>JACATO010000925.1:0-600000 GCA_018389105.1 Nautilus pompilius | reverse complement strand
TTTCTTTCTGTTTAACTGTTTTTCCACATCACTTTATTTCAGTGATACCCGAAAACAGATAAAATCAACTTGAGTGAAAATTGTGCATACTGTCTGCTACAGACTATAGTTCTTCTGAGGTTATACATTATTTGTTCATTGTCTCCCCCTTGTCAACAGTCTAACAGTGTGCTGGCAAGTAATTTTAAGAACAGATTCGGCATGCTGGTTAGAATATTAACTCTTTCCCAATCTTAAAACAAACTGACATTTTGTTGTTATACGTAATGCAATGGCATGCGAAGATCCAACATCTATCGCTTACTTATTTCTTTGTTTAAATAATATACTTCAGTCAAAACAATACAGCAGGCTTATGCGTTTATCGCTTTACTACTCCACAGGCGTCATCTCTACAGAAAATTACAAAGGATGTTTAGTGGAGAGGCTAGAGCCACCTGTATTGATGCCTGCCTTCTCGTAGTTGTCGTCCAACATCTTTTAAGAGTATTACTCTCATGGTCCTCCAAAGAGACAAAAAATTCCAACCTATGAAACTGTTGATTTTTTTTTAAAAAACTATCCCAGCAGTGCCAAATCTCTGCCTTCCATGTATTTTGAACATTCTTTGAGATATCCCTCTCATGCCCCGGTTGCTATTGAAGACTAACTATTAAAATTCCTTTGTATGAACAACAAAAAAATACATTATGACATGAGGATTTTAACTTCCAAGTTCACTCGTGTTCACATTCAAATAGTTAAAAAAAAAATTGTAATGATGATATGAAAAACTTTCAAAATAAAGTTCTCACATTTATATAACGAAAGGATAAATAAATATAAAAAAAGCAAAACATTATAAACTAGATCATAAGGATTCTTATGCAGTAAATACTAATACACATAACTATACTAATTTATTTAATAAAATACAAAATAAGATGTTGGTAACTTCTCCTCTATCTTCTAGTATACTCAACTCAAATAAATATCTGAATTAAAACAACTGGCCTGTTACAGTCAGATTCCCCCTTTGTGTGGGCATTGTGGGTTCCTATTGACCCCTTAACTTATCTATGACTGGCTATGCCACTAGCAGTAATTCATTCAGCTGTAGGATTTTCCAAAATTACAATCTTTTCCCACTTCAATGTTCCCTGCAACAAACAGCTATCCACTGATCAACTCACAACTGAGATAACCTAGATTATGTAGCAGACCGTGATGTCTTACCGACTCATAATTATGAAGAGCCATTTAATGCTTTATTTATTTAATTTCCTGTGTTTGGGTCAAAGGCTAAACAAATCCAAACACAGGAAATCTAGTCAGGAAGGAGAGAGGGTTCATTTAATACCCTGTATAAGCAGCATTACCAGAAATGTTCATCTGGCCAGCATTTTTTTTTTAAACAACACAAAAAATATCAAAAAGTTAGCATATCATGGTTAGCATTCACCGCCATTATTTTTCTTTCATTAATAAGGATAAAAGAATAGGTAACGAAAGCACGTGATCAAGAGCCAAGCAAATTACAATTGCCTTCTTGAACTTAAATATTAATTTCTCGTGTTTCGAACACAATGCACCCCATAGACGGCCAGCCATTTGTAGCTAATTTGTCTGACCATGTTGTTGCTTATCAAAGCAAGGATATCAGCAATGTCTAAGCAAATCTCCAGGAGAAACACGCAATCTAATCTCTACAACTTCCATGGCAAAACTTCAAGTCTTAATTTACTCTGTTAACAGCATATTTTTTTCCTTCTAATAACTAAAACGCTTCATTAGTTTCAAGGGAATATAAACTTTGATACTTTTTTTAAAAGTTGCATGGAGTGGATGCCTCGGCTCTCTAGATAAGAGGAAAAACATAAAAACAAAATGCAAAGACCTTCCTGCACATCATCGTTGCACAATCTCACTTCATGAGCTGATGGTATGTATCAGTGTAAAATTATTTAGCTATTTTTTTCAATAAATATTAAAAGTGCAAGCATTCACCGGACCTTCAATTTAAGTCTCCCAATTCTTCAAAGCAACTTTACCGTTAATGAACGAGAGAGCAATAAATAAATGCATCCAATTTCTCTCTCAAAAAAAAAAAAGCCTCAGGTCTTCGTTTTCACTGAAGAAAAGAACAGCAAGCTATCTTAACCCTTAACCTTAAAAAAAATTACAAGTTAATAATGTAAACATAGGGACTGTTTAATATGCTTTTAAAAATTATATACATACGTTTTGTGCGATATTCAGTTAGCACTCACAAAAGATATATAACTGAGACAGAGCGTTTGTGGGTTAAGTGTGGTAATGCAATCATGCCAAGGTGACAATAAAACATTTCTGATGGCTCTGAAAACCAGCAGACTAAGTATACGCATTGATAAAGTTAGTAACATCCAGGTAGCTATGTTAAATGGAATGAAGGTGTAAACATTACCAAAAGGTAAAGATGCCTAATTGGGTAGATGCTGTCATGTTATCAATAGTTAAAAATTTAGCAACCAACAGGTCAAGGGTTAAAAAAAAATGGAAATATGAACAATTGAAAAACAGAAATGTCTATTGCAAAGCTCTTCTCGGGTATAAACCTTGATTATGGGGACAGAAAAAGAATGCAAGTTCATCAGGCAGGCCATTAACTACTACGAAGGTAATGGGAAATACTAAATGTAGAGGGTGGGTTTGGGTAACTGGTAGATTATCAAAAGTTTTTATCCATATCCTCAATATCAATGGTGCTTATACATATCAGTGATCAGTCTAGGTTAATTCTCCCAGTCATCATAGCTGCAAGCATCACTAGGTTTCTTAAAGTGTGGCCAGATATCAGTGACAGAATTGTAAATCTTTTTTCACTGATGAAACTGTACATGAATTAAATAAATTGTCAGGAACATGTGTTCATAGTGACAGTTTCCCAGGAGCCTTTATGGACCAGGATGGTGGCGACTTCTGCTTCCTTGTCATGAATTAAAGTAGATCGGTCTGCTTCATCTTCTTTTTTAACACAAATCAGAGTTTTGTTTTGCCGTGATAAATGCCCTACTCTAACGGGCGTAAACTCTCAGATGGTAGAGCAGATGACCAGTGCTGGTCTTCTAAGTATGTCCCTTGACTGCTATTCAGAGTAAAGATCTATTCAAACCCCCTGAGACAGAAAAGACTTGGGCACCATTTTGTGTAGTTTCAGTTCAGTTAATATTCAAAATCCCTCTCTCCACTTCAAGCTGGACAAAAGTTACTGTAGTCTGTAGAACGAATGTCTCCTTTTACAAACACACGCACACACTTCCTCATAACCTTTACCTGCTCACGACTCTCCTGTTGTTTGCCACCACCCCACCCCCTCCACTACTGAGAGGTCTGTAAATTTGAATGACATTTAATACATAGCCCCTGAAGGTGATAAACCCCCCCATGCCAACATTTAAGGAAACTACAAAATGTCAGACATGTAAAATTGGAATAAAGTTATGGAAACAGAGAAAAGGCTGAGTGTAAAATGCTGCCCCTTTGTGAAAAAAATGAATTGCTCCATACTACAATCATGTGTTGATATAGTTCACCGTGATTAGTTGTCATGCAAGCAGTCAGAATGCCACACCTGCATAAAGACTATAAAAGTATATGTAGTGGCTCCTGGAAACGAAATTTCACATAACAAGAATATAAAAATCAAAGTCTTAGCTAGTGAAGGCAAGTTCTCATCCATCATGCCATTCCTTTAGGAAGATATTTCACTGTTTTAAAATTCATTTTCCAACAAGGCAACGACCCCCAGACATACAGCCAATGTGGTTAAAACTAACTCTCACAAAGATGCCTTGACCTGTACAAAGTTATTAATATGAACATCACTGAGATTAAATGGGATTATATGGCTACTGAGAGACTCCAACAGCAACCAAACACCTTGGATGAATTGCAGAAAGTGCTCATTCCACAGTCGTACACTGAAAACCTGTACGGGAGCATGGAAACAAGGTGGCATGTTTTATATAAAACAAAGTATTCACATCAAATATCAATGCACAACGAATTTTGTTTTTGTTTATTTTCTCTAATAATAATGCACCGTGCGTATCTTATATACATGTCTCAGTTGCAATTGCTCATTATTTATGCATATCCTGTGTGTTTCCATATCATTTTCAATATTGTAAATAAAACATGTCTGCCTAACTCAGGAATGGCGCCATGCATAGGAATTTATAAAGATAAAATAAATATATAACTCAATTATCAATCATGCAAGAAAAAGAAAAAGAGAGAAATTTAAAAGTTTCGGCTTTTCTGATACCTCATGGAATATCAAATTTAAATCTTGATACTAAAGTCAAAACAATAAGTAAATATAATTCTCAGGGTCATTAACTTTTGATTGCTGAAGGATTTTACAAAATTTTACTTGTGTTCAATTTATACATTAATAGTATTAACAACTTGTATTTAAGAAAATTTCTCTGGCTCCTTGCCAATTAAAAAATAACTATAAGAAAATTAAATAAAATAGTAACAGCATGAAGAGCATGTATATGAAATTGGAGCTTATTAATCTGCACAACCACTACTATTATCTTGTCTCTCTCTCTCTTTTTTTGTTTTCTTTTCAGTTTATAAAAACAAGTTTCAATTCAGTTGTAAAAAGAGCAAACTAAATTAATTTGATTTTACCGAATCAGGGTTACTTTGGAAAACAATTTCGATTAGAACTGTAATCTAACAAACAGAAATATAAGTTAGATAAACAGAATACCGATCATTAATGGAGGTAAATCATCTGTCAGAGGATCCATCTATATATTAGATTAAACTAGTCACAGGCTGAGCATACACACATACTTACTCAACAGCAGCAACATGCATGCTAAATGCACCATTTTTATTTATTGTTCTCATTGAGGAAACCATCCACAGGAAATGCTGGCATTTTCATTTCTCACATATTTACTCAAAGCTAAAGGAACATTTAAGCAATCAAACTACAAAAAAATCTATGGGGGAAATTAGAGTTTTGATGGTTAAACACAAGAAAGTGTACATTGAAATAAGCATTCATAATGTTAAATCCATGAATTGTCAATAAAAGATACGAATACTCTTGCAAAGAAGACCATTTGTACAATAAAGGCTTAAGGAACAACTTCAGCAGGACTGAGAACAAAATTACAGCAGTATACACCTGAGGATACATCAGTCAACAGTTTTACCATACACTAGTGCGTGATATTATACATAATGGTTTTCATTAAGTCATCTGCATTTAAAATGAAAAATTTTATTGAGTATGAATGAAAATAAAAATATCCATGCATAAGAAAGAGTAATCATAACTATAAAGCATTTATTCTTTATTGACATATTTTAGTATACGTTCAGTCAGTGCTAAGTGTTCATGAACATAAGCAGTAATGGAGCAGATTAGTGAATCAATGTTTTAAACAAAATACTGAATAAGTGTTCAACCTCAATGAGACTGTAAAAAAAAAAAAGAACTGCAGCCTGTTTTGATATTTACAGGATCCATGCAAACAGACATCCCTGATGTAGTAAGGTAATGAGGCAGTGTCAACAGACATCACTGGTGTAGTAAGATAATGAGGCAGTGTCGACAGATGTCCCTGATGTAGTAAGGTAATGAGGCAGTGTCGACAGATGTCCCTGATGTAGTAAAATAATGAAACAGTGTTAACAGACATCACCGGTGTAGTAAAATAGTGAAGCAGTGTCGACAGACATCACTGGTGTAGTAAAATAATGAAGCAGTGTCGACAGACATCACCGGTGTAGTAAAATAATGAAGCAGTGTCGACAGACATCACCGGTGTAGTAAAATAATGAAGCAGTGTCGACAGACATCACCGGTGTAGTAAAATAGTGAAGCAGTGTCGACAGACATCACCGGTGTAGTAAAATAATGAAGCAGTGTCGACAGACATCACCGGTGTAGTAAAATAATGAAACAGTGTTGACAGACATCACCGGTGTAGTAAAATAATGAAGCAGTGTCGACAGATGTCCCTGATGTAGTAAGGTAATGAGGCAGTGTCGACAGATGTCCCTGATGTAGTAAAATAATGAAACAGTGTTAACAGACATCACTGGTGTAGTAAGGTAATGAGGCAGTGTCAACAGACATCACTGGTGTAGTAAGATAATGAGGCAGTGTCGACAGATGTCCCTGATGTAGTAAGGTAATGAGGCAGTGTCGACAGATGTCCCTGATGTAGTAAAATAATGAAACAGTGTTAACAGACATCACTGGTGTAGTAAAATAATGAAGCAGTGTCGACAGACATCACCGGTGTAGTAAAATAATGAAGCAGTGTCGACAGACATCACCGGTGTAGTAAAATAATGAAGCAGTGTCGACAGACATCACCGGTGTAGTAAAATAATGAAGCAGTGTCGACAGACATCACCGGTGTAGTAAAATAATGAAGCAGTGTCGACAGACATCACCGGTGTAGTAAAATAGTGAAGCAGTGTCGACAGACATCACCGGTGTAGTAAAATAATGAAGCAGTGTCGACAGACATCACCGGTGTAGTAAAATAGTGAAGCAGTGTCGACAGACATCACCGGTGTAGTTAAAATAGTGAAGCAGTGTCGACAGACATCACGGTGTAGTAAAATAATGAAGCAGTGTCGACAGACATCACCGGTGTAGTAAAATAATGAAGCAGTGTCGACAGACATCACGGTGTAGGTAGTAAAAAATAAAGCAGTGTCGACAGACATCACTGGGTGTAGTAAAATAATGAAGCAGTGTCGACAGACATCACTGGTGTAGTATAAAATAGTGAAGCAGTGTCGCTTGCTTTGAAATAAAAGAAATACATAAACGAATAAGCAGAAATTATACAAATTATTCTTGCACTCAAATGCTGCAGTAATCATAGCCTAGTTACACTAAATCATCATAAACTCTAAATATAATTTCACTCTTAGTCAAAGCATTTCTCTGAATTCTCATAATCTTGGGTAGTTTTTATTTCATAGATATTTAAATGAAACACGGTCAAATAGCAACGTGGGTATAATATTTCAGCTAGCTTTCACTTCAATGTTTTAGTGTGTGTGTGTGTGTAAAGAATAATTTAAAGGGCAATTAATTTTAATGTAATGTCATATTTTTAAGGTGACACAGATTTTAAACATTTTGTAGCTCTAATGGAAGTAGTTTTTAATTTGAAGCAAAACAAATAAATAGCCTGTACTCTCATGTATTGAAATTTGAACAGCAGAAGAGAAATAGGTGACAAGGTTCCCTTTAAAGCAGGTAACAGTCGTTAAAAAAAAGATACCTATATTATTGATTATTCATATAAAATGTAATTTCCAAGCCCATTCCCATAAACCATTAAAAAGTTTTTTTATACATCATCAGCAACCAATGAATGCTGCCCACCTGGATAATGGTGTTTTGAGAGAAAGACCCCGATCTCAACTCCAACAGGATTGGAACTTATTAATTTATAATATATACATGGTGCCAAAGAACATGACCAGGGATAGCTGGCTTTGTTGCTGCCGATGATGCTAGTGCCTCAGTTGAATTGTCTCGATTAAATTGAGAGCAAGGCATTTCTGACAGCAACTGACAAAACCAGGCTTCAATAATAGAGGTTAACGGCAAATCGTCAGCCACAGATCTAATTCCAACATTCGGTGCAGACAAGAAATGTTATCAATTTACCACAGAGAAATTAGAATAGACCTTTATCCTTGATAATTTCATAGACAATCTATATGCGCCATTTTTACTCCATTTGCTTTAACTTATACCCTACAAATTCCAAAAAATAAACATTCAAAGATGGATGCTATAAATAAAGCAACTGTATCAAATCATTGCCTTCCATTCCTGATAGCTTAGGTAAGATGTCATTAGCATACCATCAGATTTTCTCAAGTTTTCATCAAATGTCTACTTTCTTTCCTTTTCTCATTTGTCAGTGTAGGTAATACACAGAAGACGTGAGACAATGTGGGCTTAAACAGCAGCACGAGAGATTATACACAGACTGGTGTGAGCTTATAGGCGCCAATATGGTGGCGCGGTGCAAAAAAGAACAGCTGAGCTGGCATGGACATATTATAATTGGCGATATGACATGGCTAATATGGTGATATAGCGGTAGTGAAAAGGGACGGGCGAACAGAAAGAGACTGATATGGTGAGGTATCTGATATACAGGAAGTAAGGGATGGCTTGAACTGATATGAAAAGATGTGGTGCTAAACAGGAATGATAATATGAAACAAGCATATCACATAGTGGCATTGAAAAAGAAATGTTTACTTATATTCATTGTATAATCTGAACTTCATCTTAATTTTTTTTACACACAAAAATGCCCATTATGTTTTAGAGTACATATAGTTTCCCCAACCAAACAGCCAACTCAACCCTGACATTTTTGAGAAAATTACAAATAATGATCGATCTTAAACATCAACACTCATTTTCATTTCTAAGATTGTTACAGATGTGAGAAACATGACAATTGAAAGCTCAGTAAAAGTATGATAATTAAAACATTCCAATGTTATGTACACTAACCAATAATTAATCACCATGAAAAATTCAAGTTGGAATTCTTTTCTTTTGAAATATAAATGCTGCAACAAACTGTTCAGCCAAACAGCCACAAAATCATGGCCCCATTAACAGTGGTCTGATGTCTTGTCAAAAGAGCGAGTCCATTTAAATGGAGTCCTATGCAGATTCACCTATTAACCAAAAGAAGATTGCTTAATGAACCCAATTTCTTTACCCTTATTTATCAGAACAGATAAAAGCGATTGTAAAGTATTCACAAACTAATAAAACCAACTATACTTGTTTAGTGTAAAAGGTGACATGAGGCAATGGTTCATCTCATGTTAACCCTTGTAGTACTAGGTCAGTAAAGAATGGATAAATTTGCCAGCAGCAAAAATCTTTTTTTTTTAATAATTATTATTTTCTGCAACCAAATCTTCCTTTCCCTCTTTGCAGATCCATCTGCCAACTACACTGGTGGTTAACAAATGAAGGAAGCAAACATCATAGCCTGTGTACATGTAAAGATGAATGATCTCGTGGTTCTTCATGGCAGGGATTTTCACCCAGGGTTCCAGTTCCCATTCAGACAATTTATCTCTTCTTTACAGTTTAGTCGATTGATTTGCTGAATACCCACTTTCAAGGAAATTTCTCTATCCTTTGGTCCAAAAAACTTTAGATCTGCATCACCCTCTTGCATTCGAGAGAGCACCTTGTGCTAACACCTGGAGAACCCTACTGGTGTTGACTTAATCAAGAATGATCAGCCAACTGAACATGTATGGTCTGTAGGTGAGGTCTATTACACAGGTGATCACACAAATAGCAGTAAATATCAAGCCAAAAAACAAAAAACAAACTGATAGTTTGCTGACACTGCTTTTTCTTCATTGTTTTCACAATCTCCTTTCTTGGTTGGAAAATGAGGCTGATTTATAAAGCAGTAGCTTGATTTTTTGGAGGGTTAAAATTAAGGAAGCTTCACTACTTCCAGATGCAGGGTGCAGAAGCATTAAGGTTTCGATCCCACACCATGCTGAACTAAACAAGACACATACAGAAACAAGGAGGTCCATGCAGAGTTTTGTTTAAAACAATGGTGAACACGGAGAGTTCTCATCACACCATGACAATGGCTTATGTGTGTGAAAGACAAAACCTAACAAGAAAACAAGCATAATGAACTGTTTAAGATGGGAGGGTGTACATAAAAATAACCAACAACAACCGGTACTCATTCACACAAATGAAATCTTTTCTCTTTTAGGAATGTTCTACGCAAAATTTCATATGGCTAAAATGGCGCATGGGCAGTGGGGTGGTCCAATGGTGGACTAGAAGGCCACTAACCCTGGGGCCCAAGTTCAAATCCTGATCAGGACCAGCTTGGTTTTGGCACACCCTGGCATGTTAACTTTTCACTCTCTTTCACTAGAAGAGATTTTTATAGGAGAGGGTCTTTTTGGTAAGCATGTCACTAACCATAATGCCCTGTTATCATCCTCTTGTTTTAGTAAATTGAGACCATCAGCTTTCCTCTGGTGAATGTCTCGTGAGACAAAGGTGGCAGAAGTAAAATATATATATAGTGCAAGCAACTCCAGTTTCACCACAAACAAAATTAAACCACAAAGATGATGTAAAATGTGTTTCTAGTCTGCCATTGACTTTTAACCTGGAGATAACAATTGAGACAATTCATTGATTGGTAATCTTAGTTACTTTAAAGTTGGTGATATCTGTGTATGTGTTTCCTCCTCTTTTTAGGTTTTCTTGATGCATGCTAAAGCTGAATTTGTACCTATGATAGTTTCCGGAGAATAAGAATTTTTGTCTGTTTGTTTCACTTAACTCACATTAGGTTTGCCTAGTGATTCAGCTGACTAAGGTGAAAGAGATTCATTAAATATTAAGCTGGTTAATTTCTGTTTAGCATTACAAAATGGTTCAGTAGACCTCCTCCTAAAGGGAGATTCCTGTACAGTCGCATTCTATCACAATAAGTTTCAACAAGCAGTTTAAAGGATTTCTGGTAGATAAAGCTTCATCTCCGTATACACTGCAGCTCAAAAGTGTTAATACATCTCACCTGTCCTCTGTGTGAAATACAGATATGGAGAAGTTACAGAGAGAATCGGATTGATATTCAAATTCCTGAGAGAATTTTGCATCCTAATTATTTGGCAGGTTTCCATTAAGTCTTTGTTCCATGTGTTGTTATATCAGAATGTCAATTTTACAAAGATCAATCTCTCTGTTGTTGTCAGCTATTTACTTACAAGTGGCTAGAAAATCTGCTGCTCCGTCTTTCTAGAGCCATTTTAGTAAAAGCTTTTTTTTTTTTTTTCCTTTTTTAAAAATCAATCAATGAAGGAAAGGGAACGAGGAGGAGATTATGACATCTTTGACTGCAATGATACATGTACTTGTTTCAATTTCTTTAATCCAGTTCAGGTCATCTGGTAACATTCAAGAGCATCTTTAAGCCAGGAACCTATGATACCCACCCTCAAAAACAGTCTGAGTGCCAATACACACACACACAAAAATAAGCAAGCAGCAATTCAAAGAAAAAAACAACAATAAATCACTACAAAAATGCTAAGAAAACATAACATTTGAAAGACTGAGAAAACAAATTTTTGGCTGTGATCTTCATAATTTGGGTTGTTCCCCTTGGCAATGTTAATGATTAGGATAACGACTTTCTTATAGGTCTCTTTATTAATGCCACATAGCCAAAAGATTGGGGCAGAGCATAATTAGAAGTTCCTTCTCTAATCCCTTCTGGCACCCTGAAGATGAAGCTCCCATTAACCCTTCACCTGTGTCTTCTTTCTAAGGCTAAGGCCAGAGCACTGGAGTGATAGCCTCTAGAACAGTGGTTCCCAACCTTTTTGACTTGTAGACCTTTTTCTAATATTCAAAAGACCTGCAACCCCCTGCTACACTTTCCATAATTGAAAACAAAATCAAAAAATAAATTTAGCATTGCGTACGTACTAACAGGACAGCCCTTAAGCTTCGTCTATCTTTAGACCAAAAAGAAAGATAAGAATAAACTTAATTTATACTAACTAAAACTGAAACTTAAAGCATGAAGGACCATTAAAGGAAAATTGAAATGTAAAACTACAAAAGTTTCATCAATACAAATTCAAATGAATATTATTGGAGAAAAACCAATGTAAATGTTCCCTGAACTAAAAAGCAACAGAAACAATACGAGGTGTAGTCAAAAAGTATCCGACCTTTGGCAAAAAAAAAAACAAGTAATATTAAAAAAGTCACCATTTTGATTTACTCTCCTTCAAAGTATTCACCTTGGGAGTCTACACACTTCTGACAGCATTCCTGCCACTGCTGGAAACATTTCTGGAAATCACTTTTTGGGATGCTATAGAGCTGTGCCGTCGAATTTACTTAATGTCCTCTGTTGACTCAAATCGTCTCCCTTTGAGTGTTTTTTTGAGCTTTGGGAATAGCCAAAAGTCACACAGAGCCAAGTCTGGGGAGTAGGAAGCCTGACGAACAAGTGGTGTGTTATGCTTGGCGAGGAATGCTTGGACGACATGGGCGGAATGAGCGGGTGCGTTGTCATGGTGGAGTTGCCAGTTCTTTGCTGTCCACAGGTCGGGTCGTTTTCGCCACACAGCTTCATGAAGGCGACGAAGAACCCCCAGGTAGTATTCTTTGTTAATTGGTTAATTGTCTGACCTTGTGGTGCATATTCATGGTGCACAATACCTCTGTAGTCAAAAAAACAGACCATCATCAGTTTAACATTGCTGCGCACCTGTCTTGCTTTCTTTGGTCTTGGCGAGGATGGATGCTTCCATTGGGATGATTGCAATTTTGTTTCAGGGTCATAGCCGTACACCCATGTCTCATCACCAGTGATGATAGTGTTCATGAAGTTTTGATCTTGGCTAGCACACTCCAGCATGTCCTGGGAGATTTCCTTTCTGTTTTCTTCCTGCTGGTCAGACAGCAACTTTGGTACGAATTTGGCCAACACCCTCCTCATGCACAAATCTTCTGTTATAATTGACTGAACTGACCCATGGCTGATTCCAACTTCCGCAACAATCTCCTCAATAGTCACACGACAGTCTTCATAGAATTCCTCGAACCTTTGCAATCATTTCGTCATTTCTGCTAGTTGATGGTCTGCCACAATGTGGCTCACTGTCCACTGAGGTGTGGCCATCTTTGAACTGTTTGTACCACTCCTTTATTTGTGTTTTTTCCCATAGCATCATCTCCAAAGGCCTTCTGAATCTTCTCGATAGTCTGGGCTTGCGTATCACCAAGTTTTTGGCAGAATTTGATACAGTATCTTTGTTCAATGCGCTTGGTCATCTTGACTCAAAAAGAAAAATCGCACAGCACACTCTTCACGTCTGTACTCAACGCGTCACTGCGGGTGACTGGTGCAACCTACAGACACGAAAATTTTTGTGCATGCTCAGGAAGGACGCGGCCACCTAATACCCATGTGGATTTTGCTCACGCATTATTATTTTGTTCAAACAAATTCAAGGTTGGATACTTTTTGACTACACCTTGTATGTTGTATATTATATCAAAAAAAAATGGATTTTAGTACATTTCATCATACATTTATTGAAAATTATTTTAGTGATTTTTCGGGGAACATCATCTGCACATACAGTAAATTAACAACAGCTAAACAGAAATCTACTGGGATCAGTGAACTCTACCTCTGATCAGAACAGCTGTGGTGTGTTGTGTTGGTGCCCAAGTCTTTTATCTGCAGGCCCCAATGGCGTTAGCCAATGGGAGCGCAGCTCGATTGTGTCAGTCCTACTGCGGTAACAGTTTGAGTACTGGCCTTTGTTTTGCCAGTGTGTATTGTCCGTGTTTCTTTGAGGGTGGCAGTGTGACAGGAAGCTGTGGGGGGATGATGCAAGTGTGTTACTGCAAAGGCCTGTGATGGGGGTGCCTGCCATGGGAGACAAGCCTTACACCTTCAGCGCTTGGCTTCCCATCGGTGATACCAGCGTATTTGACTCAGGGTAATTTTTATATACTTTTTTCTGGAAAAAAACTGCGCCTTCTAAGCCGGCAAATACGGTACATATAAACAAAAGAAATACGTAACAGTTTCTTGACTCGGTCATACGACAAAAATTGAAACTTCCGGGCTTCCGCGACGCCCTGGTTGGGAACCACTGCTCTAGAAAGAAGCAACCTGGCAACATTATTAGAAAACCATTGCCCTTGACAACAGGGCTAAAAAACCTAAAGTCGCTGATGAGACCAACATCAACATGTTAAATAAATTTCTCTGGCCTCAGTATCATGAGCTGGGGTGCCACAAAATCATTAAGACAACCATAAACTGACACTAAATAATGCACAAAAATTAAGAATGTTTATAAAAGTTTTGATTTTAGAACCGTTTAAAAAAACCAATATTTGAAAACCAAAACAAAATATAGAAAAAAGAGAAAAAACAAATTATACCCATTAATTAACCTAAACCTAAATGTCTACATCTAAGGAATTACTGGTTAATCTATGGAAGCAACTTTTAAACAACTGTCTGTTGGTGATACAAACAGCATAGTTTCCAGAGGAAGAGATTTTAAATAAAGAAAACAATCAAAGTAGTCCACTCACTCAAACCCATTTTTATAGCTAAACAATGCTAAGTACTTTTGATGTACTGTCACTTTAGTGGACATATGAAAGAAGCCTACAAAATACTGGCAAGCAAAAGGCAAGTTAAAATTTATCCCTTTAAATCAACACACTTAAACAACACGGGTCAATGACTAAAACTTTCCAAATGATCAGATACCAGAAAGTGGTTTTACAGGTAACAAGTTGTAAATGTCTTACCTACAAATGCTTTGCTAAGGCTTGAAGTTTAAGTTAATTTAAGAACTGTGCAGACTGTTCTTTTATGGAAATGTCTGGCCAACTGATTTACCTTATAACCTTTTATCACACTGATTTGCTTCTACAGAAAGCTGTCACGTACAGTAAAGCTAATAGCGATGTAGTATCTATATTTTCACCTGCTTAATACTACATAAAAATTCTTTTATAAAAATTCTGCAAGGTTTTATAGATAGAATGACAAGACGTCTGAGATTTTCAAAGGCAGGAATCATTATGACAAGTGAGCAGACTACATGCCATTCTAACTCAATGCTTTGTGAATTATGAATTAAACCTTAAGCTGCAGTAATTGTAATTCTCAACACCCACCATATGAAGTAAAAAAAAAAAAAATGGAATTAACAAAAAAGGTTTAAGAAATGGGTGGGCACATGCTCTGCTTGGCCACCTGGCTCTCCCAAAAATGCCACCCTTGAGGGAAGCTCAAATAGTGGTGGGAAAAATACTGTGCATATTTATGTGCGCTGTAGCTTAACTCATTAATCCTTAGCAACAAATACAAACATGATTTTAATTTACACTCAGTTAAATAATGTCTACAGGCATGGTATGCAACTTACATTCAGAGTCAAAACCTGTCTAGAGTTGTGGTATTTACCTGTTGTGAAATTGCTTCTGAAGAGCCAATAAGAAGAGATGATACAGACTTAGTTTGATAATTCCCCTTATATTTCATTGGATAAATTTTAGACTACAACTATAAAAAAGGAAACATGGTAGCCACCGCATAGCGGGATAAGTGGATAGTAACTTTTTTTTCCAACAAATGCAAATCCACTGAACATGACCAATTTTCAAAAGAAACAAAAATGATATTGTGATGAATGTTTTATGTTTAACACTGACCAAGCTTTACACTGTGTATATAAATGAAGCGGATAGAACTTATCAGATCAGATAAGCCTACAAAATTGCTAGAAAAGAATCCAAATGGTGGAAGTATCTTTTCTGGTTCTTAGTAGATGTTTTAATTTGTATCAGATCAAGTTCAAACTCAGTTGGAATTTTGAAAATGTTTAGCACATCAGCTCCTTGGTAACTTTTTGGTAAAGGGGGAGTCACTAGGAGATAGACAAGAATGAGGTTTAACCCATGGGCCAACGGAGATGGACAGAAACTGAACTGAACACAAAAGCAATGCATGAAGCATAAAACATGAAGAGAAGCTAAGTCTGGCTGTGAACAATGCAATATCAACTTGTGCGTGACTTGTTTCAAGCCTTCTCACAGAGAGAAATATCCAACAATCAAAGCAACAATACATTTTGAATAAACACCTTTATTTTATTGTAATTAATCAACATTTTATTCATGAATAATTATTCTAATTCAAGAAATATTCTGTGAAAATTTGTTAGGTAAATACTGATTTTTAAGAGAGTTATGATAGTTTTTTTTCTGAGAGAGATACTATCTGCTGGTATTGCTGAATTGTCTTAGGGCGCACTGTAGGGATAAGGTGTCAGGGAAGTGCTTACACATAGCTGCTAGGAGCGAGAGTTAAGAGTTAAACTTTGTTATTAACTTATGTACTGATTTAAAAGCAAGCAAGCAAAGTACACATATTAAAAAGAAAAATTATTTAAAAGTCTGCATTTCTTCAGTTAAAATTCTTAAAACACCAAAATCGAAATTATCTTACAAGCTACTTATACATCAAGTACAGAAGAAATGACTGGCTCAGTGCCTTTACCACCCTCTCCGAGAGTATTTCCTCTCGCATCAGAAAAACAAATTTCACTAAATTGCATTTATGAGCTAATTCTGAAGTTGCTGATTGCCTGAAGTTGTGATGTACATTGATCAAAAGCCCTGATTGTCAACTATAAGAATAAGCCCCACAGTTGTGTGTTCAAATGATGCAAGATGGAACAGAAGTATCTCACTGTGTGGCACTGTTTCAATCCAGGAAAATAAAGAATGAAATCTTTCATCTGCTCAAAACTGAAAATGACAAAAGGAAATTCATCACCCATATCATCAATCAACTTGTCAAAATCATCTCAATCAAAGACAGAACAACGTTGAGCCAACTGATTACTGTCTCTAAACCAAAAACTTTCAGAAAGTCAGTCTGATTTCTCAAAACTGGCAGCAGTCCATGTTCGAAAGTGGTCAAAATCTATTCTTACAAATTCCAGAAAACCCACTTTCCTGATGGTGCAATCAAAAAGAGAAGTGGCTGAATCATTCTCATCAACTTAAGACCCAGTACACAGATAGACATCGTTTGTACATCCTGTTTTTAGAAAAACAATTGTACATAATCAGATAGGTATTCAACATCCAAAATGGCCACACTTTCTCCCCAGGTTCTTCCTTTATCCATCAACATCAAAAATAAAAAAAAAATTATTAATAAAACATCCGCTGAATGCTAAAGGCCCTTTCTGAGATGGTTTGGGCTTCTAGTACCATTGACAGACAAACCAACAACTGTTGTGTCGTCGTCTAAGCTTGCATCAGAACCAGAAAAGGATTCATCAGACTATTTTAATGCCTTTGCAAACTAGAGAATTTGAGCTTTCAATCAGCATAACTTGCCCATTCTGGTTTTTGTTTCTATAAAAACTATACAAAACAGAACCTAAAGCATAAAGAAACAGTCAGCAAAAAAGCAAACAACCATCAAGGTAATATGCATCAGGATGCACTATAACCGTGAGTTTTATATTTTGGTCAGTTATTAGAAAAACCAAAGGGTTAGGGTTAACATCATATGCACACACACACACACACATCCTAGCGCATAAAGTAACAATAAAAAATTTGTCACCTATACAATCCAGGTGTGATTTAAGAAATACAATTTGAAAAGATTGTTTCATTATATATATATATAAGTTGTTGAATTTATAAATAAATAAGCCTTAAAATACAAAAACTTCGCACTAAAACAGGGTACAACCTCTAACCTTCAAAATCAGCTTGCCATTAAAAAAAAGACTGAATCAGTCAATTCTCCTACAAGAGAGCTTCCAGGCACCGGCTTGATGATGAAAAAACCTACCTGAGATCAGGTCAGAGAGTGTTAGAAATGACTTACCTTAAGTCCTGTACCAGCACAGGCAATACCAAGGGCCATCGCAGCTCCAAAACGGACATGTGGATTGTAGCTCTCCGACAACAATGAAACCACACTGGGACATTTCTCTGGAGTTCTGAAGAGGAAACGTTTTAGAAAGCTTAATTTCCTTCTCCCACTTTTGGTCTCTTTGATAAGTCTACAATCATAGGTTATTACCTCTAATTTGCTATGTACAGTTAAGATTGTTAAACAACTTTAGCACTCTCTTTATAAAGAGAGGAAATCTTTCCACACATCCACTCTCTTTTCAAATCCTCTACCTAACACACGTTTAGCTGCACTACTTGCGTTCACCACTATAGAGTTTATATGACCAGTTTACTATGATATACTGGTGGCCAAAATTAATGCATTTAACACCATGACTAAAGCAATGTTTAAGCATTTGCTTTGTTCCTGATTTTTTTTCCATTTACACATTTCTTTTGCTAAATGATATGTTGCTCCACAAGAAATTACCACATTAAGGATGTTTAGTAAAAGACTCTGAAAATCAAAACAAAACTTAATTAATTTTAACATATTTTTAAGACAGCTTCTTATTTTTGCTTTAAAAGAAAATGAAATGGTTCTGGCTTCCACCATAGTTTTAATTAAAATACATCAATCAATACCCAGAGATGCCAAAAAAAGAAAGAAAATTAGACATGTCTACCTGCTTCTTACCTTTCAAAGTTTAATGTGTGAAATTCCTACATCATCTATTCCCCAAATCATTCTGATAAAACACTTTTGTACCCCTACCAAACTGTGAACATCCATAACGCTATGCCAAACCTTGAGTGCATATTCTAAATATGGACCGATCAATCAAAGAAAGGACCAATGTCCTGCACCCCGCAGTGCCAACATACGGTTGATGAGAAACAAATTCTTACATAACATGGAGTAGATTTGTTTAAGCATATGGCGTCAAACATTACTTTAATTTTCAACACCTAAAATTTTTGTATTATTATTTGCAAGTTTACTATTTTTTTTTATTGTACTGATTATATTTTAATCAATCAAGTACAGATGGCTGAAATTAATGGAAAGAGCAAGGTACATTTGCAATTAAAGAATGTCAGTAGAGTGTTTAAGTCAGCTGAAGCCACGTTTTCTGAAAAGTTTCCTGATTCCGACCAACCTACTGCACCCTCACAGATGTTTGATGAAACAGACTCTGTGTATGATGCATGTGTTCATGGCATAAAATATAACATCAGAACAAAAGAGAATAAATGTGGGCTTTACACTGGTTTATTGCCGTGATTTGGCTACAGGACAGAGCTCTACCACATTTTGGCACTGCCGTTAAGAATCTAGTTGAAACTTTTCCAGGTAGGTGGATTAGCCTTTAACTGGCCTGCATAAGCACCTGATTTAACCCCAGTAAACTTTTCTATCCGAAGAATTAATTAAGGAGAACGTGTACGCAAAAAAAAGCCACCAGGTAGAAAAGACGACAAATTTTATGTGGATGAATTCAGAAAATCAAGTGCAAATCACAATTTGTCAGTCTGTCAACTGATGCTGACTCTGCAATTTGAACCCCTGCCCTAATTTTCAAACTGTTGGGATTTTGATTTCTTAGCAAGTTTAAGTGACTTTTTAACCAATCTTCATCATTTGTAATTTTCAAATAATAATAAAGTTAAAATAATTATAATTTTTTTTTTAAATACAAACTTTATCATCATTTATACAGGGTAAAGTTAATTGTGCCCCACGTCCTGTATAATTAGCTTCTTTTGGACTACTATATAGACATTATAGAATTTCATGAATAGATGCTAGTTCTAAATAGTTGAGTATTTGTTTCGATTTTAAGAGAGTCGTGAAACCTAAGGTTTCTCAGTACAATAAGTTTATAAGTAATACACCATTTTGTTAGAATTCGTTCTTCTTCTGCATGTATGACCACCACAATCAAGAAATGAATGGCTGGTTGGAAGGAGAGAGGAAATCCGTGCCATCTTTCATTAACGTGCAGATAGAGAAATACAGACAGCAGAGTCAAGAACCTAAATAAAACCTAGCTGGCGTGCACAAAAACCATAAATTTCTTAATGCTGCACACATCCTGCCTCAAATTATCCTAAGCATAAAAAACCCAACTGATTTTCTTTGGTTAAACAAAAATAAAATAAATGATAGTTTGTTTACCTATACTTTGTACTCCAGTCTCCTGCTGATTATCAATGTATATCTACACCAAGTTGTTCATGTAGAAGATTCCTGATAGCAAAATAGCAACCTAGCTGACCCAAGCTTTATCAGCTCGGCTAAAGCATGCAAGACAAATCTCACTAAATCCCTAGATTCCCACTAAACCAAGAACTTGTCCCCTGCTGAAAAGAATCACACAACTGCCCCCCCCCCATGCCCACCGGTGCTAGAGATATGGAAAATCTGGACATGCTGCCATGTAATCATGGCACAAAAGCTCTTTGATGTTACTTTAAAGGTGTGGCTGATTAACTCTGACAACAGACTGAGATCCATAGTCATTCAGAAATCCATAACCTATGCATAACAGCTCATTACCGATGATGTTTGTTTCTTGTCATTATTTTATTTTTTTTTTTTGTCTTCTCAAGTGGGCATCTATAAAGGGATTCACCAGATCCTGGCTTGAACAAGCAAACGTTAAGACTTTAAAATTCAGTGTAAACACTGTACAGGGGCAATCTGTCCAATACATCTGAGGAGACACATTGTTCAAAGGGGGAACTCTATACAATTCACTGGGGATCTCGATACTATTTTATTATTAAGAATTCCTCAATGTCTAGACATTATTAGTACAGGCAATCAATATGATAACACCAGGAGAGAGAGAGAGAGAGAGAGGAGGGATCAATGTACAGTTAGTTGGATTGCTGAGATGCCAACAATGCATGGAGTGTCTCAGGGAAAGAATCCTAAGGAAGAGCAGGCAGGCTTTCCGATCTATTTTAGTCGCAAAATTATATGATGGAATTTATAGCAAATTCTTAAAAGAATCTGGGTAGATTTTGTTTATACAAAAGCTAAAGAAAAGTTTACTCCAGTGATGCAGTCTGTGATTTAAAAACAAAAAAGTCACTATACCTTGTAACCCAAGAATAAAAGGAAGTTTTACTTTACTACGTTTTATCTGAAAATCCACGACAATAGTAGTAAAAAAAATAAAATTTTTTTTTTTTTAAAGGTGAAAAGCTTTAAGTTTCTCCGGTTAAAAAAAAAATTGGCCTAGAATTTCAGTGAACGGTATGACAAATTTCAAAGTAAAAAGAATTTCTCTCTTTTATTTTCAATAACAGATTCAAGAAATCCGGGTTATTGTCTCGAGACGGTTACCAAAATGGCGTGTGATAACATTGATTTCAAGTAAAAAAAAAAAAAAAAGTATATTAAAAAATGTAAGAGAAAAGAGGAAAAATGCATGGGTGTCAACAATTGGTGATGTTGAGATTTCCAGGAACAGAAGCTGTACGAAGTTTCTTTGTAGCTTACCAATAAAATGTGAAGTTTAAATGCGCAGTATACTGCTTGTTTGTTTCTACAGGGTGCGCGGGACAAAAATACAGAAGTTTTACGGGTCAGTACACACAAATAAGTAAGGAATACACAGCATGCAGCTAACGTTATAAGTCAAAATTAGTCCTTCCTTAAGTGCGTGTAAAGAAACAAACCACAAAAAAGAAAAGATCCAATCCTTTGTTGTTGTTGTTCACGTCACCCTGTAAGACTATCAATTTTGTGTATCGGCACTTACTATGCCGGCGGTGTCGTGGTACGCACCGCCTTTCCCAAATGTACCACTACTCACATAAGACCCACTCTTGTATGAAGTCTTAAAAACATACCTGGAGAATCTTCAGAACTCTAATTCATTTGGACAGCAAATTAAAAAAACACACACACGCAAATCCGGGATTTGGGGGGGGGGCCCTGTGGGATATAGCACCAGTCTAAACCAATTCCCTCTCTACAACTGTCTTTCATAGCACAAGCACACTTCCTTTATGGCATTGAAATGAAAAGCCTACTTATTATTTTAAGTATAAAACTAAAATAAGCGTGTTGGAAGAAAAAAAGAAGCCTTTGCACAACACTTGCAGTAGACGTGGATTCTGTACCAGAACACCCAACAGACCGAGACCGCTGGTTTCAAAGAGGCCTTCAACACCATATTGTAGAGTTTTCTCGTATTTTTTTTTTGTTTTTTTTTTTTTATGGTGGCAGCAGGTGCTTGATCAGCATTTGGAAAGTACTCAGAGTATGTTGTACAAAAAATGCAGATATAGATTTCAATATTAAAAATAAACAATGCCCAGCTATCTCGTTGATGCTGTTTCCGTTAAATTATTAATTTGTGTATTTTCTGATCAATAAGTTTTCTACAGTACCCCATTTTTATGGTCTTTGCTTGGATTCAGCAATGCTTCTTGCATAGAGTGTCATCTCCCTTCCCCCCCCCCCCCCTGCTCCCACAAAGATGTGCGCAGCAGACTCTGGTCCTCCGTAAAAAGCTTGTACGCTCCTGTTTTGTCTGATGTATGCACCCATCTAAGTTTAGTAAGGATTTTAAGGGACCTGTAATAAACATTTCTCCAGATAAAGTTATCGAATTCTTCATTCCACTCTCTAAAATGCGTCTTCAAAAGTTCGACGTATATGAATCCAGATCCGTTCTTCTCTCACAGTTGGTGAACAGGGTTAAGAACACATCTTCCCCCTTTTCTGGTCGGGGTTATTTTTTTAATAGTAGGCAAAATTTTGATGAAAGTTGCAGCAGCTCGACTTCAAAAGGGCAACAACAAATCACCTGAGGAATTGTACCAACATATACCCACTCATTCCCCATAACCAGTGCAGTATACATAGGTCACAAACTGTTTTTTTTTTAATGTTATTCTGACTCATGTCAACTGAGATATTTTAAAATCATTATTATTTTTGATCCAAATCATCTCCTATTTTATTAAACACCAAATTTATTTATTTTTTTTTTAAATTTATGGATATGGGATTGGAAAAAAAATTTGTGCATCAACCACGAGCACTTATATTAGTGATAGAAGAAAAACTTAAACCTGAATGCGCTAGAACGTCGGACATGCACGGGCAACAGTAATCCACTAGGGGCTGTTGACATCAATAATCAAACTATCTTTTAACCCCTCCCCCACTACTACAGTATTACAGTTCTTCTGTTAATTTATGAAGCGAAAAGCCAGCAAATGGTACAAAAAAAAGAAAGAAATTAAATAGAGACAGCGGGTAGTTGCTACAGTAGAGAGAAACACTTCAATACAGATGCTAGAAAAAGTTTCCACTCATTCATTCATTCATTCACAGCTTTCAATGTAATTGTCTCGTGCCAACTCAGTAAATATACTATTAGACATGAGTTAGGAAACACATTTACGTGATTACTTTAATCTGAAAGACGAGAAAACGCCAGCAATTAAGGTGGGCATATGCTGGAGTGAGGTGAGAGAGAAAACAAATATATATATATATTGCTATAATCAAGAACTATCTTGAAAAAAGTAAACTAAACTATTATTCTAAGATTCAGATTTACATCCTGGGCACATTTGAGTAAATTAAGTTTGTCAACAAGCAGAATGGAAAAACAAAACAAAAAGAAACTAGGCTGTAACATAGTAGGAAAGCTAATTATGTAAATGCTTATATGGTAGCCACCTGTCTGCAAGGAGTGGATTTAATGCCTCAGCAAACATACATGGAAGTTTTGTCCATCTCCACTGATAAATATATTTTTCACTCTAAACAGCTGGACTGATTTTGAAACTCGGCTTCTAGGCATTATTTATAGTTGATTTAAAGATTAAAATTATAACTTGAGCTCTAGGTTTGCCTCCAAAGTATAAAAAAAAGTAAATAGATATACAAACACTTTCTACTGATTTTGGTAAACAAAAACATTATCTCAATTAATCATATTTGTTGTTTGAAAAGTGTAAATAAATACACTCAAGCATCTTTGCAAAGATAAATAATCACACAACTTTAATAACCCTAACCCTTGCCAAATCAATTCCCTGATTAAAACCAGCATTTATAAATTGAACATGTGCTTCAAATTATTGCTTGTTACAATGTTTTTTTTTTTTAATTTATCTGTAAGAAAAAAAATGTCTAATTTACTTGGAATCTGTGAGAAAAAGAATGTGTGAGAGAGAGATAGAATGGTAAAAAACACTAGCTTAGCTCTGACACCGACATCCAGAAATGCAATGAAAGACAAACGTCAGTAGCTTAATGCTCAAAGAATATTGACCACTACCACGCTGGCCTGCCATGCTGATTAGGAAACCTAATAGCAGTATTCAATATAAACCAAACTAGTTTAATCCCTGTTGTAGATAGTTAGCCCTGTTGTCATGAAAAACAGTTCCTAAAGCCTTTTTTTTCCTATCCAGGACAACCTAGTTTTGTACAGACGAAGAGAATTCTATCTATACCTGTCATGTCATCTGTGCTGGTACGTAATTAAGAGAGAGAAGATTATGATCCACTGTCAAATAATTTATAAACCAACACACGTCAAACAATTCTTTAAAAATGCTGTTAATCCCTATTCACAATTACTGGCACCAAATCTTCATAAAGAAAGTATCTGACAGCCATAAAACTTTATTAATAAAGTAATTATCTTAATTTACACTGATTAAATAAACTTTAGCTTTTCTTGACACAACAGAGATATTGTAGTAGAGTCCTCCTAGTTAAACACCAAACAAAACACTTTTTATCTCTCCTCAATAGAACGCAATCAATAATTTTAATGCGTCAAATAAGGTAGCAGGGAGACTTGCGTACTTTTAAAATATCTCGTTTTACCGGACTTTAGCAACTGCTGTGACCTCTAATCTTTGATCAGTGAATTTCTTGACCTCTGGCCAAATGAACGGCTTACACTTCAAATCATCTTTTCTCTTTAAAAAATGAACAAGGATAATTAATAATTAATTATGCGAATTCACATGTGCGTTGGTTGATATCCCAGATCATGAAATCAGCGAACACATTCAAGATTTTCAAAAGAAAATTTAAGGGGGTGGTGGTGGGATATTTAAAAATTAATATACATGTTTTTTTCTTGTTTTTGAATTTGTGCATCAGGGTTGTGAAGTACACTGTAATTTGAATAACTGTGGCAGCAGGGAGAAACCGGATTAACGGTGCAGAGCCATTATGGAAATGCTGCAGGTTGAAGCAATGACCCAGGATCGTGCACTGGAAAGTTATTATCAGCAAATTTCCAATTTAAATGAAGCAGCAACATTTTGTTTCATAAAAAATTAATAACCATGTAGAAGATGGTATTTTTTGAGAGTCCCACTTTTCCCAACACAGTTTGCATGCAGAAGCCAAACAAAGATAAATCGGATTACAAAGACAGATAGCAAAGGGGAAGAGGAAAATGAGAAACAGCAGATAGCAATCATTATCTCTGTTAGTTCGCAGCACTCGCATACACATACATATGCTACTATGGTGATGGTGGTGATGATGATGCAGCTTGTTTGGGATACCCCCACCCTTTTTTTTTGGTCCTAGTGCCTGAAAACAAAGAGTGCCTTTCCAGGAAAATTCCCGCTCAGATACTCGTTACACTGGGGGATAATACAGAACAATTGGTTAATTAATCTTTTTTTTCCAAATACGTACAAAACAGTATTTAGATGACGAAGTGGGAAGAAACTGTTGTTAAATACACTTATTTTCTGACAATATTTCATCAGTAAAAAGAAAATTATTTATTTTGTAATCTAAATAAACTACTTAACTTTTCTCTATTTATAAATGTGTAGAGGTGCCCTTTCCCTGGGAAGATGCTCCCCGGGAATCAGACAAGGTGGGCAGCAAAGGTAAAGCATGGTTTCCTCATCAGTCATATGGTCAGCCCTCAATACTCCACCATCCAGAGACAGGTACTTCCATACGGGAAATTTCCATACATATCTCAATACGGTCATTACTAGCCACAGGAAGTATTAAAGGGAAATTAATTTGGCTAATAAGTACACTGTAACCTGCATGCTTGTCTTGTAATGGAGATTAAATGCATGGAATTACAAGAAACCACCATGATAAATACATAAATAAAAAATTAATACAGTGTTCTACAAACAGCTCTCTTTTGTAAGAAACAGGGCTTGTGTTATCCGAAATGGATAGGAAAAAAAAATGGAAAATCCTGTTCAGGGAAATTGCTGGCTAAAACAGATCATCCCAAAATGGTGAAATTTCCTTGCAAGGTATCATATTGCACCCGACAGACACTGACAGACTTGGGTACCAAACACTGCTGTTTCCATGGCAACTATCTAAGTGGAAATTTTTTTTTTCAAAAATTTAATGGGAGATAACACAACAAAATGTTAGCTTTATGAAATTAAAATTATTAATTAACGAAAAGGAAGGAAATTATTCAATTATATATGCTTAAACAATTCACAAACTACCGCAAATCTTTAGCAATGAGAAATGAATCTGATTAATTTAATTTTAATTACTTTTCCTCCACAGACATTTTCTAATCTCTTCTCAACTAAGTAAACCCTAAGTAGCCAGTTTCTCAATGAAAATATACATACATAATTTTTCAATATTTATAAAAAATATACTTATATATGTACGTGTGCGAGAGAGAGAGAGAGACTAATCAATTACAGGCTCCATCATCTTACATATGCAGGAAGAAACGCACACACAATGCAAAGCAAAGCAGGAATCAAAGGGATGTGAAGACGTCAGATTTGGTCAGTTTGAAGCATCCTTAAGTATTCTGCATCCCAGTCCACCCAAAGCACATCAGACATGGATAAAAGTCACCCAACCAGAACTAGTTAGTGTCAATGCAGCTCAGCCTGCAGCCGCAAAAGACAACAACAGAAATTACCGTCTATGAAACACACCAACAAATGATTGTCAAATGTTAAGTAACATAAAATTTGATTATCCATTAAGTGCTCTTTAAGAATTCACTATCGGTAGCAATTTTCCATGGCACTGGTTAGGTCCACTTTGGGAGTAAGCATTTCAGGCATGATTACCACAGAATTCATGGAAGATCTATCAGGATGATCAGTAAGTAATATGCATTGACTCAGTTATGAAGACCGACAACAGGGGCATTGTCTGCCTAGTTCCATTTCCAGCTGTTCTATCATTACCGCGATTAAAGGTTTTTAATTTAGTTCTTGGAAGGAATGTATGATACATTGCATGTCACCAGAGGTCATGTATAAAATACTTTGTAATAAGCATTGTCAAAGTAGACATAATTTTTTTTTCATTTGGTAATCTTATGGTACCTGGCTGGAGTACTTTGCTAAGCCAGGTCCCGGAAGTTGAAAACTTATAAGCATTTAGAAACAAAACTTTTGTTTTTGTTAAGAAGGGTCTTTATTTAAGTTATACAGAGGCTGCCCTTCTACTTCAGAATTCTCTCTGACCAATGAAAACCAATGAAATTTCGAGTGTTAAGTAGACCATATCACTGTTTGGTTCACAGAAGTAGCTAAGAAGAAAATGAGCCTTCTCTGGCTAAAATAAAAGCCTACTTAGCAAGCCTGATGAAGCTTGCCCTATGGGTTAGGGCCTTGTTGGATGGGTATTGCCAATTCCATGGGTCCAGCTACCTAGGGAAGTGATTATCAGCATGGTCTCACCTGAAAGCATGCATGGATTTGGTAACACCCCCACTCTCTCTCTCTTTGAGAGGAGAAACACACACTTAAAGAAGCACTTTGTCCACAATAGCAATACAACTACACAAAAAAAAAAATAAAGGGGCACTCCTGTCCATCACCATGCTTGCTTTCTTGTCCTAGGGTTAGGGTTTCCTTGGATTGGCAACCCACCCTCCACCTTAAGTTGTCACGGGCACATATACTCAAAAACATACTTACACACATGCATCAGAACAATAGAAGAATTCTTTAAAGAACAATGGAGTAACAATATCCCAAACTCGCCCCTCCCATTTATTTGTAAACTGTTCTTCTGCTGCCATTCTCATCATCAGGCAGTGCAAGGGTGCTCTGTCAAACAGCAATAAAAAACAAACCTACCTACCTTTGCACTTTCTAAACTTTGTCAATAAAAGTTAGTTCAATCCTAAGGTACAAGCAGTAATACACTGTTGTTTTGTTCTGAATTAAATATTTAATAGTCACTGCTAGTATTTTGGTCTGGTATCTCTTTAAAGAAAGGAATTACAAACAAATGTAGAGCTAGCTACAGAATTAGAATGACTTCTCCCCAAAGCCACCATCTTTATTTTTTATTTTTATTATTTCCTCTCTTTTTCTACTTATTGAAAACTCTTAAAATTTTACAAATTAAGTGTTATACAATAAAGATTTGTATTTACTTGGGATGAAGATTCTCTGAACACATGAAGACCAGCCACCAAACAGGGCTGCTGGGATTGAATGTTCCCAAACCTATTTCTCGGTAATGGTGTGGCCCTGGCCAACGGCCATTAATTATGTTTTTATTTACCAGAAGATTTCACATGGAAGGCGTCCACGAGTGACCGAACCCATTGTTTTTTTGTTTTAAAAAACAAACTGTTAATTACAATAAATACACTAAAATTTAATATACAGAGGGAAAAAAAGAAGCAACTTTTACAAAATACAACTTGAGAATGAATGAAAACTATGCTCAGATCTATGTTGTTTTGTTGTGAACAAAACGTTTTAATTATGTATTTTGGAGTTAAATATTCCCAATAACAGCACTTTTTAGTTTCTTTTCACATAAGTTGAACAGTAATGCAGACCTTGTACTTTCAGTGGTGCACATCACTGCCTTTTCTTTAATCAACGTATCTATACTTGCTCCTCCCTTTAGACTCAGTGTGTAACAAGAACATTTACAGAGACGCAAGTCACAGAAACATTATTTCATTCATTCATGAGACTTGAGATTCTATTTGTAACAAGATGCCAATGCAAGAAATAGATGCAAATTCAAATCTGTGGTCTTCAGCTACACCATAAATGCAACTGGTTTCCATTTTACAAAATTTATATTTAATTAATTCACACTATTCATGTTTCAAATGAAAATTTTGAGATCGAAATGAATAAAAATGGTCATTCAATTTCAAGAAAGTGAACATAAAGTCCAATATTTAAGCCATAACATTCAATTTAATAAGCACCTGTCAATTTTGGACTTCAGAAAAAGGTAGAGGAATATGGTTTGATAGTGGAATTCAAAATTTATGATGATACAGGGGTTTTCAACATACATACGTCGGATCTCTCGTCATTCGGCTAGTCAAACAGTGACCACAAGGAAAATGGTGGGGAAGGGTTAGTTTAGCTGGTTTGTGACTGATCAATGTGTCGCCATTTTTCCAGCTGGTTGATCTGAAGATTAATGTTGCTAATTATGCAAGGCTGACTGACTTCTTTTTTAAACTCATCCCAGAGAACTTTTCCACCAGATGGCAGAAGAGACCGGCTGGTATGTTGTACATGTGTGGATGGAAGCAGCCACAGAAGACAATGCCTGGACAGACAACAAAGGTGATGAATTTTCATAGTGGTAAACATCACATTGAGTTCCATCCATCAACCAGACAGACAGACTGAATGTACAAAGGTGTCAAAAGTCATGGCATTAGAGATTCAGAAAAGGAATCAGTATTGGCAAATCTGCAACAACAGCCAGCGCCTGCCTCTGATAATCCTAACAGAGACCAGCTGTTCACAATTAGACTTCTCGATGTTGCCATCACGAACCTTCAGGAAGAAGTACATCAGCAGTGAAAAGGCCATGATAGAGTTTAGGGGAAAAGTGACAGTACAGTACATCCTGATAACAAAAACCATCAAATGATGATAAAGATAGAAAAGGGAAAGAAGACCCATGTGCTGTTTATAGAAGTGGCTGAAAAACCCCTTCTGGTTACAATAAAGACCATCTACTGCCAGCACTGCATCATCATTCCTGTGTCGAGTGGAATGCTTTAGTGGACAGAGAGTAATCACATCTTACTTTACGCAGTTTAGGTTAAATTTTTCCTTTCATTTTTTGGACATAACTCCATTTCATTTAGATCACTGAACTGCACAAGTAACTTATGCTATTTGAGTTATTCCATGATTTCCTAGTATGTTTTTTGACATATTTTCAGGCAAAAAAATTGTCTGTCCTTTTATGAATGTAAAATCCAGTGTCTGCCCCCAGAAAGAATTAAAGAAAATGGAATGTCATTATATAGTCTCAATCTCTCTCTACAGTTGATGCTCAATGGTAATTACCATGAAATTAACACATTTAATTGCTCAGTAATTCATCAGTTTAATTGTCTCTACTTTCATTTATATTTCTTTCTGGCGTATTATACGAGGATGTGTCTATCACACTTATGAGATCAACAAAGACAGTGTAGCCAACCATATAGTCTTTCATTTTTGTTATTTTTAACATACATCGGTACCTACAAGAGATAGATTCAGCAGGACATTTGGAGGTTTAACATACACAGGTATCTGCGAGACAGAACCTGAGACTTTGTTACCTCAGCAGGACATTTGGAAGTTTAGCATATACAGGTGTCTAAAAGACAGACACAACTTGGAATTTTGTTACTTCAGCAGGACATGTGAAGGTTTAACATATAACCGGTGCCTACAAGACAGACAACCTGAGACTTTGTTACTGTAGTAGACATTTGGAAGTTATTCTTAACTTGAAATCTGCTGCCTTGTACTATGATTCTAATAAGTTGGAATCATTCATTTCCAGCTTTAATGAGACTAAAAGAATAATGAACGTTTAAACAAATTACATTTTCCACTGGTATGTACCATCCAGTCAGTCTGCATGTATTTTCTCAATTGATTTCAAGCATTCTCTATATTTAAAAATAAAAGTAAAAAGTCCAAGTTTTACTATTAAATATAACCAATGTAATCAGACAGAAAAACTATTATTAAAGCTGCACCACTTCATCCAGGTTATATATTATGTTCAGTAAAAATAACTGCCAACTACTTTCACCCAAAACGTTATATCTGATATTTTCTTCTTCTTCTTTTTTTTCACAAGATGAACAATCAATTAACAAAAAAATTGTAAAGAAGCCATTATACTGTCAACCACCAGAATATATAGCAAACTGATGGGTGCGATGCAACTGTTCCCTGGTGCTACATTATCCAATACAGACAAGAAGAATACAGTGAGAGACCTTTTACATTGTTTGTTGCTTTTATTAGTTCCCCCCAATTTCACACAATTGTTTTCCATAAAATTGAGGAAAACATCTGAATATACATTGGAAATCAAAATTATATCAAATTGTATAAAAACACTACTCTTTTTTTTTAGAACTTTAGTAAGAATTATGCCAACAAATAAGTTTTGCAACAGAACATACAAACCATTCACTGTGACAGCACATTCTTTTTTCATAATTATGAGCCCAGCAGGTTACTACTAAGAATGTTACAATTAGTTAATAAAGAATGCATGATGTTATCATGCTTATCTAATATTCTTTGCTACTTCCAATTTAAATAATTGTTAGCTCATACTTTGTTTTTTGCATAACTTTTAATTTACCTCATTATTAATGACTGCTTTGTCCAAATGAAGAATTGTGGAAGCTGATGGAGTTACAGAAGAGTGTATACGAGCAAAGAAGCCAACTAGCTAAAGCATGAACTTAAAAGGCTAAAGAGGGAGAGAGAAAAAAAGCCATGGAAGACAAAAAAACAGGTTAACTCAAGTCTACTCTACATTAAATCCTTTCTCGACAGGCAGCCAATTAAACATTGACCAGAATTTCTCTGCAGTGGTTAGCACCTCAGCTTTAGTTTTTACCTAAAAAATATCTAGTTCTTAGAATGACTGGCTGCAGAAGCTCATTCCATTACTTTTGACTGACCTAAACAAAATCAAAACTACACCTTGAAGCAATGGTGCAATGTACTGAAGTTAGACAAGAACGAATTTGGAATATTTATTTCTAAACAATGATGGGATAAGCCAGAGAAAGGAATAAAGAGAGCTACATTTGCTCTACAATTAAGCACACTGTGGAAAAATGTAGAAGTGTGCATTGTTTTGCTGGATATTCAGCTGGTGACTTAATAAAAAATGGTGTTCTTACAAGAGAGAAGTACTACAATATTCTTCAACACTATGAAATTCCATCAGGACATGTTTGCATGACAAGATAATGATGCAAAGCTCAGTACCCTGCTAGAAAAGAATCAGGACTTCTTAAAACAACCACGGTTTAATCCCTCAATCTCCAAATCTGAACTCCAGTGGACTTGTGTGGGATGAATTAGATCCAAGAGTCCAATGTCAATCAGCTTTGAAACTACTTGCAAGATAAATAGTTACTTACAATGCAATACTCTTGTTTGTTTGTTTTTGTTGGAATAATGCATTTTCCATTATGTATAACATGTTGGAAAGAAAAGAAAAAAAAGCAAATTAAGTGTTTTTATATGGCAGGAGAATTTGACAAGTAGAAGTTTCTAGGATGTAGTGAGGGAGAGAAAGAGGAGAAAACATTTTCATACGAAATACGATATATGTAAATAAAGAATAAAATAGCAAGAATGTTTTTGAAGGAATCTTCCTTCACTTTTAACTACTTGCACTACTTCACAGTCAGGGCTTGCAAATTTAAAACAATCATTTAAAAGCATTATTAATTATTAAAATACTAGGAAATTAAATTCTTGCACTAAAATTGTTTCAAGTGATAGTTTAGTAATACATCTTAAAGCATAATGTTAAAATGTCATCAATGAGAAAATGCAGCATTTCAAGAAAAATAGTCCATTTATTAAACTGCACCGAGAAATATTAGTTGTGTAGTTTTGTCCTCCTCAAACCGGACTTTGAAAAAAATGTGGCTATGTATTTTTTTTTACTGTAAATAGCATTTGCAGTTGTAGCAACTTAGACATGCATCATCAACTCCTTCTCTAGTGCTTCTATAGCATTGCACTGTGGAAATGTGTTTTTTTAATTCTCAAATACTCACACCAACCTTCTAATTCAATGCAAAATGTTGATAACCAAACCTTCTACACAAGAAGCTACATACTGTACGCAGTAAGCACACACTGACTTCTGATAGCTAAATCCTAGCATCAGTGAAAATATGACCGACTAGGAATTAACCCTCTCTGGCAAAGGATCTTAAAGATTTGTGCTATTACTTATAGCATTTGTAAAGACGCACCACTTTTAATTTTAAATTTCAACACTGAATAGAAAACAAAAATTTCCACAATCGTATAAAAGCCATGCACCCAAGCCAAAGAGGAATATTAGTAATCTTTAATGACAGCTATGAACCCACAGACCATCTTTACATGGTGGATAGTAAATAATGCAAAATACCATGTCGTCTTTTAGTCTTTGGTCATCATTAAGTATGTGTCTTTTTTTTTTCCTCCAGTGGAAGACAGATTAAGAAAGGAAAACAACCTTTCATTAAAATAGATAGATATATTCTCTAATGTACTGACATTGCTTCCAAAGCTTGATAATGCCTACCTATCAAAGCAACATTAATTTTCCACATGAACTAAACTTTCAAATGCTTTGTTCCGTAGATGTTATTAAACCGGATCCATATCCACACTAAATTACTGGTGCTTTAGTTATCAATAAAAATTTGATCTGTCGAAAAATCTGCCCATCAGAAGTAAACGAATTATGCCACAGAGCAGCAGTAGCAGTTGGAATTCTCCAAGACCCTCCAGACTACCATTAACTTGTGCTCAACTCCGCTTTTCAATGAGAAATTAAATTCCTTAACTATGGAGAAATTTACAGTTTAAGTAACTGCAAACCATCGAAATTTATTGGATGCGTCTCAAATCAGAAAATCTGCTGCTCACAGTATAGCAAAATTACATTTCCTTATTGACACTGTCATATTTTTATTTATTTATATAAATATATATCATCATGGTAAAATACTGCAGAGCAATAATCGATAAAATATCTATCAAAATGTGATTACTGCCCTGGAAACGTTGGTGACGCATTTTGACTATTACAGTTTTAAACAAAGGGCAGACCCATTTTTAAATCATGCAAAAAATGAAAAAAACAACAACAGAATCAGATGGGCACACACACACACACACACACACACACACACAAGCAAAATCCAAGCTATATTTGTTTTAATTTTTATCGAGGAAAACAATGAATTAAAAATTGTACATCTTTATTGGTTAACGGCCAATGCCTGCTGAGTTAGAGGTTTGTCACTTAAGTCTCCCTACAATCATTAGCCATTTTCCAAATGTCAGTCTTTTTATAGGATCAGTATGCAGTAAAAGAAAGAAAAAAAAAACACAAGTGAAAGCAAGAGAAAATCCAGTTAATCGGGATCTCGTGCTGATGTTTATCTTAAAGACAACGCATTCTAGATAAAAACAAAAACAAATAAGATGTATCTGGGGGGGGGAAAAATTAATTTAACTATAATTTTGTACAGCTTTAAATAAAAATGTTTGTTAAATAAATGATCTTTTTTAATAAGTAACAAGTAAAATAGGGGCCATCAAATAATTTAGGTGAGCAATTACATAGTTCAGCAATTTTATTTTAATAGAACTAGCGATTTCCTTGAAGTCAATCAGTGCCCCCCCTCACACAAATTACAGACTTAACAATGGAATATCCTGTATACTCAGATTATTAGAGCATATGATTGCCAGAATACATACATATGCGTGACAGAATGTGCTACAAGTTTTTCATAGCTCAGATCTTGCATGATCATCCTTATAATTATCTTTTCCATTGGATAATGCATAATTTTTGTGTGCGCACGCATATGAATCGCCCTCCCAAAGAATTCCATGGTTTATTTTTTCTTAGATACTGACAGTAACAATATACTTAGCACAGGGTGATGCAAACAGTTCATAAAACCCATTTTATAGAAATCCCATCACCCTAGATTTTAGATGTACTGGTATTCTATGCATTGAGACATCCACCCCTTTCAACAAGCACTGCTAAGGCATCACAATACAGTTAAGCTTAATTTCCTGTAATATCCTTAAAAGGTCAGGATGGCTCAATCTATGAAGCCAAACAATAATCAGACAATGAGAAAAATACAACTTCCTTATATATTTCACTTTTTTTAATCTATTTTACCAAGTGTTAGTCATATCAAATAAGGTAACCCAATTGATCCAAGATCACTCTTTGACAGTCAGTCACATCTGGCTTCCTAAATAAATGGATCATAAATAATTAGTTAGGAAAAAATAGTCAAATGATGAATGAAATTTAAGGAATCAAATACATCACCTAAAATCACAACTGAAATCAAAAGATGAGCCATGACCTAAACTAGATGAAAAGTAACACACACACACACACACGCATGCAAATTTGCTATAAATTCTTTACTACTAGACAAGTTAACCATTCCAAAAAACTGTTTACAATAAGTAGATTCACTAAAAACTGCCTCAAGGTAGAGTAAAATTGTATTTGGTATCATGCAAGTTAATAAAAGAAATAGAGCCAATTTCAATAATCATCGTTAGAGCCACATCGTTTAATCATGGAGCCGACAAGCTCATAGATTCAGTTATTATTGCATTGTGTTAGTAAATCAGCAGAGAAATTAATCTAGCCACCGTTAAACCAGGAGAAACTGGACTACTGACCAAAGTAAATCACGGTATTGCCTTCCTCTACATAACAGTCAATGCTGTCAAATCATCAAAACTGAGGAGACAGCAAGAAAAATCAAATGAACATTCGAAAGTGCTGCAAAGTTCATAATAGTGAAAGAGAATTTCAAAGAACTTCACCTCAAAATTATTCAGTATTATATTTTCGAATTAAAACAATAAAAATATACAAACAGATATTCCCTAACCTGTTGTTGTTGTTGTTTCAATCTGCTTGTTTGGAGGTCATCAAACTGCATCATTATAACACAAAATAGCACTGAAACACATGAATACCCATCAAACTATCCACCACATCTCATATCAACATTTAACAAATTATCAGTATTATATTCATCTCATATAGATATCAAAATTACACCTTTATTTTTTTTTCCGTTTCTATTCTTTTGTTTAGGGAGCTAGACAAAAGGTACTAACTTGTTTGAAAAAATACTTGAAATTAAAATAATTTCAATAATCTACCAAACGCAGAAATAGACTACATTTTTATGCCTGCACCAGTTAGCTCCACTCAGAATCTGAAGATGATGCTCAGCCTACAGAGGCCGTAGACAGGAACTCAGCCAATGTTTTTAGGTGACATCAATAAGTTTGTTGGACCAATTCACAAAGTGAATATTGATTTCTCTCCAGTCACATTCTTTAATTTAATTTGCCGGAGCTGGCCAAATTATTTTTACTGGAATCATGAGGTATTCACAAGGTCATCAGCAGAAGACAAGGAAAAGCAATGAAATACATTCCGTTTCTATCCAGTAAAGTGTCAGTTTTTTTAAAAATTTTGTTTACAAAATTTCATTTTAAAAATGCATTTACCAATGTTGTTATTTAAAAATAATACAACTAAACCAACTGAAAATAGTTTTTTTTAATAAAAAAGATTATTTATTTTTTATGCTGCCACTGAAAATACAATTGAGTAAATAAATGCACTGAACTACAGCCGCAATGGCTCCATATTATATATATACACCAAAATATTCAAAGCGTTAAAGACAATTTTTTAGAAGTGCTATTTGGTAATTTAATCACAGGTTTTAAAATTCTCCATTCAAACAGAAGCACTTACACTTGAACCCCCCCCCCCCTTTCTGTAAAAGAAATCCAGGTACTGCTACCACTGCTGTTAACTTTTGTCATAGTGAGACAGATATCATGCTGTGGATGGTTTGTGAATCAAACCCATTTAGTCGACAAAGCATTTAGATAAAAACAATTCTTGATATTTTGTTGCCTAGTTGTGGGGGAAACTTTTCAAAATGCCATTTACCAATAATCGGAAATTATTACAAAAGCTCAGCACCCTATTGATGCATTCAGTGAAAAAAGGTTTGCGTACCAACAATTTTTTTGGAAACTTTTTAAAATGCTGACAAATATCCGTAGACCAAGTCGGTCTCAGCAGAAGGCTCGAGAAACCAATGTCTGATTCCTATCTTTGACATAAGCCAACCACCAGGCTAATAGGCACATCAAAGATTGCAGATGCCTGTCAAGGAGATAAAATATGTATAGTAGTGGTGGCTCTATATTGCTAAACTTTGTCAATGGGGGAGACGATGGATGACTCAATGAATATTTTATGAGACATTCAGTGGAGACAGCAATCTAGTTAGTGCTATTGCACCAGGCTCTCCATTCTGTTTCCAGACCATCGCAGAAATTCATAAATATTTCTACCACAGAAATTCACCCAGCATGTTCGTTTCTTTTTAAAAAGTATCTGCTGTTGTGTGACTGACGTTTGTGCCATCTCAGCTTATCTGACAGTCAGTTAACCAGAGGCTAAAGCTCACAGCTGGTAAAATAGAATGTTCAATCAATGCCATGACAAGAGGGAGCACTTAAAATTAATGTAGAAATAAACAGCATAATACAGATAAACTTAATGCTTTGCTTTACCAACATCAGAGTAATACAATCACTAGTATACATAGTACAATTTTAAAAAGGGCAGTTGCATGCATACATGTGCTGTGCTTAGATAATTGAATGTACATGCAGTAGTGTACTACTCATGGAAAATGGACTCTTATTTGTAACGTGGTTAACTCTTTCCCCGCAAAGTCGGAGATCTCCAATCACATCCAACCAACTACCATAACTGGAGATCACCAATCTAACAAATTTTTTGTGACACTCAATAGATGGCTGGTTAGTAGCACTGGAAATCATTGGTTTATATTGGTGAGTGTCCTTGGAGGAATTCCAAATCATCTGTCAACAGAGGAGTGAATGTGTTAATGGAAACTGCATCGTTTTCTGGTAAAGAAATGGCGACGCCCATGAGGAAGAGAGAGATCGGTTTTCTGCACAATTCCAAAATAATTGCTGTTTCAGACCCAGAAAGAAGCTGCGGGGGTATGCAATAAAGGTGAGGGGTTTTGTTGTGATACTCAAAGAGTTCTACGAGCATTGCAATGCACCTCTCTGCGAAATGAGATGCTTTGACATTTATGATTCTGCGAAAAAGTATTACTGAAACATTGTGAAGCACATCAAAGAAGAATATAAACTAAGCTTTGTGTCAATTAAGGTTGTTTATTTCTGCTAACAAAAAGTGCAGAAATATTTAAAAGTTGGACATTTTAGGGGTATAAACTAAATAAACCTTAACAGGGAAAGAGTTAAGGTAACAGGAAATTTTTTTTTTTTAGAAATTTTCTTTCATAGAGAGAGACAAAATATTCGTATAAATCTGAGTCAGATTAGCCATAAGTGTACTCAAACAATTCCGGAACCATGTAATCACGAAGAATTTAAAAATTCATTATGCTCACTTGAGACAGACCATTAATTAAAACTGAAGTTAGTATTCGTTTACATTATAATTAGCTAAACAAAATCAGATTCTATATGAATCAATGTGTTGCTGTAATAAGTGAAAGCACACACACACTCTCTCACACACACTCTCCAAGTCACCCATTTAAAATTAGAGTTCATTGAAAAACTTTTTATCAAACCTTAATAGTATACATATATATTAAAAAGAAAGGAAATGTGGCAGGCATGTTTAAAATTTCCTTATTATAGTCCATTCCTATCCAAGTAAACAAGTTTAAAAATTAGTATCAAATTCACCCACTGTGCCTGACATATCAAACTACTTTATTATCTGCATGAGCTATTGTCAACAAGCATTTTCCATTTATTAATCTATTAATAATTTAGATAATATCCAAAATATCAAATTATATAATTTAACATACTTCCAAGAATATTTAGAATTTGTCAAATCAACATATTCATAAGGTGATGAGAATGTTCAGGCTCAAGGTGTTTGAACACCTTGAATATCTAATAAACCAAGAACGTAATGGCTGTTCCAATAATACAATAGAACACACACGCACACATACAGTAAACAAACAGACAAACATCAAGAATCAACAATCTTATAAAGCCATTAAAGAACTATATACAAAATACATAATTTTATTTTATAATCCAACAAAATTAAGCATGCATTTGAAACCACAATTATTAGAAAAAAATTTTTAATGCTGTTAGTCAGAGAAGAAACAATCCATATTAAATCTCATTCCACAAACATTTAAAAAATTTCCTCTAGGTAATGTTTCTTCGATTATTATTTTAGTTTACAACCATTGTTTTATCAACCATGGTTAACAATCTGAAACTAATTCTACAATGAGCAACCAGCTTGCTGATCTACAGATGGCGCATTCAACACTTTAATCATCTCTAAAGTCACCAGGCTATCAGCCCTTCATTTGAATGAAGAGTAAGAATGGCATGGTGACTTATGCAAGAGAGCCCAGCAGAGAGAAATGGGCATCAATATGATTGCTAAATTGATTAACACTATAATCCAACAATAAAAGAAAATAAAAACATTGCTGTTATTGTTTGTTTGTTGCATTTTGTTATTTTCAGAATGAAAATCAGTATATTGCATCCCAATTACTCCAATTCTTCTATCTGTAACTAGACAAACAATGAAAACAATCAGGTTTGCTCTGGTTTCTGTTTAGTTGATTCAACAACCAAAGTTTCAATTAATTTTTCTGCTCCCAATCCTTTAAGAAGGAGGTCTATTCCACTTCATAAATGGTGCATAGAACTGCTATTATCAGAAAACGCTGGGTCCTCAAGACTACAATATACCAAAAATGCTGTATGGTCAGCATCACGTCACTGATTTTCCTAGTTTATTTCACTAGATGCTCACATGTAAAGTTGAGTTTACCAGAAACTAGCATCTGGTGGCAGGGAGTTCAAGTCTACCACTTCATGCTTCATGGAGCAGACTGAGGTTCTAACTTCTCAGACACTGGTGCTCATTCATTCAAATATGCAAACAAATACAAATAATTTGTAACATTTGCTTTTTTAGGAAGCTCTCTTACCATGGTAATGTTTTTAAAAATAAATATTCAGAACTGAAAAATGAGTTGCACTACTCAGTAAACAGTTAGAGGGCCCCCTAGTAGATGCAGTTGCCTCACTTGCTCCCCCAAACACAGAAGAACAGGGGGGTGGGACTCACAAACAAGTTGTACAAACTGAATCAAAGCGACAGAAAGGTACAATATTCACAGGGGGAAGAGATTAAAAGGAGCAGGTGGGGGCCACATGAGTGGTAGTACTTTTCTGTGTTTACTGGCAATTACTCTAATTAACATTGATTCTTGGCTTATATTACACAGCAGACTCCTAAATCTGGTGGAGGTTCACCATTAAGTGGTGGTGTGTACCTATAATCAGGTATGATTAGTTAAGGAACACTTAAAAAGTAAAGGTAATTAACACCCACACACTCCAAGTTAATAGGAGGAAGATTGGGGAAATGTGTGAATGGAGCAGGAGCAGAGCAGTTAACCCAGATGGATTGCTTACCAAGTGCCTGACAAGGGGAAAGGTTTTTTAAAGAAAACCTTTTCTGTTTCCTTAGATTATGCACTTAGCTTACAAAAATATACATGGCGCTACAAAACACAGATAGCATAGAAAAGTCAAGAGAAATTTAATAGAAATACATAAATAAGCAAATACCACAATTAAAGCTGACACTAGAATGGAAGCAACTTTAGCCTGACTTCAGCTAGAATAGTCACAAGATGAATAACAATTACATGCGCAAAAGCCGTGAACCCAACATCAGCGGGCGGTGCTGAGGATACTGTCCTAAGCAGTGAAACATCTGAGGAATTTTTTAAAAAGATGTACGGAAGAGAGGAGAGGGAGGGAGAGAAATAGTTACACGTGTGAAGCTATTAATGCTGCAAGGCCAGTGCCTTCATGAACGCTTGCATAAACTGAGGGAGCAACCTGATAAATACAGATGACGCTTTAGCAGAAATTCATGGGAAGATCAGTTGGTACCTTTAAAAATGCTGGATTGCCAGTAGGCCATTACTACTGGTAAAGCATTAGAGAGTCTTGCATTCCAAAACAATTTGTCTGGGATGCAGGTTTTGTTAGATTCGGGTTTAGCAAGCAATAATAAATCCAACTTATCTTCGGGGAATTCGAGAGCACTCACATTCCGGTAGTTTCATGAGCTACTCAAACATGTTTTGATAAGCAAACTCCTGATAAAGACGACTGGCTGGGGAAGCAGAAAATGAGCAGATCTGCTGAACTGAGCTAACCACTGACTTAGACTAAGTATCCAAGATCACAATACATAAACTTCAGACTACTGTGTAATATGAGAGGATATAAAAGGAGTAAATAAGGGATGATGGAAGAAACAACAACAACAACCACACACACACACTTTATATTTAATTTCACATGTGAAGAAACACAAGAGTAAGCTATAGAAAACAATTTATTCCTTACAAAAATTAGCCCATGGATTTTATTACTTGTTAATGGAGGTGTGACATAATAATTCGCACCAACATCCATTGGGAGAAGAAGGAAAAAAAAAGTCACAAGATGATTTACCCAACTGAGAGTTTTCCACTCCTGAATCAACAGACCTGGAAAAATAACTGCCCAGAGTCCTCTGCAGGGATGATATAGGCCCCAGAAAAAACTGCTACAGCCCCAACCTGTATGTCCTGTCATTGTCAACAGAAACATGAACCAGTTGCCTAGTAGAGAGGTAGAAGGACCTCAACAATGGCCTGGTGGGGATAGCCCTTCTGCCAGCCCTGATTTCTTTCCAAAACATTAAGTTTATGTCATCATAAGAATCATACTACACAACATCAGCTGCGACAGAGTCCTTTCCGCCCTGCCATCAAAGAAATTGAAATTAAACAGACTTCCATCAAAAAAGCATCACTTGTTTGCATTGGACCTTTATCAAGTAATATGAATTTTGCCCGGGCTAACTGCATATTGTGATAATGAATGCGTAAAGGAAAGTCTACATATGGACATCTAGCAGAGTCTTGCATGTCGTCTTGTCTGGACACCCATCCCCCCCGACTGCTACCAAGTGTGGTTAGTGTGGCTAACAGTCAACCTTGTTTTGCAGGAACTATTTCTCTGATCATCTGCTGTTGATCATTGCCAACTGCATTGGGAGATGACCTCTGCTGGACCCATTATTGACACTGTAGGTCTGGTGTTTTATTGTCGGCTAAAGACCAATTGGGAAATGTCAACCTGCCTGGAACCATTTTGCAACTGACCCACTGTTAGCAATCTCTGCTCACATGGTATATACTGCCAAATACCATTATTTCTTTAAATTGTCCTTTCAGATTAAATAAAACTGACTGAAATCATAAAAATTACAATTCTGGCATAATAATCAAAGGCTATTTTGATACTAATATACTGCATACTCATATCCAGTGATGCCAGCCTTAGATCTGTATTTTCAGTAAACATTTTATTTTTTTCTTAATTTATTGTAATTTGAGTAATATTATAGAACCTATTACAAAGGAAATGTTTTAAAATACATTTTGCTAGTGACATCTGTTGCTTCATCTTCCCAAGGCAACTCTATTGCAGCTGTACAATTTAGTAAATTTGTAAATTGGGAAACATCTGACTCAAAGAAGCATACTATTTGATCAAGCAATCAAAATAGATAACTTACATTCAAGAACGGAAAAAAGTGTGAATAAACACTCAGCTTCAGTAACTCTGAATCCGACAAGAGAGTCCGTCGCAGAGCTATCCTCCTGGAATCTCGTTTTCACTAATACTTTCATCCCTAAGGCCGATAGCACACTGTCAAGAACATATACATGTTAATTATTGTCTCACAAAGGCAATACCAAGATCTCTTGTTTGAGGATACCCCTATGAAATCCCTGGCTAACAAATTGCTTCTTTTTTTTTTTTAATGTATTTAACCACAATAAGGCTGACCGTTTACCCATCTCTATAAAACAATAACAACAGTCAGCAAACACCTGACATAATGCAAGAACATTCCTGGCTATGGAAGAAAAACATGGTCCTACTATCTCCTGTGTTATATTCCTAACCACATAAAAATGCTGGTGAGATAGCATTAACATAAACAAAAAAAATCAATCACTTTTAAAATACGGGATCTCATGGTTAGTAGAAAATCCATCATTTTTCATATCATTCTCTATAAATTATAATGGATTTCCTTAATTTCTGGCAAAGCCACCAATCATTCCAAACATTTGAAACAAGCCAAAACTATTCATCATTGAAGTAGAATTTCCAAAGTTGATCTGAGAGTAAGCCAAACTGAAAACAGTCAATAAAATATCCTTTTGCAGGTGTGAGTAACAAAAAAAAAAAAGCCCAAGATTATGTCCACTTTAAATGCCACCACCAAAGTAAATGGATTTTCCGACAGTGGAGATCCATTCTGACAGACTTTGGTTCACAAAGTGATACTTTCATCTTTGAAATTATCACTGTATAAAGATGTGGCCATGAACCTACTGATTAACAAAACGTGCCTATCTATTCGTGAAAGGAAACAAAAATTATCAAACTCGGTAACAAAAGTAGACTATTAAAAATTTTTTTCAGTCACCGAAACAATGTTGAATGGATGCAGCAGCCAAAAATATTTCAGAGCATTAAATTTTAATTTCAGTTACTAACTTGTGTAATTTCAACATCTGTAATTTTGACGGTTATGGCTAAAGTAACCAACCACCAGCTGGCTATGATTTCACTTGAAAGTAAAACATTCTTACTGATAGCCAATAAAGACAGGTTTTATAACAGAAGAAAAAAAGGTAAAGCAAAAAAAAAAACAAAATATTCCCATATTAACAACAATAAGCTTCTCTCTCTCTCTCTCTCTATAACCTTTTTTTGTATGTTTATTATTATTTAATTGAATACTGGAATCATTATTTTCAGTTTGCCCATTCAAAGATGTTGAACAATGTTATCATCAGTCACAACAATAGACAGCACAATGGATCTTAAATATTGTTCATTAACATCCTGTCCCAGAGGACGTTATCAGCTGGGACAGGATGATGATTTCCCTCCTGCTATCATATTTTGAGCCAAACACAAACGCGTTATATCCCACTTGTATTTTATAATTCCAATTTTTATTTTTTTTTTTTGTTTAATCTGACATTTGAAAAATGTCAATAAGTCAATTTACATTTTCACAGACCATACTGCTGTTCCTATCACTTTCTAAGTTTGGATATAGGGCGTACAAATCAACACATTAACGAAGAGCTATCCTTCTTGAGCTCCTTTTCCAGTCAATGAGCTGAACTGATTTACTGCATCATCTGAGTTATGTAGTCATACTTCAATTTCACTTACAATATTACCCTTTGTTTTTTCTAGACTTCAATGCCATCTCTATAAGAACACGTAATTACTTGTAAACAATCCACTGAATGGCAGCAGATTTTCGCTGCTTGGAAGACTGGCAAAATAAATGTGTACACTATTTTACTTGGTGTGTTAACAGATTGTAGAGAGTTCATGTACTCCATTAAGACGTGTGTGTGCGCACACACACGTACAGCATTCAGACTTTTTTAACATTATAGTAAAAGTTCTATAATCTGACATGCAGGGAAGATAGGGGGGGCTTCCCAACTATCAGACATGCTGCATTATTGGATGTTACTCTTAGTCACAACCTCAAGACACTTTATTCTCCCTCTTTCATGTGATATATTGTAGTACATTATCAAAGATATATCTTTACATGTTTGCAGCATCATGAGTTGCCGAACACCATGACACAACTTGAAATTCTACAACCAGCCGTCAGAGAGGTCACATTCTTTGTCAGTATTCATGTCCTGTTGATACTGCTCAGCCTTCAGAATCAGCATCAGCCCCAAAACTGGCTTTTTTTCAGACCTCCTCGAGATAAACCATTATCCAGCTTAGCCATCTTCAAAGTTTTCCATTTTTCGATTCCCTTCATCATCTCAGAATAAGTCACAAAGGCCCTCAGCTTATCCTCCTGCTTCTTGATGTATATCGAGGGGTCGATACTGTTTTCAGCCATTATAGAGTTCCTGTTCTCACCTCTCTCAAGCTTGCTGATTATGGCCAATTTCTCATTTTAACATGCTTCCTCTTTGTGCCCTTTGAAGCCATGGTAAAAAAAAAAAAAAAAATGGATGACAATTCGTGATAAGGCTTACTGCACTGAGAAGCTTACTGAACGCAAACAAGGAAAATGGCAGATTGGGAGGGAGACGTGAGAGTGGGCAGATCATTCTGCAACAGAGACTCGCTTGCTAGCTGGACTTCCCTGAATTGTCTCATAGCTTTTTCATGCTGAACAATCGGGCTTTCTAGACCTTTGGAAGCCGGATTAAAAGACTTTCAATGCACTGACTTCTGAAAGTATGTATAAGCTGTGTATGATTTATTTTTAAATCTGCATCAATCTTAGCTACTGAAGATGCAGTTGGTATCTAGAAGTACGTATTCCATTTTTATTCCATACAATTCTATATTTCGAAAGTGAAGTAGCTAAATCTTGCTGGTTAGATTATGTACTACACTGCCATCCAAGCTTTGTCAGGAATGACTCAATTTGTGTATTGCCCCGGCATGATTTCTTCTGGTCACTACACTTTTAACAAAACCGAAAGTAATAATTCATGATCATTAGGTGTGGCAATTAAAAAAAGATTAATGCTTCATGAATGTTAATTTTTGCCTTGGTTTATTGGTTGTTTTTGCTCTCCTCCATAATATTCTTTGCTTGAAGCTTTGTTTTCCATAGTATTCCTGAATTATCGTCTCCTTTTAAATCAAACACCTATTTAATCTAGCAAAAACAAGTAGGTATCTAAACTTTGTGTGTTCTCTCACCATAACTTGAAAAGTTCACGACTCTATGGCATTAATCTTGAATGCCTGTAATCTTGCATGAATGATCTATATGTAAGCTCAGGTTAACTTCAGTACAAAATAAACAGTCAATAGTACGTACAACACTTTCCACATTAAGATGCAATGTGAATTAACAATTTTACTAAAACTAAATGTTCTCCTTCTCTTATGGCCTCTCTCCTCAGATTTACCTAATGGTTTCGATGTTTTTAACTGGGAAAGAGACATTTAATTTTCAAAAATAATTGATTGACTGGTTTACCAAGCATCAAAATCTTAGCGCTGCACCGTCAATTTTTTTCATCTTACAACACGGTAAATATAAAGCCAGACAGTCCCCTAATGTTGTTGCATGCACACACAACCCCCCCAAAGGACTATAGTTTCCTGCGGCTGCAGATGTACAAAACAAATAACTCCTCTTTAATCTAAAATGGTTAAAGACTTTAACTTGAGCTCATGCGCTAAAACTGAGCTAGCAAGACAGTTTCTTATAATATTAACTATTTTAAATTAAATCCCATCATTTCACCATGGTAACAAACATGCTCTCTATAATATAGTTGTTACTGCATCATTAAGCTCTCTGGATTAAATCATTTATGTTGGTAAGTTGCCTAGAAAGAAAATGAAACTCTAAGAGTATTTTGAATAAAGCCACCCAAAGTCTTTGATAGTTTTTTTTTTTTTTTTGAGATGAAATAGAGTTTCCAGCAAAGAAGAGCAGTCTACGTTACTGTCCTGTGGAGCTCATTTAATGAAGTAAGACCCACATTTATTATTTAAGGGGCTGAAAACTTCCGCCATATGTAGTAAGTATTCAGGTGTGTTGTGTAAGACGTTTCAAACCATAATTTTTTAAAGAAAACAACGGAAAATGTTATGTGAAAGAAATCAGGCAGACCAATACAACTCACAATCTCATTATAGCCATACAGGTCAACAGTAAATATTTACCCCTTAGTCTGACATTAACAGAACAACACATTAATAGTCAGACCTTAAAAACCGACACCCAAATGAACCTTTTCAATTTTAAATAAAAAACACAAAGATTTTAGCTTTTATAAATCGGCTAGGTTTGAAGGCTGGTACAGAAAACAGAATATGAGATCTTGCAAATTTAGAAATTAGTCTTTTTTTTAAAAAAAAAAAAAAAATCCTCCAGCTTTAATCAGCTTTACACTTTTTAAAATTTATTTACCCAATTCAAAAATAAGTTATCTCTGTTTCTCGACCGATACACCTTCATTTACCAGGTTTAACCTCATCATTCACGCAGAGAAAAGTAAATGATAACTCTTGTTTTAAAAACATTTATAAAAGTATTACCATTTACTACTACTACTTTTTCAGGTTTCCCATACACTGAAATAAGCTTTACATTAATAAAAAGTGCTTGTCTTCTCTCCCCTACACACTATGCTACCAAAAGCAGACAGGTATTAACAGTGTGTCCAAGATGCACCGGATGAGTTGTGCAAAAGCATTCTTCTGATTGTCCAAGCCATTGGTGGCCAAAAGCGACGAGCACTGATGAGTCATGCAAATCATTCAACAACCCTGGTAGTTTGGGGCATGGTTTGCTACACTAGTCCTCTTGGTCCCTTTAGAGGGCAGAATGAGCATCATTACCAATAAGTGCTTCTAGCAATGCTAAACGTGCATTCACGGTTTGAAAAAAGATGATAGAAATTCCAAAAATGACTGCCCATTCACAGGGGACCACAAAACATCTCCACACCGAAAACACACATTAAATACCATTGACACAGTAACCAGGGCCACATAATTTTCTTCCTTAACAATTTCTGTTACTGTGCAAATGGCCATTGTTTCCCTGTGAGAAATCACTTGCTAAAATGTACCTTTGAATGGTAAAAATTGCAGGTAATAATGCAAATTAAATAAGCCATTGATTTTTTATACATTTACACCTCAAAGAGCACTAGTTACAAAGAAGACAAAGTAGCCACCACTTCACCTGTCTATAAAGACCCCAAGTGTCATTTTGCTTTGGTGGTCTGTTATATACAGATTTCACTATATATAAATAACTTAAAACAAGAAACACCTGTCTCTTAGGGTATAGTTGATTTATTGTGTATTTTCTCATGTAGTCCATTGTTCAGATTGTAGAATAGATGTTTAGATGTGTGTGTGCAGGTATAATTTCATATACAAACAAAGCAGAAAATAATTGACTTATTTAACATTTTCTTAATTTTGGCCAATGCCTATAAAACATTCCAGAGAGTTTCTTTAGAACAATGAAAAACAAATGTTTCAAAGAAATGAATCAAAATCAGTTTTCTGTTAGTACAATAAGATGGTAATCAAGCCTCAATGTAAAGACTCTTTATGATCAACAGATATACCCTACTTATTATTCTGACAACGCGACGGCCCTTACAGGTGTGCCTTTTTAGGTTTCCTTTCTCCGACTTGTAATCAGGGCCTCCTGTCTCCAGCTGAGCTCACAAAGCAGCACCAATAATATTCTACCAAGGTTTACTTCACAAGCCGAGTATCTTAGCTACAGAACACAGTGCGGCAAACACCAGGAAACTTTTAACAACGTGCCACAGCGTAGTATGACGCAGGGGCCAGTGCAAATTGACTACCGACTCTTAAATTACAAAAAAAAAAAAAAAAAAAACCGTCACTTTTCAAACTAGAAAGAAAATAAAGCCGCCAACATTTAAAGCAGTAAGATGCTCTGGGTAACAAGCAGAGAAAACTGCTGGTAATTAAATGGAATAAATCAGCAGATTCTTTTATTTTGGATGCATACATAAATGCCATTTACTTTGAAGTGCATGACTGCAGTATTTTATTCCCATCAGCTAATCACAGTAAATATATAATTTATAGTGGGTATGGCGTGAAACAAAATAGTGGATGGGAATGTAGGAAGGATGCCCAGTAAAATTATACTGGGAGTTTTCTGAAGTTCAAGGATATCAGTATGGCTTACTGAACACAGTAGTGGTTTACTATCGCTTCTTTTTTGAACACACAGGTAGACTTTTACAGCGTAAAACGACACCCTGCTTCTTTTTCTTTTAATGAGCTTTTCTAGACATGTTAAGAAATTGTTTCAAGAAAGGAAAAGAAAAAAACATTACTTACCAATAAATAGCTGAGCTGACATTTATCCCTTTATAGAATACTAATGTGTTCGCATTAGATAAATGTTTATCTACGTCCTCTCATATTTTCATTCCTACCCTACCCAGTCAAAAGTGTACAGTTTCCAACATTTACCATATTTAATTCTCTTCATGTGGACAATTTACATGCACCAGAAATCCATTATCTTGTAAATAGTTAAGCAGAATCAAAAACACAAAACAGAGCAGTCCATTTAAGCAAGCTGTCTATCGCATTTACAGCACAAATTCCCGGGTCAATTGCCTTCTGCAGTGATGATGCATTTTTTACCAGTCAAGGCCTGTTCACAACTATACAGATTGTTGCATATAAATGGTTGCATCCAACAAGCTGTAACACATAAAACCATAAGGTAGGATGCACTCCAAGCTATCTTTACCATTACACCTAATCGAAACAAAGATACAGTATGTCCCATCCTGGATCACTTTTTGAGTTGTCTCTAAAACTTAAAACTGTACAGAAACAGCTTCATTAATTAACTGAACTAGAATATTCAGCCCCACTTTTTTTAAATGCCACTAATAGCTAGTTTCTCTCAACATCGGTTTTGTTACGGCTGCAGACATTTGCGGAGCAGATGAAGCCCAGAGTGGATCCTGGCAGTAACCAAACACTCGATCATTCATAACTCACTGCAAGATCCCATCAATGCCAACAGTAGGCGAAGCTACATCTAGCTCCGTGCAGCACATGCAAAATAAGTTGAGCCTAAATTATCAAGATAATTCCATGTATGCAAATTTTGTATGAAGATCTCAGTAATGTTTTCTGATGTATTTCTAATAGTAAAATCTGCTACATAATCAAAAATAAATACAACAAAACACTTCACAGGTGCTTGAATTGTTTGCCTATTTCCCTTTCATAGCTGTAAGTTTTCACGTAAGCTTACTTTTAGTCTTTAGTTCTCATCAATTCCAGCAGATGGCTGAACCATCACATTTACAGACGAAGATTTTATGGTGCAGAAGACGATGCCAAGTAAACATGCTAGATACAATAACATGTTGGCTACATGCATGAAAATACTGAGTAGGGGGAAGAGCAGCAGAAAAAAAATAATATATGAGAGAAAACTAGTTTTTGGCGGATACAATTCCCTGCTTTTCGCCCATAAAAGATTTAATTCTAATCTTCTTTTTTCATAAGATGTAATAAGTTTAACTATGTTGTCTTCTGACATTTACATATCTAAAAAAAAAAAAAGCTCTAGCAACCACTGCACAAATTCCCTGATCCACTGTCTAAACTGCTACAACTGGGACCCGTACATCAATGATGAAATTTGGAAAGAGAAAAGGCCTCAACTGTTGTTAATTATTAAAAATAAAGTTAATGCTTTGGGTGCCTGTTGGTTCATACTTCCATATTTGGTGTCAAAAAGACCTATTAAAAAAAAAAGAAATGAAAGAAGAATCGAGCCTACAATTGGATGTGTCGGAATTCTATTGTACGAATCGCTGTAATTCAGAATGCAATTAATCAATCTTTGGCTTCCTCCACACAGGTGTCAACCAAATAGATACATCAACATTCTTTTTAAATGAAACCCACTCAAAAATTTTGGTATTACTTTTTATTTTTTAAATAATCGAAATAAAAGAACATTCAAGAGAGTGACAGATGAGGACATTTTTTTTATTATTATTCCGGAAAGTAATCAGCAATGTTAAGGAAAGGAAGAGAAATGGCTTAATTATCTCTCTTTCTGAGTGGTTTTTAAGGTGCGCGGCAAGGACAAAGTGGTTTAAACCAGTAGTTCACAAATTAGGGGTTGATGCTGGGACACTGAAGTCACAAGATTGGGAATGATTGCCCTTAAAAACACCCCCCCCCAAGATATAAAAATATTCTCGAGTCACAACTGTATTAGGGTGGGATAATCTATTGAACGTCTATTGCCATGTTACTCTATCAATTAGCTCTCCACAAGGAGTTGCCACAAACCAGTAAAGGGGTGCTCAAAACAAGGACTCTTAATAGTTTGATTAGAGACAAAGTGACGGGATAGTTTTGGCCGCCGCCATGTTGAAAACAAAACCATTTTAAGGCGTTGTCACAAGTATGAAGCACGACTAATGCCAAATTATTGCTGCGTGAAGCAATACTGTTTTTTTTTTATTAAAGAAAGAAATCAACCAATCAGGTACAACACATTCAGGTGTTTTGTACAGAAACTGCAGATAAGTCCTAAGACACAACTGGGTAATAAATATCTGAGTAGGAGACTGGAGCCAGGATGTCTGTTAAAGCAGCTTACTGTGTTCCCTTTTTTTGCTTTTGTTTTATTTTCTACTATTTGCGTGGGGTCATCAGCAGACTCTCGCGTTTTAATTCTCAGTTGACAGAAATCCTTCTCTCGTCTATATGCTACTTGGAAACTTTAATTTTTCACATTACATTAAATACTTAAAGTAAATATTATGAAATGAGAGGAATCAGTAGCTATAAGCATCCCCCTTATTTCAATCATAAACCCATTTATTAGTGCATACAGTTAGATGTATATAAGCATACGACTGTTAGAAAATCCATGTATAAGTTATTCTCAAACTTTTACACAAGCCCTTTTTCTTTATTGAAAGAAACCTCCTTGATGCCCACTATCAGTGTCTCAACACGTTATGAAGGGCCACCGTTTGATATGAATTTTCTTCCTTATTGTGTTCAGAAAAAAAAAATTTTTTTACACTGCACCTTTGTATGCACTGGATTCCGCATTTTATTGTTACAAAAAAAAAAAATAAATAAATACCAAAAGCCTCGACATTACTTGATTTTTTTTTTTATTTCGCATACACATCTTTTAAAAGCCTAGTTACAATTTCCCCTTTTGTGTGTGTGAGACAGGGGTTACAGAGAGTTGTTATTGGTTTGTTTGTTTTTAGAATAATTTCTATTCTGTGATGTTTCTGTTAAAACCCCACACACTTATTCATAGTTTCAAATATTTGTCTGGGAGTTTAATTTGTTAGGTTATCTCCCTTGAACAGTCTGACAACTTGTCTGTGTATATGCACTATATAAAATGTGCTGATTGTTTGTTTTTTTTTGGTGGGGAGGTGAATTCTTTCCTTCCTTGCCAAACAAAAACAAAAAACAAAGTCTGAGAGTTCTCAAGTACTGGTAAGTTAACCTTTAAACAAATTAAATGACCAACTCATGATACATTAAAAAACAAAACAAACTAAAATACAGCAAAATGTATAGATAGGGAAGGATAGTGCGTATCATTAGAAACTGACCGAGAGCTGGTCCCAGTGCTGGCCTAAAAGAGAACCAACCTAGAAGTGGGATGTACCCCTCTAGATAAAAGTGGGGACCAGTAGCCCTTGAAATACCTCTTCTGTACCATTCCTTTATATGGTGTTGTCCTGTGCCAACAGAAAAGGGATTTCAATAGTTGATATTTCACTTAAGTGGCTCCTACAGCCCAGCAAGGTCTACTGGCCAAACTTCCTCCTTATTGATCAACACCAACCTGTTAGCAGAAAAGGCCTCTTCCTTCACATATGGGTAATGGAAATCTACCACATTTTATTTTTACCACCTCTTTTAAAACCTATATCAGCTGAGGGGAGTCTGATTGATGATGATGCTATTTTCAGCAAAAAAGCTATAGATAGTAGACTAATCCAACTAGACCCCTGTGGGGAAGATTTACCGGATTGAATCCACTTCCTGTCCTGCATTAATCCAAATTATTTAAAAACAATAAAAAAAAAAAAAATTAATTTAAGATAAATACTTTTTTAAAAATGCCCCTCTTTTGCTAAATAATGTTTCACTATCTGGTTGTTAAATCATATTTTTTTTTGTTTTTGTTGCTTTTTAATGACTATACAATGAACCAAGAATCATGTCCCCACTGAATAAGTGTCTACCCAGCTAGAAAACCTTCATTTGTGGCTGAGTAACTCTGTATAGTAAATACCAGGCCTAAAGCAAGCACACAGGCTGGGGATGGAAGGTTCCATCATTCTAGGATAGGGGGAGGGGAGGATGGAGGAATAGGAAAGAGGAGGAAAGACAGAGAGAGAGAGAGAGAGAGAGGGAGAGAGAGAAGAATGGAAAACAGCAGATACTCCTAGCTTTCCCAAAGATTCAGCTAACTCTCCCCTGTCACACCAGCAGACAGGTGTTAGCACTACAAACTTAAAATATTCAGTACACACAAGCACCGGCTACGATAGCTACTGCCAGGTGGATTTACGCTACGGAATTACTACTATTCTTTTGGTCTCTTCCCCCCTTTCTCCCCCTCCTACCACACTTATCTTTTTAAATGGAACTTTTAAACCTTGTTGATACTGCCTTTCTGAGCACTAGCATCATTTGGAATTTTACTGAACTGGTTTAAATAGCTGTGAGTCACTGGATCTCTTTCATATGGCTATGCTACCTGAGTTTTGTGTAATCAAACAACCCAGGTAAGGTCTTTCTAAAGATATTAGTAGTTTGCTACATTTTTTTTAGCTTTGTTTCCTTCAGTATTTTACCTTTATAGCTAAAGTGCAATTAACAAAATATGTACATAGTTTGTTTTGTTTTTTTTTTTTAAATTTTATTTCTACCTGCTGATTCCCTAAAGTGATAACAATGAAAATCCTGTGGTCTGAATGTTGTTATAGCTTTTACAAATATTTCTCCAATGCTTTCTTCGTTTATTAATTTCTCTCTCTTAATTACTCATCCAATCTATGGACTAGCAAGAAATTTATCCAGCAGTCAGTCTCACTGAAAAGCTTCCCAGATGCAATCAAAAACCCTGACATGCTTTGCTATGCCCATCAAAACTATATTCATGCAGAGGAGACCGCCAATTTATACACTGTTAATAATCCTCATTGATTAGCTTGGCTGGTTTACACTAATTCCCTTTCAACTTTCTTCATCACTATCCTTTCCAGAGATATTTGCCATCACCAAATATATATTTTTTTTAAACAATTTTCTATTAATTTCTTAAAAAAAAAAAAAAAGTTTCTCATCCCTTTCTCTCATCTATCTTAAAACAGTTTCTATACATCTCTTTTTTCTAGAATAATTTTTTCATCTCTCTCTCAAAATGTCTCCCCTCCCCTCTCTCTTGCATTCTTCCTATCCACCATTCTTCTTCCTACCTTTTCCTCACATACCATCTCCATCCTATCTTTATCATCACAAAAACATTTTCCACGTTTCTCTCTTTGGCCTCTCTGTCTCACACCTTATTTTTCTATTTTCTCTCTCTCTCTCTGTGTGTGTGTGCGCTTTATTCACATGCAAACATTCTTCTGTTTCTTCTCTCGCTGCTGTGTGTTCAGCATCTCACATTTTGTCTTCTCCAATTCACTCTCATCCAACCTTCCTTCCCACTGCTGTTTGATGTTAATCTTCCACTAGACCTCAAACTCCATAAACCTACACTAGAGAGAACTAACCACAGGTACGCTCTCCTTTCTCTTGTCGATTTGTATTTCTGACTGAAATTTTCCTGTTTGCATTCCTTATTATTTAAATATGTCTCCCACATGATAGGCAAAGAAATTCACAAGCAGAGTGGAGAAGTAAAATACAAAAAAGTAAAGGAAACTAATTAAAATCTTTGAGTACTTAATCACATTACTGATTTTCTGCAAATGTTAAAAAGATTTGTCCCGCTCTTCTTAAGCTCTAAGCGAGGAAGATTATGTTGTTTAATGTCAAAATGCTATAGTTTTTTTTTTATGTATGAATCATTTTCTTTTTTTAATTATCAGTTTCATTCCGCAAACTAATAAACAGATTTGTCGTACATACTTAAAAGAAAAAGAGGGTCTCTACCACATGATAGAAAAATAAAGTTAACCCTTTACAGTCTGAATTCTTTGAGGCACTGATTGTTAAAATGCATTGCAAACATCGGTTTTGTGTCTTTTTTTTTTTCTAATTGTACAAATAAGGGGTTGGGGAAATTAAATATTAACAAGAGCATCTTTAGCTTACAAGCAAAGCTGCGTGGACAAAATTGAGTTTATAGGGCTGACTAAGAGGAGGGACTGAGCAAGGAACTCACAACACCCTCCTTTCTAGGGGGGGGGTCTTCAAAATATGCATGAAAATCCCATATCACCACCCCCTTGAGATGGTCTGCAAATGCTAAATAGCGGTCATATGTTTAACCTGAAATGGAAATTACAATTTAGTAAACAGGGACCAAAAATTAAAAGGAGAGAGGGAGTAGCCCTTAAACTTTAAAAGTCAATCATGGTAAAGATTGCCATACGTGTTTTCACTACCAGCCAAGAACATCCATCCAAAATGGAAGGATTTTCAATAATAGCAGCAGCCAGCCACGTAACTTACTGAATTATTAACCATTTTCATTGTTTAAAATACAATATAATGGGTGATGGTGCTATAGCCCAGTCTGACTCTGGTACAAGTATTCAATCTTTCATTTGTACCCCCAACTCTTCAGGTTGTTTCAAGCTAGCAGTTCTATCCTCACAGGAGGAGGAGGAGGACCTGGTTACTCAGGACTATTGGTTGCTTTTAAATTAGTATTTAATCAATAATATGATGGATTCTTGGAATTATTTATTTTTTACCCACCAATTAAGTACATAAGTTAATTAATAATAGCTGTTTTGTTTTTCCCCAAAGGGCGGAAAATGGAGTGGAAGTCATGCAGAATATCTTAGTAGGGTAATTAGGTAGTAGGCTAAGACTGTATACCTTTTGTTTATTTTGCTTTTAAAAGTTTGAGAATGGCCACCACCATAAAAAATGGTATTATAAGTAGATATTGAGCTGTTTGTTGGGATCAATCTAGTATTTATGCCAAGTTCTGCCATTTATCCACACAAAGCCTTCGCTCAGTAAAGTTTCTAATGAAAAAAACTTATCCATAATTAACTGGAATCAATTAGTCTGAAGCAGAGCATTAGGTTGAGAGGCATGCGGTACACAGAACACACCCTGCACCAGTTACCCATGTCTTTCAATGGCAAATTGTTTATCTATTAATGTATTGCAATTGGGTGTCCAGAACCTACACTTTCCTAAAGGAACACTTTGTTCGAAACATCTCCTCATCTTGGACACATTTAAATAGTAATAATGATGTATCATTCTAAAGGTTCTAGACAAAGCTAAATGCACGCACTATACTGGAAATTAAACACCCCTCCTTTCCTGTTTTTAAAACTCAGATGCACATGGTTATCATTTTCAATAAACATAAAAGAAAAAGCAGACACAGATCAATCAAAAGGTTTAGTACAAAATTTGCTCAAATATATTAAGAAAAATTAAGAGAGAAAATTATCAGATAGCATTGAATGAAAATTCACACAATAATTAATAATAATGAATAAAGATAGAAGCTTGACTATTTTTTTAAAAACTGGCAGCCCCTTTTCTTTTAGCTAGTGTGTTTTTTCCTGCTCAAACCTGTTCCCAAACCTGAATTTGTAAATGCAATTATAAATACAGAAGGTAGAATTACCAACTGATAAAAATTAATGACTGTTTCGAAATAGATAAAGCAGTGGGTCCAGATAACGTCTTAACAACCTCTCAACAGATGTATTGCCTTTCAGTGGGATTTAAAAGAAAAAATAGTGAGACAGCTCTATCAGCTTTAAAACAAGCCAATGTTAATCAGATATTTGAAATAAAATAATACATTTGTAAGTATGATACCTGTGATTGAAAGTTAGCAATGATTACATACAAAATTCAGTCCTAAGAGTTCTTTAAATGCATCTCCAATAACAATAAGAAAATCCAGCTAATGAATATTTATTTAAAATCCAATGCAGTTCTAACATTAATACTTGGACAAAAATGGATGCAAGTTTTGGCACGTGGAAACATTTCACTATGAACTGAACTACTGACGTAATATGGTCAGAGCTGCTCTGAAGAGTACCTCAATAGCTGAGATTCTGAAAGAGGCACTGGCGAACCAGAGGCTTTAGTTCATGGGTCTGTAAAGTGGTTTGTGTTTTTTTCCAATACATGCAGATGCCTATTCTAGACTTTCTGACAACCAGTGATACTAAAATAAAAGGTAAAGATGATGTTAAGAGTGTACAATCTGGTTTGAGTATTTTAGTAAACTAGTCAAACAAGACAGCATAGGAAATTTACTGCTTCCAAATGCAGATGTCTTGGGAACGGTTGGGATAAACTACACGTATGGAGTAAACGATGCCACAATTTAGCAAAAGGAGTGTTAAGGAATTACTACAGATAACACCTTTAAGAGGTGGAAAACAGAGAAAGGGCCCTTTTCAAAGCCAGCAAAATCTTCGGTATGCTAAGTCACAGTATCAATAAATAAAATGCTAACAGTTGTGGCCACACATATTAGACCCATGTATATCTGCAGGGCTTTTTTCTGGTAGGGAGAAATGACAAAAAATATCCGCAAAATAAGTTACAGGAGAGGAACATATTGATACGCACCAGTGAGCATGGTCATGGTGGATTGGGCAAAAAATTGATACGCACCAGTGAGCATGGTCATGGTGGATTGGGCAAAAAATAGCGCTCTCATTGCATTATCACTGCCAACTTGTTTATTTTTTGGAGAGGTAGTTTCCCCTCTTCATCTTCTTTCCTCCTCCGTACCCACAATTAGACCCCCCTTTGGAGAATGCAGTTTGAGCATGAAGCTCACCAACTAAGCACATAGGTATCTTGCAAGGGTTAATGAGAGATTTCCTAGAATTATTAATGACACATTACAGAGTTTGGCCCAAAGATGATTTTTTTTTTTTTTTTTAGAAATTTTGCAGAGACATTATCAAAATTTTGAATGAAAAAAAAAAATTTTCTGGTGAGGAATATATATAAAGCTGGATCAGTTCTTCAATAGTAATGGCACACCCTACATCACTGGGGGGTCATTGATTAGTTCTCAGTAAAACACCAGGAGGTGTTGTTTTTATTAGCTAGTTTATAATAAATACACCAGTACAAGACTAGTAGTCAAACACCTGTTCACAGAGAAACTGAATCTTTAAAAGCAGCTGGTCTTGCTCAAAAAAACAGTTGTAAAAACCGTTCACGAAGCAGAATAGCTTTTAAAACAGCAGAAACTTCAGTTTGCTCAAACATCGAGATTCTAGAATAAACTACACAGAGCAGTAAATAGTAACTATTGGATGGATGCTATACGCTAAAAATGTCCACATCAAAAAGGAGAAGGAAAGAAAACAGTATAGTGATGGGAGTATTCTCTCATGGCCTTATTCTTTGAAGATTATACAGGGGCTGTCGGTTGTGCTTTTGTTGTCTCGGAAAATATCTACGGATACAGCACAGCTTTCTCTCTAAGTGATCAGTAGGTTAGAACTATACTAGTTTCTCGACCTTCACCGTCTGCAGCCATTGATTACATCTGAATGTGCTACCAGAATAATGATACTGAATCCGAAAATTATCGCTGAAAAAAATTCTAACCTCTGACCCAATTACCTTTACACTTTATTGGTCTTACGGGTGTTAACTTTTCATTCAGCTGCTGCACAGACCCGTGATTAATAGTCTGGTTGAATTTGAAACATATTCGTAATGAAAAAACGTGGTTACCTTATAAAACAGGGTAGATTCAGAGCTGTTTGTTCTCGCTTTAGGTACCGAGTAAAGTTGTTGGTTGGTTTTCTAACATATTCAAAAGTTCTACATTTGCTATTAACTTAAAGTAAATACTGAAGAAGGAAAAAAGAAGCAACAATTTTGCACATTTACAGAAGACATTAATAAACTGCTGAATAAGGATAAATGATCATCATCATCATCATCATCAATCCTTTCAGCTTTCTCTTCTTTCTCATTTATTAGGGATCCGACATTTGTACGGATTTTTCTCAAATATAAAAATTGTCTAAATTAGCTTAGAAAAAAAAAAACTATTTTCAATTTCATGATCACTATTCCTAATACTCAGATGGACCGGTTAATCCCAACCATGCATGCACACAAGCTCATCATAGAATCAATTCAGACTCATTTTCATTTTTTTTACCCTTCATCTCAATAACTGAGAACAAGTCACAAATTTCCAGTCTCTTGGCACAGAGGCTTCGGGTTTCATGCTGAGAGAACGATGAAGATGGTGGTGTAGAATAACCTACGTAAACTGTTAAAGTAGTAAAAACTGCAGGTGATTTTAGAATACAAAGGGTTGGTTAGTTAGTTAGCATCAGTCATCCTAAAATCTAAACTGGCTATCAGTAATATATTCAATAAATCAGCAATGCATGTTTTCAAGATATTTCTTTTAGTGGAGAGTTAATATTTTTCATGCTTTTTTTTTTTTATTTCCCAAAATCCAGCTGCTTTCTTTCTGATATCAGTGTATCCCGAGATATCTCACGATTTCCCAAAACCCATCTGCTTTCTTTCTGATATCAGTGTATCCCAAGATATCTCCGATTTCCCAAAACCCAGCTGCTTTCTTTCTGATATCAGTGTATCCCGAGATATCTCCGATTTCCCAAAACCCAGCTGCTTTCTTTCTGATATCAGTGTATCCCGAGATATCTCACGATTTCCCAAAACCCAGCTGCTTTCTTTCTGATATCAGTGTATCCCGAGATATCTCCGATTTCCCAAAACCCAGCTGCTTTCTTTCTGATATCAGTGTATCCCGAGATATCTCCGATTTCCCAAAACCCAGCTGCTTTCTTTCTGATATCAGTGTATCCCAAGATATCTCCGATTTCCCAAAACCCAGCTGCTCTCATCGTATCCACAAGAGTTCTGCCATAGTTCTCAACATGCTGAGCTGTCTGCTTCCCAATCCCCGGAATTTGTTACTGAGGGACAAAACTAATGATCTGAGAAAAGTGGGGAAGTGCTGTGTGCTTGACTCCAGATAACAAATTTTATGGTCCATTTAGATTAGACACCAGTCAGAGAGGAAAGAACCTTGAGAAGCTTTAATCAGTGGAAATCTCCCCTGCCCAACACCAGCATGTAAGATGGAAGCAGTAATTCAACTAAATGCCTCTCCATACTACCCAATATCTCTATTCCATTAATATTTTTTTTTTTTCTTTAATTTATTATTCTGATGAATGTGTCTGGATTCTGATGAGCATCTATACTGAAAAACTTCTGATGCTTTAATAACTAAAGAAAACAGTCCTGTAGCAAAGACCAGCTTTCCAAAAGACCTGGTGCAATTAGCGCCATTAGTATTCTCTATTTCCGTAAAATTACCATTTGTTTTCAAAAAGCCACCATTAACGAAAGAATTGAAACTATAAAATATTCTGATTAAAGATCCTCTGTTCTTATAGAACTGAACAGACAGTAAGCTGCTCTGGACAAACTCTACAGTCCAATCTGTTTTAAGTGACTAGCTCACAGGAAGTTGTGGTCCCTTAAATCGCAAGAGGTGTAATGATTAGCCAATGCGCAGCTCAAGTTCCCATGGAAGGACAAGACAATATCACAATCACTTTCTAATATATATTAAAAAAAGTTTTGTTGAAGTATATACATAAGTAAATGTCAAATGGCATTTACAAGGCTATGTAGTCATGGTGGCGAGTTCATGCAGACATGATCAACAGACACAATCTGTATAGCTGTAGCATACTGTTAATCCTGAGACTTAAACAAGACAGACATGATCAACAGACACAATCTGTATAGCTGTAGCATACTGTTAATCCTGAGACTTAAACAAGACAGACATGATCATCTTGATCTTTAGAAATGTTTCTGACTTGGGTTTGTTTTACCAACACTCTTACGCCTCATACTTGATGTTTTCTGGCAAAAAAACCTTTGTTTCAGTTAGAATACCAACCACCTACATCACAGAGTTCAAGTATTGATGAGTCACTGTCACAGTATCTAAATCGCTAGAGTACCATACATATTTGTATGTTTAACAAAGATTACCAAAGTGAGTGAGTGTGTACATGTGTGTGTGTGTGGAGAGGGTATTACACGAGTAGATGTATACATTTTGTTTGACTGTTTGACGTTTTAGTAATGTAGCTCATGAGTAGATACTAACTTATATGGTAAAGTAAATGATAGTGATACAATTAATTTACAGGCAGATTTAAATCAATTTCATACATGATCTTGTAAATGGCAAATAACACTCAATGCTACCAAGTAGCTGTGTCAAAACAGTTCTAATAAGAATGGTAAATTAGGTAATTATACAATATTATTATACAGGGTGTCCGTAAAGTTACTATACAGTCTTACCAGTTTACGATCACGTCCCAATTGAACCAGCCTGGAATAACTGTCTGGGCAGGAATATCGTCTGATGGAATTGTGGGTCCACAGTTCTTCGACGGAACTGTTACAGGAGAAAGGTACCTGGACAAACTGAGAAATGTCATCGTACCGGCATTGAAACAACGACCAGTAACTTGTAAGACTGTATAGTAACTTTACGGACACCCTGTATATAGATGAAAATGATCTTGGAGTTATCATAGATTCACTAAAATGCTATAGAAATTTGATCACATAAAAGCAAACGACATATAGGATAATGAGCATAATCAAACAGTTCTGGACTATACTGTACAATCATGGAATTCCTATTTCATTAAGAATATACATAATCTTGAAAGGATTAAATATTTTACTCCAAAGATCAATGCTAAGAATAATCACAGGGTATGAAGAATGCTTCAAACAATTACAGCTACCCAGTCTGGGAATCACTGCTGATTTCTGGGTGGCTGACAATATTATGTCAGGGATAGAACAGGTCAATATTTAAATTGATAGCTACATGGGGTCACCAGCTAAAATCTTACGAACATTAGAGCCAGTTAAACATTAGGCAGCATACATCAGATGAAGTCCACTTGTCAGGAAAACTCCATATCTATGGGCCTGCAAGATCATCATTAAACTAAAATATATTTAATGAAATGATTTTCCCCCTTTACTGCCTTTAGTTTTAGAGATGCTGATCATCAGAAGTCCAACAATCTTATGCAGTCATATGAACAGGTCAAAAACATTAAATCCAATTAGTAGATATTGGATTCTGGAATTCCTTCTAGCAATTCAAATGTCAGAGAGAGAGAGAGAGAGGAGAGTGTGTGTGTGTGTGTGAGAGAGAGAGTGAGTGAGTGAGTGAGTGTAAGTGTGTGTGTGTTGTGTGTGTGAGAGAGAGAGAGTGTGAGTGAGTGAGTGAGTGTAAGTGTGGTGAGTGAGTGAGTGTGTGTGCGTGCGCGCGCGCACATACACTGGGAGGAAATTAAGTTAAAATAACTAGTTTATTTTGTTAAAAAATTTTCATTTCCTCTTTCAATTTAGAAATCTATTCAAACTCCTACCCAAAATTTTCTACGTATTTTTAATCATCACAGTGAAACAATGTACCTATTGCATCTATTTGAAATGTGGTTCATTGGTTGGGGAAAACCAGCTGTTCATTTAAAAAAAAAAAAAAAAAAAAAAAATAAATTATCTTTTACTGGATTCTTAAAGTAAAAAAAAAAAAAATTTAAATTGGCACTGTATTCAAAGTTTTATTTTTAACATTAATCCCTCTTCTCTCCCTCTTTAATTGATTTTCAAGCAACTCTGTTTTGAAATCCTTAAACGTCACGGATGAATCTCCAGAGATTCTTTCCATCTGCTGTCGCCATTACTACGGTTAGATTTTAAATTGATTTTCAGTGAATCTCATTTTAACCTGGATTGCAGGGCATAAAAACAAACGAAAATTATCAATTATTCCTTTTGACCCCCCACCCCCACCACCCCCAACATGTTAAAGATGAAAGCTTACTTATAATTTAATACAAAGAAAAGATGAAATAAATTTTTAAAATTATTTTATTTAAATAAATAAAACAGGTGCGCACATAATGGAAACTTCATTGGGGAGCTACGAACATTATCGTCCTGGGTGGGGGGACTTCGAATCATTGTTTACGTGACTCAGGGAGTAACATTACCAGCGAGATCAATCATTACCAAAGGGTTAATCGTAACCAATCGATGGCTGAACGATAGGCCATTTTTTTTTAAATACTTGCACAAACTTAAATTTCAACAGTGTTACACAAAATCTGAAAGAAACAAAAGTTTTATGCCAGAATATCTGCATTCAATTAAAAACAATTTGTCTAATTAAAAATTTCCCATTTATTCTACAAAAACCATTTCATAGTAGTAGAAGGGGCCAAGAAGATGCATGGAAGTTGTGTGTTTTAAGATGTGCTGGCAGTAAAGAACAGTGGTTATTAAGTGCGGAGTTGGGTTAGGGTAGGAATTATTAACACTGTAATTTTTCTTCGTTTTATTCCATTGTGTTTCGAAAAGTAGAAGCCGCAGAATTTTCCCCACTTTGTGACCACCTTAAACTTGGGAAGATTGACCAAAAGCAACATTAACATATCTATATGTGCGTATATGAAAATGTTAGGGTGCCACAAGATGGGTCCCGAAAAGAACAGATCTATCATATCAGCCTTCGCAGATCTGTGGCTACTGCGTGCCAATTTCAATTATTGTCAGGGCGAAAATCAATATTAATGCTGCACAACGATGAATGTTCTCTAACTTTCTATTAAATAGTTTCAAGGCTCAAAATCAGATCAATCATGGAAGCTCTTCACTAATAAATACATGGATAAATAACCTGGAGTTTTTTCAGAGCTCCAAAATATCCCAGCTTCCTTTCCATAAAGGGGAGGGAAAAGATGCCACTGTAAATACTCCTATTTGGGTCTGGTGAGAAGCTTGCGGATGCAGTGTTTTATAATTATAAGCAAATATTTCATGATTAAAATCTTTAACAAACCAAAATTGGTAGGTTATCTTCCCCTTGATAGCATTAGGAAGTAAAGAGTCAATAATTTCTTATGTCATCTTAGTGTAAAAAAAAAAAAAAAAATCCCCTATTTCTTGTGGTGAGCTATAGCGGTTGTGTATTTGAGGAGTGCCAATGGTCCATCCTATCAAGTTATTAGACTAGATTATTGACATACCGAGATGCTCATTAAATAGATAAAAAAAAAAAGATCAACAACTAATATCTGCGGACATGAGTTATAGCCATTATCTGAAACAAGTAGCAGACCAAATATGGCGGTGAGTCAGTTCCAACATACTTTTAGACTTGTAACTAACTGTTTGTTCCTAATGTAAGCTATGACCAAGATGCGAACTCCAGAGGAGGTGGGTCTGTGAACAAGCTGAGTTAACCATGTACATTTTTCATTAACTGTTCTAAAGCTAAAACTGAACTCAACAATGCTAACTCACAGACTGCTGCTTGAACAGTTTTAATCCACATCCAATGAGTTTCTAAATAAATGCAAAACAAGTGGGAGAAAACACAAAGGCAGTAAGTAGACTGTGAACTAAAGCCTAATAGAACATTTTGAGAAAAACGTTGCATGATCAAAGTTCCAATTCAGTATAATCAATTTTTTTTGTCCTTTATGTGTTTTAATAGTCATATGCTAGTAGATGTGTATGTTCTAATAAATTAATTATGTAAATTGTATGGAAATTTTTTCAGATGTGAATCATCAATCATGGCCGTCAATGTTTATACATACTCATGTATGTATCCATTACGTTTCTGCAATCTTCTCCTGTAATCTGGAAGAGCCAGTAAAGACGAATACTAACTCTAATGTGTCTCGCGCATTGTTAGGCCAGAAGCTAGATTTTGCATTTTAAGTATCACATATTCCAATTACAATTAATAAAAAAAGCTTTATTTTCTCAGTTTTGTGGAGCCACAACTGCAATGTCATATGATCATCTTAAAAAATTACCCGAGTATGCATGAACAAAAATGTTCTTTATTTGCAGGGATCAATTTTTATATATATATATGTAGGTTGCAAATCCCTAACTATTTAATGTCTTTTTTTCCTAGCTCATACTTCATAGGCAGATAGCTAGATTAGAAGGGGAGCAGCTCTTCATGATGCTGTTTCCGACATGTAATAACTTCATCATAAGTGTTAGGTAAACCTTGAACTGACATTAGTTTTTTTAATGCGAAAATACATTTAACAAATTAAACATGAAAGACACATCTCTTTTTATAACAGATTCTTATCAGATAGGTCTATAAATATAGACCACTAGGTGAAAAAATGATTCTTTTAATAAGAAAACTGGATTAGTCAGAAATCTTCCAGCAGCAGATTTCAGTGGTAGTGATGATCTAATCTGCTGTGGATGAGCTGATATTTCATGACTCAAAGGAATTTATACTGGCCACACAAGATTTTCTGATCCAAAACAAACACCTGAAAGAAACTTCTTGACTTTTAGATTCATTACTTTTTTTTTCGTGAATGACTGGAATGGCCATCAAAGTCCTGAAAATCACAGAGGAGAGCAATCAGCGAAACTTTAGTCAATGGTTTCTGACCTTTTACCATTAAGGGTCAGGAGAGGTGGGTGGCCATGTCAAACAAAACATGGCCAGAAGTTTAAAAGTGTAAACAGGAAATGTTGTTGTTATATAACATCTTTGTATTATCAAAATCGTGCCAATTTATAATTTAAGCAGAAAGATTAAGATAACAGTAAAATTTGATATTTTGCTGAAAAAATCTAAAAAATGTGGTAATCTCACATGGCTATAAATCCATTCCAACTTTTCGTCTGTCTTGAAAGTCAGTTTTTTTTCTTTCAAATGATTTCAGATACTGTATTATATTTTCGAATTAACATTTTTAATAGGTTTGCTGTTATCTCAAATGATAAGAACCGGAATTTTAGAGCTTTTCACTTAAACTAGTTTACCTACTTGTACTTTAAACTTGTCCACACATCTGCCAAGAGAACTTCCCTCCCTCCCCACACACAATTTGCTGCTCTCCTTGATCACCAATCGGGCTTAGTATCAAATGTCCTCACGATTTTGCTATCCCAAATGTGGTGCAACAGCAAGTAATTCAAAATAGTGTTTACTCCACTTCCTAATGGCTTAGTCAACCATTTGCAAGACTGTGATCTGGAAAAGCCAATTGTGCCCAGCCAACTATAGTTGCCATTTCTTCACCAGCGCGCTCACCCAGGAGCCATCATCAGATAAAATCTGATAATTTAAGAGGGATTTTGCTAACAATTTTGAAGATATCACATTGGGAGGATTAAAGCAAAACTTTGTTGACCAACGATAAGAAAACGCAGATGTCATCTGAAAGAAACTGCCAAAAGCCAGACGCCCTGGAATTAACCATTATTAAAAATGTATTCAAATCTGAGTTAATCGAAGTTCATTTCACGGATAACATCACAAAATCAGTGCTTAATTCAATGTTTATGAAAGCTATTTTGTTTAGTTTAAAGACAAAAAATATGTCAATGATATATAAATGAAATAATAAAAGTCAAAATTTCAGGACATTAATCCATTGTGGCCTATCAGTTTTGAGGTGGGGTGGAGTTCATTCAGTGTATTCACCATGAGCAATGCTGTTACAATCTTGTTAGTATTGTTATTATATCATGGCAATTGGGCCATATGACATTTGGAACAGTATTCATAATAATATTATTACACAGGGGGCCTGAATCCTCCTGGCTGTGACAACACACCCATGCACAAAGATTGGTAACTCGTTACCAGAGCCGAAAGGTCTGTCTGTCTGTCCTATGCAAGAAAAGGGAAAGCCAATAATCTGTCACCTAATAGAAAATTCAACAAATCTCAATGGATAGAGAAAGATACCTTCAAAGGATCCAACACTGTGTTACACATTGCTAATTTTAGAATAATAAACAAATTTGTGCTACTCAACCTGCTTCTTTTGTTGCTTTCTTGGGAAAGGGTTATTGATTTCATTCATTGGTTTACTTTTTTAATGAATACAATTTAAAACAGACATTTTCCATTTTGAGTCCTAAATTCGCAGAACTCCAATCTGGAAGTAAAAAAACACCCTGTCCAGTTTTACCCTAAAACAGGATGGATAAATGCACGATTTCTAGGAAACATTATATCGGCCATCACCAACCCTCAACTCTGACTACCTATGAAAGATGCAGGTAAATCTAATTTGTATCTAAGCAAAAGACAAAAATGATATAAATGCATTTATAATTCTTTAAAAAAAATGTTTTTTTATACCAAATAAAAATATTTACTTTGTTAGTTTTTCAAAAGGTAAAATTATTGTAGAAAGCATGCTAATTTTGAAGCTTTTCAACAAAATTAATACGAATTACACATTTTCGTGTGCCAAATTATTCCTAGGCAAGTAACTGTGTCAAATCAATGTGCATGCAGTCAACAAGGATTATTTTTATCTAAAACTCAGGAGTCGATAAGTTCACAACATCGCTTTCAATTTCATATGTTGAGTTATCTCCCGTAAACTTACGCAAACCAAAGATTTCTCCACCATCACAGCAGTAATAAAGCTCATTTTGGTAAACATGCCCTGCCATCATCATAAAATATAATGGTTCCTTACACTGGTAGGAAATATCTGAAACAACCCGTACTCTCTATTCATAGGTCAATCATGATTTGTTGTTGTTTTTCAGCATTCTCTCTTTCTGCCCAGAGTCACTCTCCCTCATAACAGTGCAGAAAAAAGGCCTTGGATTTTCTATTTGGATCATGACCTGCTTCAGCATGGAAAGCAAACATCTGGCCAAGATGTCAATTTGATTTAATCATGTTCAACTAAAACCTGACATATGTAATTATACATAGCTTCATTACACAATAAGTGCAGTATCATCTATTTTCATTATGACGGCCTTGGATTTCTTGACACCTGATTAAACCATCTAAAATGTTACATAAAGATGCAGATGCATTCCAAAATCATCCTTTTCAACCTGAAGTGCACACAAATAAGAAACGCACTAAATTTATCCAAATTGCTGGACAAAGAATCCTCAGAAACCATGAACCACATTTTTATTCACTTACCCAGAGAGTGATTCTGCTACCAATCTCAAGCCTCCATTACTATTAATTGCAACTTAGTCATAAGAGAGTTATTATATCATCATTTATATATTTAATTCACCCAACCAGTAATTATCTTTTACCAGCTGATTGTTAGAATAAACGATGGTTTGGTAAAAAGGTTATACTGCAAAGTTTTGTGTGTTCTTTGATGTCTGAACAAATATAACTATCAGGGTTACAGCTGGCCAAATTCCAAGACTTATCCAAAAAAAATCTGTTTTCTATTACCCATGGAGGAAATTTCGAAATCCTTTTGTTTTTTTTTTTATTTTTCACTGGATACAATCTGGTGATTGCTTTTCAATCAGAATGCCAATATTTTCATGACCCATACAAATCTTGACCAATGGCATCTCACGGCACCACCACATGGCTTTGTTACGTATTGCCATCAATGCCATTGACTTGATTCCCCTAAGAATGAAGGCAATCTTTTTGAAGAACTGAGAGTTTAAAATGAAAAAGAAAATGAAGACATCAGGGTTGACTGATCATAGACTAATGAAGATCATAATCAAGAGGCTATAACATTTCCCCAGCAGTAGATTAATCAATACCTGGAAACAACAACTTGCAAGTAGAGAAGGTTGCTCCAATAACTTATGATTTACACAAAGGCCAATGAAATCCAACAGCTTTTTCCCTATACCAACTTCTCTAACATCTGCATTTATTATGGAGGAACAAATTCCTGCACTGATTAGCTGAAAATCAGATTCTGATTAGTAGAGGTGATATTTAAAGATTTCCATCCTTAAGCAGATAATGATAGTGCTGTGCAAAGTCCATATGCAAAGTAAACCACATCTGCTTCTGCCCAGAGATGAACAGATAGCTAATGAAAGGTAAACAAAGCTTTTAGGGGCTATTCCAATGGAAACGGGTCCAGCAAAAGGTCAACAATATTTTCCGGAACTGTTAACATTCTACCAATAAATCAATCCACATTTCTTGCTGGAAACTGCTGGGATCAATGATGGATATAAAGGTCTTCAAGCTGCTGGCAATTCATGCAGTTACCATTTGAAGCTAAACTCATTCTATAACAGCAACAAACAGCAAGGTTATGCCGTATACCAAATTGTGCTAAATGTACAAGTTTATTTTACTTGTTTTTTCCTCTGACCCAGACACAAAATAACCACCTGCAAGTGATTTTTCAACATATGTAAAGGATAACTTCAAAACAGATTTTTCATTAATGAAACCTGTCCGGATACCATTACCACCATGATGGTATTTTAGCCAGGTTTCATTTGAATGCCCCCTAGTAGATTTTAATTTAGCTACTAAACATACAGAATGTGGTTTCAGCAAAAATTCTCTTATTATGTCCGCTCTTGCTTTAACGAGTATTTATCTTATTCAGAAAGAGTACAGAGAATCCGTTCAGATTGGCTGGTAGGTATTTAGATCTTGCAGGAGGCTTACATGGGTAGATAGATTAATGAAACAATTTTAGATATTATCAACAAGTCCACTCAGATAGTAAACCACACAAATAGCTTTTAAATGAACCAACCAACCAGTGATACATGCTAATAAGGACAATGTTAAGAATCCCTAAAACCATGTTAACAAATATCCAATTACCTTGGGGGTGGCTGGGAAGGCTAAAATATAATATTTTCTTTCTCCTGCTTAATTAACTTTCCTTACATTATATTGCAAAACATGTTTATTAATACATTTTAAACAGCTTCTGTAGAAAAGTTTTTAATTTAATGGAATCCAAGAAGTTGGTAGCCAGTGGTCAGACTACATGACTGCCAAAGTTGAGAGCTGGGCCTTCATGGTGTTGGATAACGTTCTCTAGCAAATAACCATGGCACTATGCTCCCTAACCAGAGTTTTCTTCTTTGTAAAGACTGATGACACCCACCCAAATAAACCCCAACTGGAATTTATCTGAAAATCTCATATTCACCAGTTTACGCAGAATTATCTGGATATATACACGTGTTAAAATACTTGGCATAACTCAGAAATGTTCATCTATTACTAATGTAGATATGGACTTTTCTTTGTATTTAGACAGATAATACTAAAGGAATTAATAATAAAACATCTACAATTCCAATATTTTTGCGTCTTCTGTTGTTTAAAGCTTGACTAACATGCTACTTCCCAATAAACAGTTTAAGGTTGTTAGAGGACTAATTAGACATCCTATTAGTGAAAACAGTTGAAATTAAAAGCTACAGTAATAAGAAAAACAGTGATACAACAATGAAAAAGATTATTATTCCGTTAGAATTTAATTAATTTATCACACAAAGGGCTGCAGACAGGCATGGTTCCACAAACAGCTAAATCAATACTGCACCATCCAGTAACCATCTATTTTACCGTACAGTAAATTCTATTTAACTTCATCCGAACACAGTAGTCCGCCAAGTGAATTTTATGACTTGATTGCAACTTGCATTAAACAAATTGCATTCGCTGTGGAAAATAAATTGGAAGAGAAGAAGTCATTCTCTGCAATAAATGCAAAACTTTTAACTTTATTTTTTTCTTTTACCCCCTAGTAACTGCAATTGTAAAGGTGTTATTCCCCAACTGTGTTTTTATGAGACTCCGCATAGTGAGCCGGGTTCTCTGTATTGAAATCAAATCAGAGAGTATAAAACTTATAAATTAAACTGAAGAACCAACGTCAAGAAATAAAAGGAAAAAAACACCAGTATGTCATTTAGGGACGTTAGATGGTCAGTCCAGACTTTTTTCAGCAAATTTAAGTAGTAATACAACTAATGAAGATAAGCTGGTCTTGAGCATGCAACCTGTTGGTTGATAAGTTTTTGCATGTTGTAAACTGACCCCTGCTTTAGTCTACTGCGCTCATGTGCTGGTTTGCTGCAAAAGAAACACTGATATTGTTCGCAAAGAGAGTTCTCCTTTGGAACAAACCTTGACCACAGTGACAAGATAAGATTAACACAACGTTGTGGCATTAGATGGTGGGAAAAACCTTAAAAGATATTTCCCTAGAACAAATTCAGCACGAAAGCCTGTTCACTAGTGTTGTCATAACCTGGTCAGACAATTCGCCAGATAAACATTCTACATTCAACTATGGAAGACCATTACTAAAAAGGGCAAATTGAAGTAGAGTGGGTTTAACTGCTTTTCTGGCAGTACTGTAGTGCAGAGACAAACAAACGCCATCAGTTCAACAAATGGCATTAGAATTTATGCTGTGGCGCGAGACAATGAGTGAACAAAAATCAATTGTCATGCACCATTAGCACTAGGCTAATTGAAGCTACAGTAAACCTCCAGTGTTAAAAAATTAATTACAAATTTTGTTTACTTGGAGGCTTCATATTTAGAAAAGTATATTACATAATTGTTCAATCTTGGACAGTAAACTGAGATGTGCTACTACTACCAACGCCTGTCTGGAACCATATTTATACTGAGAGCAGTTTCATTCAGCATGTGAAAGTTCTATATATGCCGATTTCTAACCATTTGAGCTCTCAAAGACTGACTTTTTTAATCACACACATTGATCTGGAGATTAAACGTTAAAACAGTTTTAGAAACAGGGTGTCTTATCATCTTTCTTTTTCTTTACTTTTAGTTAAGAAAACCAGACTATGCATTAGTTCTGATTTCAACAAAGCTATCTGCTGTAACAATCCACCCGATGTTATAATGGACTTGCACCATTGCTACACCAATGCACTGGATTTGATGATAAACACAGGCACATAGCATGCAGAGAAAGTGCAGTCCAAACCCCTTACCATAAATACATCTGCTACCAAACTAATTGTCCCAGAACGGAGTTCTGTCAAAACAGTTTTCTTGCCAAGCTAGGATTGAGCCTGTATATTAGTAAGGAAATGTCAAGACAATTAATTACTACAGCTCATTGCTGTACTATTGTCCCTAGCATTCTTTGCCTGAGTTTCTTCATTTCCTGCTGTGTCAGTCTGTCTGCTGAAGCAATCCAGCATTTTACAGAAGAATGCAGATTTCCCAAATTAACTTAAAGGGAGCTGTTTGTTACATTGTCAAAACACTCACACAAAGAAAATTAAACCAATCAATCAAGCAACAAATTAATTCAAAGGCCAGACAATAGATTGCAAATGAATAAAATAAAAAAAAAATTTTTTTCTTTAAATAATTTTACTTTCTTTTTCATTAAAAATATTGATTAAAATTTTTAAGTTCTCAGTCAATGGAAGCCTTTTTTTAAAAGTTCCTATAGTCAAATGGAAGCCTTTTTTTTTTTCATTGTTAATTTAATTTTTTAGAATAAATATAAAGAAATTTTTCTGCCGTAAAGTAAAATCTCTCTCTCCTCTGTCTCTGTCCTTAGCATTTGTCATTGTAACTACTTAATTCTAAAGAGTTATAAACAAATTTTTTTATGTATTTATTTTGCATTTTTACAATAAAAAACTTATTTTTCTTATATAGAATGTGTGTCTGTATATGCACACATGCATACACCTGTTTGAAATATCCATCTTTGCAACATATCTAACCTTTATCTTTTCTGTTTATGCCCAGATGGCAAGACTGCAGTTTTGCCAATAAAACCTTTCACCAACCAGAAAGACTAAACCTCTCAAATATTTAACTTGCAACAACAAGGATGGACTGGAGGGGGATGTCTATGCAAACCAAGCATTAGAAAATATTCCAACAATAGAATGTGTGCCAGTATCAGCTGAAGTTTCAAGGATTCAGATTGAATAGAGTATTCTAACTCTGATTATGATTTAATTTTTCAATGTATTTTTTATTATTATTAACAAGCAACATTTTTAAAAAAAAATGTTCTTTTATCATGGGTAAACACCAAAACGAAAACATTCTATCAATAAACGTAGCTGCTGTGCAAGGCGCCTTGTTGTGGTGATGTAGGTTCTGACATCCCCAATGCTGATCTTTAAAGTATCAATATGAAAACAGTCTTTTTATTCTTTCTTGCATGCATATTCTATACTCTTTGATTAGCAATTTTACCAGGTAAACAAAACTGTAAATAGAAATCACAGATGTATTAAATTAAACGGATTTCGAACAAGGATTCCTGTGCTATATAGTACACTTCATAACTCCTAACTCTGCAATTAATCTGTAATGCATGCTTAGTTTCCACAATACCTTGTGTGCAAATTACAGTAATGAATCCAGAATAATTAGCCACAAACAAGCAAGCATTTAAAGAGCCACCATCAAATACAATTTTTAGAGAGATCATTAAGCCAAACCAATCTGTTCACTGTACAGGCAAAATTTCACGAGCTTGCTATATGTCACTCCCGGAAGCAATCTTACCTGTGTAATTAAAAGTGTGATCCACAAAGCTGGGGAAAGCCTTTTGCTTGCTTTAAAAAAAATCTCGTTTAATTCAGAACTGTACATACCTAATCCAAGCCCCACTATCCTAACAATCAAAGACACGCATATTTTCTGCCAAGGGCCTGAGTATATCTCTAGAAACGGATATATAAAACCTATAAAAGCCCATCAAGATAAACTTCTGTTTTAAATGAAAAAAATGTTACGATCACTAAAAGCAAAACTGGTTTTAATATTTAAGTTAAACAGTCCAAAAAACCACAGTCTGATTACTAGTTTACAGGAAGAAAAAGATTCCAATATGCACGTTATAAGTTAGTGATAACATCATAATCCTCTGATTATCAGAAGAGGCAAGAATTCTGGATTTATAAACAAAGAACAAAGTTCTTTATTATGTTTGTTTGCTTATTTATTGACCTCAGAAAACTTAAAAAACAAACAAGCCAGTCTGCTGCGTGATATCGTTCTTTCCTCTCCACAATCTTATAACTGATTAAATTGTTTTCTATTTCAGGACGCCTTCAGGAAAAAACCAACAGGAAAATTCTCTCTAATCTACACAAAAGCTCTATTTATCTCTGGTATGGATAAGAGGAAATGTTTTCAAAACTGATGATTATTTCAGCCAAACTACGCTCCTCCATTTTTCTCAGATACATCCCTTTACAAGATGGATTTTACCTTAGCTAAAGGAACAACTCAACCAAATAATGAGATCCAGGATTCCATTTCATGGATTATTAATAACACAGGAGTGCTACCCACGGATAGTAAAATGAAGCTTTACCATGACTCGCTAGCATTAACAGGCATGCCTTCACCGTTAGAAGATGTTGGCTACACGCTGATGCCATGTGAGGGAGTTTTATGCTTGCGAAATTTAAGTGACAGCTCAGTTGCACTTAATGCCAATGGGAGTACCATGGAAAGAAGGGTCAATGAGTACAACTGGGAAGCACTGCTTCCTGTACCACTTGTTATTTTTGGAATCACAGGAAACCTACTGGTATGTCTGGCAATAGCTATGGAAAAGAGACTGCAAACAGTTACCAACTACTTCCTGTTTTCTCTGGCAGTTACTGACTTACTTGTCTCCCTTATTGTGATGCCTTTCAATATAATTAATGAATTCCGAGGTAAGCACTATGAATGGATAAGTGTAAAGTTGTCTACACAGACTTCCATGTATGTCTATGTGTAAATCTATGAATGCATGAACAAAGTTATTTAAAGTGTTTTTTTTTAAATGCGTACTAATACACAGATTTTTTTTAAAAAAAACATGAAATATGCAATACAAACATTTTGATTTCACGATCTTATAAACTATGAAAATGCTTTCCTCCCATCTGCAATTATATATCAGATTTTTATTCTTGATATAAAAAAAAACATGCAAAGAAATAATTAAGGTGAAAATATATTATATTTCAGCAAAGAAATGTAGAGAGATAAATAACTAAATTAGAGAAATGAGAGAGAGAACAAATGTCACGGGGTTACTAATGAAAACACATAACAATAGGAACACGTCATCACTTTATATATTTTTTTCGATTTTAATATTAACAACAAAACTTGACTGCGCCAAGTGAACAGCAATCCAAGAGTAAATAATAAATCAATTTCCATATCAAATAATACTTAAAAAAAAAATTTTTTTAAATTTATTTTTACAGGGTGGTTTCTTTTTACTTCAGTTTATCAAAAATACACATTTACTGTACCTGAGGCAATATCACTAAGTCCATCCATCCCCTTTTCTTCTTTCTAAAAAGTATCTGTTTGTTGCTTCCTTCACACCTACATCCAAACCTGACCCATTGAATGGCATCTTGCCATTTACTCCAAAATAAAAAAAGCTAAAGTCAAATTATTTATATAGATTAAATTGATAACTCCATCTACTGATTTCTCTACAGCACCTGCTTAACACTCAGCACATCTGTACTAAAACGTAGTTTCGTTAAATAAACGATTGCAATGACAATGTTCCACTCATTTAGTTATTTTCTCATCATTTCTCCCTTGAAGTTTTATTTTCCTTCCCATCTCTTCATAAGTCGGAACATACTGTTAAAATATAGAGTTGATGAGACAAAAGCTACTTCAAAATTCAAAAACAGCAAAGGAAATCAGACAATGTAGATTGTTTTTTGTTTTTAAATGAGAAGTGTTAATTGCTTGTTATTCATTTCTGTTGTGTGATATTATAAAATAAACTTGATACATAAGGTGAACAAGAAGTCAGATGGTAAAGAAAATATGTAAACAAGAGAAGTCTATGAAAGACAAGTTGTCATCTTACTTATAATCTGCAGTTTTGCCACAAAATGAGATAAGCCGCATATTACAAACGCCCTGACGGGGGGATATCGCTCAGCTTTTGTTAATAAATTCTTGAGACTTTTTCGGTGATGCATAGTACCAGTATAAACTTTAAATGGAAATATAATAAACACCATAAGTTAGGGAGATAAGTGAACTTTTGCTGTCCTTGTATTTAGTTTTGTCAGAGCAGTAAGGCCAGGATACAAACATTCTGTGTAGACTCGGTTTTTCCACACCTTACAGAGGTTTATTGGCATTTAAAATTATACCAGCTTTTGTTGTGTTGTATCTTGTTATTCTACACCCATTCATGATTGGGTAAATCAAGAACACTAAAGAGATTTCTTTCTTTAAACTTAATGTGTGTATTGAAAAAATACTGAATTTCTTCTTCAGTAAGTCTTATATATATATTATATTTTTTGTTGCTATACTAAATTAAAAACAAACAAAAAATCACTTATAATGAATAGTTTGAGTGCATAATAATTAAAAAAATATTCCATTTTGTAGCTGACAACTCAGTGTTCATCTTGAGATGGTGCTTTGTCACTCACTAAATGACTTTTCTTCTAGATAATCAAACAACTTTAAAAATTAAATCCTAACCCCTTAATGCTATGCAATTCCAAATACAATTTAAAAGTATTCAAACAAAAAATATCAGCTTACATATAATCTATATATATATCTGTTAGTAGGCAATTAGTCAATTAAAAATAATCTTTAAAGTCATTCGGAGAATCCAAGAATATACAAGAAATGTCCAAGATAATAACTTTAAATCAATGAAATCCTGTCAACCTGATGTAGTTCATCACATGGCATAAATCTGAATACTAACTCATCTAAAGATCCAGAGGTTAATATTTGATGTTTTCACTTTTTTTTGTTTTCTTGAGATTCAGAAAGACAATACTCAAATATTGTTACAGTTTATGAACAAAAATAGCAGTTAATGTCGGTGATCCAAGCAAGAAAGGCCTCTGGTTAATTCTCACAGCAGCATGAAGTTTGGTGAAGGGTGGATGAACTTGGATGCATGCCTACAGCATCTCTCCAAAACTAGATATCCATCCATAAAGGCAAAATCTGCACAAACATGCGTTGTTACTTTAAAAGAGCAGTAGTTGCGACAGGGAAACTTACTAAGTAAAAAATTTTTAAAAAGTGGGGCAGATGATCAGGTAAATGAAATAGACACTCAAGATGACCAGTTGCGGATCTTACTGAGAAAAAAATTTTTAAATAATACACATTTTTGTTACCAAAAAAAAAAAAAAAAAGCAAAATATAAAGAGACCAGATCCCATGAATTTGACAGAAAAACCAATAAAACTAGTTCTATAGTGAAGCCATTTAGGGTCTCAACCAAGATAAGTGCTTGTTTTAATATTTCTGATAAATTTTATTTACACCTGGATATGCAGTTGTTTTTTTTTTGTTTTTTATTACTATCTGTGCGCAGCACATGTCGTGTGTGTAGCATACTGTCTCGTTTTGAATGTTGTTTGTGTTTTCTCTTCAACCAAGCTTATTGGACTTTAAACACCTCAGGTTTTAACTGCTTGCTGTGTTGTGTGTGAATGGTAGGACGGAAAACCGTTTCAAACAAAATCGTGGGACATTCCCTTGGTCTGTTTTCTTCAGTTTCAATTTAAACACAACTGTCTTTTTATCGTAGTTATTCACAACAAAGCGCGTGGTTTAAATAGACAAACAAAAGCCAAAACAACTGATCTTACTAGAAAAAGTCTTACTGAAACAGAAACTTTAAAGTCTAATAGAAATGTTTGTTATCATTTTAGGCTACTGGATATTTGGAACAGCTGTGTGTAATCTGTTTGTGACTGCAGATGTCTTGATGTGCACAGCCTCCATTCTCCACCTGTGTACCATTTCTGTGGACAGGTACATTGGAATCAGATACCCACTGAGGTCACGCAACAAGTCAAAAACAACGGTCGCGCTAAAACTCGGTGTGGTGTGGAGTTTGTCATTTGTTGTGACAAGTCCTATTACAGTGCTTGGGATGGTGAATAAAACCAACCTTTTCATCAATGAGATGTGTGCACTCAACAACAATCCATTTATAATTTATGGATCAGTAATTGCCTTTTTTATCCCCCTTGTCATTATGGTGGTGACCAATATCCTGACAGTGCAGCTGCTGAATGAGCAAGCCCACCTGTGCAATCAGAAGAAGTCTAAAGAAGGTTGGCCAATGATACGAAGGCTGACAGGAAGTCGAAAGATACCGAAGAATTCAAAACATCTTTTGCAGGCTCGATTTCAGTCAGCTAAGTTGTCAAACTCTCACACCAGCTCATCAAAGGTGAAAGGATGGTCAAGGGACACAAATGGAAACAGGAAATTCCTCTCCAGAAAATGTTCCTCAGCTCCAGACAGCTTGACAGGTGATTCATCAGAAATCCAACCATTAAATGACACAGCCAGTTACAGATCTGATTCAGCATCTCCAAATGAGATGAGGCCATCAAGGCTTCGAGTGTTGATACAGAAACACAGCATTGCAGTGAAAGCAGCAAATATCTTGCTTCTCCGGAAGGAAACCATTGCCAAAGAAAATTCTGTCCAGACAGAGCAAAAAGCCACAAAAGTCCTTGGGGTGGTTTTCACCATATTTATAATATGCTGGGCACCATTTTTTATCGTCAACATAATGACAGCACTGTGTGCTGAATGTGATGTGAATCGTACACTCTTTGTTGCCTTCATTTGGCTTGGGTATGTGTCCAGCACACTGAACCCAATCATTTACACTATGTTCAACAGGACCTTTAAGAAGACATTTGGAAAGCTACTGTGCTGCAAGTACCAGTCCTTCAGAAAAATCAACCGGACACAGAGTCTGAAAGTAAGTGATACAAATTTCTACCCTGGGACTCCCTCACTAGGAACAACAGATAGCCATACAGAGACACTATGTTAATTTTTATTTCCTTTCTTTTTTTAACTGGATAAAAGTGAAGTGAAGCATATTTCAGCACTATGCGCAGACAGACAACTAGTTTTGTGATTAAAGGTAGCTCTTAACACTGTTGTTACAAAAAAGATAACAGATACAACATCACCCATGCTATCACATTAGAAGATATTTGTACAGCATGGCTAAAAGAATAAAGTCAAAACCAATGTACTCTAAATACATAAAACAAAAATTACATTTAAAGACTGCTATTTTCTATTTTTTTTTAGATTATCATGTAAAATGAAGCTTCCAAAGCCACAACATCCTAAACCAAAAGGAAAAAAAAAACTTAGCAGAGCTGTGGAAAGTCAACTTGCATTAAAAATAGTTACACCCCCACCAAGTACTGCTGTAACCGAACCAGAGAAAACTGTTTATTTCATTTGATAATTTTAATTGATTACTCAAAGTTTTAAAATATTTGGTAAAACACTTCTGTCCCATCCCTTTCAGGATCTTCATACCATACCCATTATAAGCACTGCAGAACTATTAAGTCATGAGTAAACAATACCACTGAAGCCACATGGCCCTAGACTGAATAAATCTAAATCTCTCTGTATATTAATTCCAAAACAATGGATTTTTGATGCTGAGAAATTTGTTTCTACATCTGATTTATTCCTTTTTCTATTGCCCTTTGTAAACCTAACGAAGTGTCTGCAAAGATCATCATCCTGCAAACCTCCTCAATGATACTTTAGTCAGCTCCTTTCGAAGTCTTCAGAGGCAGCTTTTATTGTATCTACCCATCCCACTTATATATATATATATATATGTATACAGCACACTACCATACTCATTGATGGGTATATCCAACTCTGATTCATGACCTTATCCAGAATCAAGTTACCATTATAGTCAGTTACTCTTTACTCTATGCAAAGACATTTATCTGAAAGTTCTTGGCTTATAACATTCAAGTTAACTTCAATATTTAAAAAATCAGAGAGAGTCAAGTAAATTAACACCATAACAAATGTCAGTCAATTTGTAAAGGTAAAGAAAAGAATTTTTTTTTTAAAACCTGCTTTCACATTGGGTCCTCAAAAAAGCTAACAACAAAAGATCCCTACCCTGAATTGGTCTCCTTCTAAAATGCATGATTTCAGTGTCTTTACAAAAAAGAACAAAGACAACACCAAACTGATCAGAATTATTTGAACATGGAAAGTACAACATCCCAATGTTATTTCCTTATTAAACACAAATTATGATTTGTCAATTTTATATAACAGCAGATTTCAATTTGCTTATCAAAGAATTTCTTTGTCCAATGCTAATTCAGTCCAAAAGAGATCTTCAAAACCATTCTTTCATCATGGGATTCAAAATAAGCACTGCAGATACACTGACAAGCAAAATTGCTGTCTCGTCTAAAAACAGTTCCAATTTGTTGTAAGCACAACTATACCATAACTAATGCAATTTTTTAGCAGTTACTAGTTTCTTCCAATTTATTAACTGTGCATTAATTACATTTTATTGCTATTATTAATTATGTTATTGTTGCAAATCAACAGATTATGGCAGTAGGTTTGCTTGGTACAGATGACCTATGAATATTAAAACAATGAAAACCCAGAATTCTGCTTAAAACATAAGATGATACAATACTTTCGGCTTCCACTGTAGACAAAAAAAAAAATTGTTTGTGTATTTGTTGTTTTTATTTTACCTTTCAAAAAATATTAACAACATTTCAATTTATTTAAATATTTGGTTTAAAAAAGTAAATAGATTGCCTATAACTTTTAGAAATTTCAGGAACCAAACTATAAATCCGATCATCCAATATGTTTGCAGATTAGAAAATACTATATTCAATTTAATTTGTATTTTCTTTTGATTAAGTCAAGAACTGAATACCTACAGTAAGCTCTGGCAGCCTGTTAACGAGATGGGTAAACAGAGATAGGGGTGCACATGTCAGGTTGCATGACTTCCAATCACCTTTGAATTTACCAACTTTCTGTGGTGTAGCAACAAAACTTGACCAATTGTGTGTTCCTGCTATTTTGGAAGGATTTTGCCGCTTGCATTATCCTTAGAGGGTTGTCATTTATCTTCTTTTCTACTAACAATATAAACAGAAATTCATATTTGATCGACCCCACAATTAAAATAGAAGAAAAATCGTTAGGTTCAGCAAAGATTAGAGAAAGGGGGAAAAGTGGAATTATTATAAATTTAATGCAAACAAAATTTTTGAAAAGTGAAAGTATCAGATCGAAGACATGGGAAATATGAAAAAAAAAATAAAAGATGGAAATATCAAATGCTGTATTTGGTTATTGGCACTTTAAAAGTAATCATCATTTGACCTTTTTTAAAACCTCTCTCTCTCTCTCTCTTTACTGACGTCATATATCTCTCTATGTATTGACATCATCTCTCTCTCTCTCTTTACTGACGTCATATATATCTCTATGTATTGACATCATCTCTCTCTCTCTCTTTACTGACGTCATTATCTCTCTATGTATTGACATCATCTCTCTCTCTTTACTGACGTCATATATCTCTCTATGTATTGACATCATCTCTCTCTCTCTCTACTGACGTCATATATCTCTCTATGTATTGACATCATCTCTCTCTCTCTCTTTACTGACGTCATATATCTCTCTATGTATTGACATCATCTCTCTCTCTCTCTTTACTGACGTCATATATCTCTCTATGTATTGACATCATCTCTATCTCTCTCTCTCTCTTTTACTGACGTCATATATATCTCTATGTATTGACATCATCTCTCTCTCTCTCTTTACTGACGTCATATATCTCTCTATGTATTGACATCATCTCTCTCTCTCTCTTTACTGACGTCATATATATCTCTATGTATTGACATCATCTCTCTCTCTCTTTACTGACGTCATATATCTCTCTATGTATTGACATCATCTCTCTCTCTCTTTACTGACGTCATATATCTCTCTATGTATTGACATCATCTCTCTCTCTCTTTACTGACGTCATATATCTCTCTATGTATTGACATCATCTCTCTCTCTCTCTACTGACGTCATATATCTCTCTATGTATTGACATCATCTCTCTCTTTCTCTTTACTGATATCATATCTCTCTCTATGTATTGACATCATCTCTCTCTTTCTCTTTACTGATATCATATCTCTCTCTATGTATTGACATCATCTCTCTCTTTCTCTTTACTGATATCATATCTCTCTCTATGTATTGACATCATCTCTCTCTCTTTACTGATATCATATCTCTTTCTCTGTGTATTGACATCATCTCTCTCTTTCTCTTTACTGATATCATATCTCTCTCTATGTATTGACATCATCTCTCTCTCTTTCTCTTTACTGATATCATATATCTCTCTATGTATTGACATCATCTCTCTCTTTCTCTTTACTGATATCATATCTCTCTCTATGTATTGACATCATCTCTCTCTTTCTCTTTACTGATGTCATATATCTCTCTATGTATTGACATCATCTCTCTCTCTCTCTCTCTTTACTGATATCATATCTCTCTCTCTCTATGTATTGACATCATCTCTCTCTCTCTCTCTCTTTACTGACGTCATATATCTCTCTCTGTATTGACATCATCTCTCTCTCTCTCTACTCTACGTCATATATCTCTCTATGTATTGACATCATCTCTCTCTCTCTCTCTCTTTACTGACGTCATATATCTCTCTATGTATTGACATATCTCTCTCTCTCTCTCTCTACTGACGTCATATATCTCTCTATGTATTGACATCATCTCTCTCTTTCTCTTTACTGATATCATATCTCTCTCTATGTATTGACATCATCTCTCTCTCTCTCTCTTTACTGACATCATATCTCTCTCTATGTATTGACATCATCTCTCTCTTTCTCTTTACTGATATCATATCTCTCTCTATGTATTGACATCATCTCTCTCTCTCTTTACTGATATCATATCTCTCTCTCTGTGTATTGACATCATCTCTCTCTCTTTCTCTTTACTGATATCATATCTCTCTCTATGTATTGACATCATCTCTCTTTCTCTTTACTGATATCATATATCTCTCTATGTATTGACATCATCTCTCTCTTTCTCTTTACTGATATCATATCTCTCTCTATGTATTGACATCATCTCTCTCTTTTCCTTACTGATGTCATATATCTCTCTATGTATTGACATCATCTCTCTCTCTCTCTCTCTTTACTGACATCATATATCTCTATATATTGACATCATACCTCTCTCTCTCTCTCTCTCTCTCTGTATTGACATCATCTCTCTCTCTCTCTCTCTTTACTGACATCATATCTCTCTCCATGTATTGACATCATCTCTCTCTCTCTCTAGGGAAGCAAATTACACTTCTTCACCATTTTATTTGATGTGACCACATTCCATTGCAATCTCTCCTTACCAGTAGTGTGCAGAAAAAGAGTAAGGACCAAATAAAAAGAACGATGTTTACAAACTTCTGGATACTTTTGTAAGGCCAGCAGCAGCCTGTTCTAATAGTCGAGGAATCAAAAAACATGCTTCACAAAGTCGGAAACTATCAAAATTTTAAATGGAAACTCAAATTTAAAAAAAAAAAATTAAATAAATAAAACCACCTAGATTTTTGTTATTTGATTCTCTACTTCTGTTGTTCAAGAAAGCAGTCCTTGCAACAGATTCTGCAGTAGTGACTGTGCCAAAGGGATGATCTGTTTTTCTAAGTTTGCTGGGCTGTGAGAACTAAAAACATGGCTGATAGCACAGCTGTTAGCTTGGCTGCTGTGCTCAAGGACCCCAGGGCAATGACCTTGAGGGCCACCCAGAATGGTCCATATCAAGTTCCTAGGAATAAACATTGCTCCCTCCCTTCCAAACCAAGGACATAAGGATACCTATTACCTTCTTCAAAAAACTGGAGATACCTCCCTTTCTCCAATACAAACAGCACGGTTTCCTCCTTTCCAAATTGAGGGTAATATCCATCTCACCCATTCCCCACAATATGTGCATATAGAGAGGCCTTCCTTTCTGCCAAGCAGTGATGATATGGATACCACCTACCTACCTCTTCATACCAAAATAAATACTCTTCTCTTCCTTTCAAACCACAGATCCCAAAAGTACGCTGGAAAAGTGAATACCTACATAAAATAGTCCCTTGTTGCCATATCAATATGTTGAATCACAAGAATAACTCTTAGTCACACAAATATCATTTACATTCCTTTTTCTTTTTTCTATTAAGTTTCTCCTCGCAAATATATCTTTACTACTTGTTATCTATGATAATAAGAATGGTGACTATAGCTACAAAATGTCTTTCGAATCAAACCACAGGGGGCGGCATGATTAAATTAGGCAACCCACTCCGAATGTTTCACAAAAGAAAGCTACACTTTCTTTTTTTTTTTCAACTCTTAATATAAGAAAACAAATAATTATACACAAATAAGACTAAAAAAGGGGGGGTCAAGTCAGCCAAGGCAAGGCACAGCGAACTCATTAGAAACGTAAAGATATTATTATTTTTAACTGTATTCCATTCTGAGTGAAACTAACCTTTTCCTAAAGTGAAAAAAAGAGGCCACCAGCTAAAAATCTGATTTGTTTCTGTAAACAGACAGGTGCCATAAACAGAAGCAGCGTGCAAATAAAGTGACTGGCTAATCTGTTTCTTTAAAGCTGTCAAATTATACGAACAGAAATAATTTGGTTTTCCACATCCATTAATCTTTTTATCTTAACAATGTGCGTGCTATCACTGTACACACCGTGATTTAATAACTCTGTTTCACATTTTCATGACCATAGTGTAAAGTCACTTAATACGCACATGTGTACACACCTCCCTAGCCCTTTCCCAAAGAAGATTTATTTCTGGCAATTTAGGCTGGATTTCAACATCTTCAAAGGTTCGGAGACTGCTTCCCTCTTCAAGATGGTCTAGGGAAGCAGCTGGTGCATGTAGAATCATCATCAATCCTTGTATAGCAGCACACTGTGGTGGGTGGCCTATAGAAAAAGGTGCAGCAAAGTTTCCGCAACCCACCGGCATTTTAAAGTGTTTGTTGTGTTTATAAAAAGTGAGCTTCAAAACTCCAAGTTATCTATCAGGTAAGAAGCACATTTTTTCTAAAATGCCATTTATGCTGAAAGTCTTCGAAGCAAGGGTAACCAAAGGAATATACATTTAAATTTTACTTCCAGTTTCTATTAAAAAACAAGCAGAGGTTAATCGTGTATCCTAAAGCTTAAAATCCGATTTGCTTTACTGTAACAACCAAAGGAATTTTTATTAGCACAAACCAAGAACTTAAGCAATCAAAGAAACTGCCAGCATGCATTCCTGTCAAACATTTATCTGATGAGAAATTTGTGCCGTTAATGATGCATAGAGAATACCAGGGCAGCCAAAGGTCGCCAACTTCCTGTCTATGGTTTTTCGTTGGAGCTAAGTATAAACACCTGACAATTTGCCAGGGCATGTCAAAACACCATTTGGAATGGTTCCTAAAGCTAGGAAAAAGCAAAAACAAAACAAAGGATGGGAGCAGCGGAGGAAGAAACAGACATGGAATGACAAACTTTGTAACCTGCTGCCCGTGCGATGATATTTTAGGCCCGTGTTTGACAATTTTCATGCACAGATTCACCGAGAGAAATGGAGGTAACCAGGTGAACAGTAAAACTATCATACTGTATTCACACTATAAACTTAAAGAAAAGAGCACTAACAACACCACAGGAAAGGTAAAAGATTTTTAAAAATTATTTTGCCAGAGTCAACGAGTGCTTCGATACGGTCGCCGCATTCTGCAACAACGTTCAAAGTCAGCCAGATTGGTAATCTTGTGAACTGACAACGAATCTCAGAAACATCAGGACTTCAGAGTTTTTCCTGGGGACCTTCAACAGAGAGATGTAGCACTCATTTAACAGAAGGACATCAGATCTCTTCTGAGACATTGTAAGCAATCCTTTTTATGTTGGTGTGTGTGTGTGTGCGCGCACACAACTTTCTGTATTGACTCTTTTTTTTTTGTTTCCATTGGTTTTCATGCAAGTAAATAATTATTCTTGGGGGAAAGTCACAGGTGTTGCTTTTCTTTTGGTTTCCCTTTTCTTCTTTTCATACACCCACACTGTAATTAAAAACTGAACATGTCCCCAGAGATGCAAACTTTACTGCACGCATGTACATATATTCTAATCCATTCTTCTCAGACTCTAAATCTAATGTCACCCTCAAGGATTAGGCTACAGTAACCGCCGAACAATTCACCACCCCTTGAGGATCCACCCTATTTCTGTGAAATATTTAAAGATTTTTTTTTTGCGTATGAAGTACACTAATGAAAACTCAACACTGATAACCTATACACAAAACTAGGAAGTATTTAAATAGTATTCTCAGGAGTCTTCATTGTGAATCATCATCTTTCCTCTCATTTTCATCTGCAAAACCCATTTTTTATTTGCTTGAGCAAGTAAAAGGAACAAAAAAAACAAACAAAATTTGTTACTTTTTACTTGTAGAAAAGTCCATGAACTGATCAGCAATATGCAGTGTGGTAAAACTGGATAAATCAGGAATATCTACATATTACAGTAATTATACACGTGCTCATGTGTAGCTACGCTTGCTTTTAATTATGCAAAAAAGGAGATGTTTAAATTAATTGCCTTTATATGAACATGCTAGGGAAAAAATCTATAGTAGTCATGCTATTCCAAACTTCGTGTAATTTCATTAACATCAGTGTTTCAGAACTTTATTATTTTAAGTTTGTAAAGATACTTTCATGTTGATGGATCATCTGGATCTTATCTATGACCCAATCAGTTACTCTGGACCAAAGATAAAAGGTTTACCCTGCAGCCAATAGTAGTGGTACCCTAGCTGCTTTCTTCTCTATAGCCAGATAGGCAGAAGGGGCCAAAGGAACAAAATTAACTATTCTGGCTACCTCAAGCGTATGGAACCCTGGAGAAAAATCTGATTTTGACAGGGACGGGGGAACAATTTGCTGGGCAAGAAATAATATTCTGAGAAACTAGGCTACGTCCACCATGGGTTTCAGCTTATGTCAAGCAACCATGTGACTAGTGATTTAATTGCATTAATAACCTTGAGTTGGACCATCTCAGTAAAACAAATCCATCCGTGTTCATATAAGGATTTCACATAGATCAGACAAAATGCACAAAGAAAAAGAAAAGTTAGTCTTATGAAATTCAGCTTAATGTAAATTCATTTCTGTCGTGTTAACAATATTCAGGGTGTACCTAATCGCACAGCATCCGCAGGTCATAGATTTTATTTGAAGGATGTCTGGATTTTAACCAGGAACTGTATAGAGTTCAAAGTAAAGATTATGGAGTCCTTGCTCAAAAAACCCTATATTAAAAGAGAACAAGGTTTTGGCCCTACTGCTGGTCTAATAGTCAGATCCTCCAGCTAACTGATTTTATATATGAATGCAATCCACTCAGTTCAAAGCAATACTTCTTTTCTTTTCTAGTTTTAATTATTAGTGTTTTAAAAAGAATTAACCATGTCTAGCAAGATAGTTTTTTTTTCCTTTTTAAAAAATGCTTCTTAAATTGTCCCTTTGTTTGAATACTTCTACTGCAAAGTGAAAACAGCCAAGAAAAATTTCTTTGAGGCTTTTATAAAACACATATGAGACTGCTAAGACTAATTAATACTAACACAATACTACATTTGGCATGCATTAGATAAAACAGTACAAGAAAATGCGAAGATAACAACAGTGGCTAATGGTTTTAAACAAATTCACCACTGTTCAGTGTGCAGTGCAATGTAAAGATGCATTTTCACCAGTAAAAGGCCAACTTATGCTATCAGATATTCATGGTGGTCTCTGTACGCTCTCCAATGTCCTTTCTTCTAAAGATGCAACGATAGTTTAATATGCGGTAATCTGCAATAAATGCACGCATTGTAATATTGTTTCAACAAAAGAAATGTATAATGAATCAGAAAAACAGGTGCATTACTCTTAAAAAAAAAAAAAGAATCTGAATTTTGGCGTTACAATTATTTTGCTCATTACTGAACTGAAGGACCAGCTTTTTAAAAGTCTGTAATGGCTATCTGCGGACTAGGGATGTGCAAATGTGCAACATATATCCTATAAAAAATATGCTTTTGATCACAATCTGTTGACTGCAGTGTTGTTGTATAATACAGTGAAGCATGTACCATCAGTTTTTAAAGGGAATACTAAACTACAAGAATTTAGTCAGCACATGGGAAGGGCGTAACTATAGAATTTCAAAACTTCTGTTTGCAATGGATTTCAAGAATGCCCCTTGTGGTATTTCTTCTCCGTTTCCAGCTTAAATAACTGATATATTTTGCAAGAAAAAAGCAAAGCAAATTCCTGCACAGGATTGATCGCTGGTGCTAGTCTAATTCTGAAACTATCCAGATATCTTGTATGATAGTGCAAAGCCTCTTTTTGACAACAAAAAAAATATTGAGCAGTAATTTTAAAAGATTCTACATTAAGAATACTCACTCGTTTTCATACATCACGCATATAAACAGGTAATGGAGGAAAACAGCCAAGAATGGGAAACTGTGGTATAACTGTTTTGCTTGTTTTTTTTAATGTATAATCACATTATTTGGCATGTTTATTGGTTAACAGAATAAGTACAATGGCATTGTTAAATATGAAATGCAACAGTACAGGATGTCTCTCTTTAATGAAAAGCTATAGGAGCACAAGTGATATAAGCTCAACAGCTCTGGAAACCCCTGGTCTCATTTGAAAGAAGTAACAGGAAACCTTAAACTGGTGCTATAAGACCCACATTTCTGGGTTGTGACACAGGAATAAAAAAGTCAGAACACAACTGAGAAACCTCTAGCCAACCCAAACCAGCAAATCAACAACAATCAATGTTCATTAAGTGAAAGGCACTTGTTATGAAAAGGAACAGAATGCTAGCGGACTCTGCAAGACAGTCTGGCTGAGACATTCACAAAGGTTCTGTGAAGCACCACTTAGAAATGTCTCTGCCAGAGCAGATGCTAATCAAGAGTAGATGTTCAAAAGCTCTCAATGAAAGGAGGATGATGACAGGTTCAAAAAGACTCGAAAGGGTAGCAGCACCAACTCTCCCCAAAACAATCTATTATTAGTGACAGTGACTTTTGAACTTAGGGAGGTGGCCCCCCAAAAAAAAATAAACAAAGAATATGCATTTAAAAAAAATTGCCAAAAGTATTTCATTAACTTTAACATATTTAATTCTCAATATTATTTGGTTCAGAGCTATTCATCATTTCTTTTCATGCTAATATTACAGTTTATTTTCTGATGCAATATACAGAACACTGGCATAACAAGATGGTTTCCTACACAGATATTCAGAAAAGCATAAAGTTTGTTAAGCTACAACTACCCTGCACTGCAAAGCATTCCAACAGCATAACAACTTTAAAAATACATTCCTGGATTTATAGTCAAGAAGAATACCGTTTTTTTTTTAAAAATTTTTACTTATGACTTCTCGTAATATATGATGTACCACTGGTGTCAAAAACATAGTCTAAACCTATATTTTCTTTACCAGAAAAAAAAAAAATCTTACATACTTCAAGCATATAACTGCAAAAAAACATCTGTAGGCTAGAACATGACACCAAAGCCTCTAGTGGTTCTTCATAATTAAGATAAAAATGTGGCTATCTTAGTAAACCTTTCCATGGCATTCTCTGAAATATGTATTACCTTTCTATCATGAAGATTCTATATCTGCAATGCATACACCAAAAGCAGTGTAATGAATGATTTATAAAATGATACACTATTTATAGGATAATTTAACACCTTTAAGGCTCATTCTGATATAGCAACGGATTGCTTAAAATGTTCTTTTCTGTATTTGGCAGCAGCACATCTAGATCAGGGAGCATGTAAATATCTCATGAAATCTATATTGTCATCACCAGAAACCTGGTCCAGATTTCCCCATAAAATACATAAGTATTCCTTCAATTGTTGCTGCAAAGTTGGTCAAAGTTCACATACAGGCTATATAGGCCTAAGGGAGACAAATGCAATTCATTCCAGACCTAAAGTTTAGTGTCAAGCGCCCCTTAATGGCATACAAGTAGTAGAGCACTCCAACAAAATGTGTTACCAGTGAAGGTTAGACACATCCAGCAATGAATGCAAGATCTATTTTTGCCTTTATACTAAACATTTGCCCATGCAATTTCTCCAAATCCAAAATGCTTAATACCTGTAAACAAAATGGATCACACTGTATCTAATGAATCAAATAAAAGTCTTTATCAGCATTTGTTACCAATGACTTCTGTGGAGCATACCCACCTAGCATACCCTTAAGAATAAAACTACAAGAACTAAAAGGGATTGGTGGTGATCAATGAATTAGGTGGATAGTTGAGTATATGCAGTGATAATGGCAGGCTATCCAAGACATTGGCGAGCAATCATTATACCTTTCTTCCAAAGCAGATTTGATATAAAACACCTATGGACAGTGAAAGATTAGGCAGATGCAATGTAGATCATCCAAAATTGGTCATGTTTTTCTTGACTGGAAAACTGGTTACTGTGGCCACCGATTTGTGTGTGGCAATGATCATGTATGTATAAACTATACACAAAGTCACTTTTGGGGGGAAATTCACATTAAAACCAAATACAAATTCCTGCGATATTAGTGTGTAAGAATGCTTGATGATTTATTTTATATTTGTTGGGGAAACTTGCAAAATGTTCAGTTCACCTCAGTAAAAGTAAAGCCTTTTACTCGTTACTTATTTTTTGTCGTTGTAGAAACAGCATGCCTAATTGCTTATAAATATAAGATTAATTATAATTCAAATGAGTACATACATTGCTGTACTAGAGTGAAAATTTCTTTATTTAAGATCTCACATAACCTAAATGTTCAATCATCTATTTTTCTCCATGAATGAAAAAAATTGTAACAAATTCCTAACACATGAACATTACAACAGAAATATTCAAGAACAATTGTAAACATTAAATTTATACGATAAGCCAACTATGCTATAAAGTTTGTCATAGAGTGTCTCTTGATGCAGGTGCTTGAGCTTTGCCATCTAGATTATGATTACTTAACAGAAACTAGCACAAACAATTTACTTGGTCATCTAACTAGCAAGATTTCTGTAATTTTATGCAACAAGTAAAGCGTCCAAACAAAGGTAGGTAAATAGGCAGGTGTGTGTCTGCAATACTTTTCAAGAGAGAGAGAGAGAGAGAGATCCAAATGGATAAATATCTGAATTTGTATGCTAAATTAAGAGAACACCATACTACACAACATCAGTCAAAAGGAGTTGTTTTGTTTTTGAAAAATGTGAATAGCCAACATTATTTTAATGGAACTCCCAATACTACGTGAATGTTAGAGGACTTTAAGTGGGGATCAAGAAAAGCTCTAAACAATTCGTCCCTGTTATTTAGTTTCATATTTCTCCACAACAGAAATTACAACACTCAACTAATAAAATATAAAGTAAAAATGGCTTCATTAAAGAAATTATTTTTTCAACCATTGATTTGCTGCTGACTCTGTCTCATAACTTAAGGAGATAAAGTTCCATTAAAACAAACAAACTAGTTATAGTTTAGCCTACAAGCATTAATTTGTATTAGTCGAAATGACTGTATATGTAGTGAACACACACAGCTCAACCCGTGCTGATGCAGGTGGTATACATAGGGTTAAAGAAACATAAATAGTTTCTCTTATCCAATACTCTGATCAAGATCACCCATTGATGGCCACCCATCTAGCTAGCTTTCAAATTCAATCACAAAACTTTCACTTCCATGGAAATTAATTTTTTTTAAGAAAAGATTACTATTAGAATAAACATGTGTTTTTGATTTTTGTTATCATTATATCAAACAAAAAGAAATATTGTTAACGTGGTTGTCCGTATGGAGTTATATTTTCCACACCCAGCTATTGGGAAACACACAAACAATCTTATCCTACTCCCATGAGCTCATGAAAGCCAAGCACTACACAAGAAACTTTGATATTGTATAAATCGCCAGGGGTCTCTCTTTTTATCTATTTATTTTTTTTTTTTTAAAAAAATGCATTTCAGAAAGTTGGAGGAAAGAAGCTATAAAGTTTAATACAGCCTCAGTTTTATCGTTTTATTTTCATTACCTACAAACCAGATGGTTGGGGTGGGTGGGAATGAGGACTGCCATTAAACGTAAAGATAAAAATCAAACAGGCGTGAAAACACGTTTGAAAGCAGTTCTTCAAATGGGGCCCAAGTAAAAACCAGTGAGAAAAATTCCAAACCCAAATATGCTCAACTAATCAGCTTAGCCAATTCCCTCTTGAACATTGCTGAGCTGGTTTTAATAGAAATCTTTATCAGCAATGGAATAACTTCTGAAAACTTAAAATCATTTTGCACTTCAAAGGTTGCTGCTGCTGTTCTCTCTCTCTCTCTCTCTCTCCTTGCCTCGAACGTCGCTTTTGATCACGATACGAGGCCACGACGGCAAAATTTAGGTTGGCAAAGACAAATTCTATTACTGACATAGGCAACGGAGAAGATTTCTGTTCATGTTGTTGCTCTATCGGATAATCTATCCTTTTGTACTGAAAAGCTATGAGTTCAATATAATGGAAACTAAAACAATTAACTTATTCAACAAGAATGCCAATTAATGGGTAAATCTGTTGTTGTTGTTTGTTGTTTTTTTTTTTTTGTCACCGAGCAACTAAACTTAAGTAATGATAAATATGTTTGACACTAGAAAACAATCAAGAACTATGATCTTACATATGACTTCATTTAATTCAAGTCTGCTCAATTTTTTTTAAAGTACAGTGTGGCCTGAAAGGAAACATCAGTTCTACTAGAGGTCTCCATGTGCTTTCACTTAAGAATGGTGGATTCTCTGGAAAGCTCAAAATTGTACGATAAACAGTGAAGAAAAAAATTATTGTGGGTATCCTAGATGCCAGCTGATTGGATGTTATTTTTTAAACTTCATGTTTGTCCCAATTTAAAGTTTCAGGAGTGGAAATTAGTGTGGCACCATCCTCTAGATGCAAATACATCCTACAAAGTCATTTTCATCAAGCCAACTTCCATGCCCTTTTAAACAGCCTGTCCCTAACACCAATGTAAATTTTAATCTTTCCTTACAATTTATCTCAACCCCCATATTTAAATATCAGTGTAACATTCAGAAGAATTCCTTGTTGTCCTTTAAAATATTAGTTTTGTGTTATCAACTGCAAATTTCAACACAGAGAATAGAAGGGGGAGAACCTCTCTACACTGTAAAAACCACTATTAGTCTTCTTTAAATTTAGCTAACACTCCATCAAATCATTTGCCGTTAAAAATCGTAACATATTTGCTATGCAAAAAAATTTTTAAAACACTTTTCTTAAAGATACATCAACATTTTGAAAAATCAAAAAAACAACAGAAATTCTTCATTAGCTGCTGTATAAAAGGGGAAATGGCTAAAAATCAACAAGAATATCATAGTGGAAATCAAAAATGGTGCAAGTCATCTCCACTAGTATTTTTTCGATTAGCTGCATCTGAAAGTCGACTACACTTAGAACATCCAAGGGTCTTATAGCTATCATTACAGTGATCCTTTAAAAAAAAAATGTTATAGCTGCACTTCCACTAAAAATAGCTAAATGCCAACACATTCTCGTTTTTTTTTTCTGTTCATAAACTTACCGAAAAATTTTAAAAAAGCAGCTATGCATGAACGTTATAATTATGCCCACCCACTGTTTTCTGAATGACATCATCGGTAACCATGATCAACTCTGACCTTAAAGGCCTAATAATAACAGGACTCCTAAATAGTAGTATACTCCCACCTCTCAGTCACTTGTTCTTCTGTAATCTGTGTCTGCCAATATAACTAGATGAAAATGAAACAAGTAATAAAATAAAAAAAAAAAAATAACAACACACCCCCCAACCCAACTCAACTTGTACTCAAACATATTAACTAAAAACATCTGCAAATATTTGAAAGATTTATCATCATTACTTCTCAGGAAGTTCACCCTTGTGAAACTCCCCACCAGAATAGCAGGCTCAAATCAACAAACATCAAGCAGACTCATTCACAACTTACAAGCTCAGCAGATTTGGAAAAATATTCTTTTTTTTTTTTACAAATATTATTCATATCGCCATCATCAATTAATTAAGTATTATTTTATTCTATTAATCAAAGATAAATTAATCAATTTAATCAACCATATTTGCCAGACCACTGAACAGAAAGCAATTGAGAATCAGAAAACGCTACAAGGTAGTGTTTTTTTTTTAAAAAATAGCAGTTTCTAATCTACTTGCTTTGTGTTAATTACCTTTTGTGCCCGCCAACCAACCCCTTTGAATGATATTTTGTGTTCTAGAGCAGTTGTCATATCAATACAAATACATAATTATTATTCTGAAAACATAATCCGCCATGTCTACACTGTTTTCAAAAGCTGTTTGTTTTTAACACCTGGATACATCTCAGTAAACAAACAGAAGAGTTCTAAGCACAGGACTGCACAGGCATGCATACCTGCTTGTTGTGGTCATTAGTATTATAAGAAACAGGTTTGCATACCTGCTTGTTGTGGTCATTAGTATTATAAGAAACGCTGGCATAAAATTTGGCCACTGTTAAAAATTAAAATGAACTCAAAATATTGTTGTTGTTGTTGTTGTTATTATTATTATTAGGGTGGGGAACATTTCCCGTATAATTGCAATGTTTTTGTAAATGTTTACGCACAAAAGCTTTATTGATTTCTTTTACCTTATAAAAAAATGTATATGCCATATCTTTCCCTTCGTGAGATCCTTATCCAATTTTAAGCCAATGATCCTGACATTTATACAAGTTCCTGCAAACTGTTAGAAGCCACCCAACAGACCGTAAATGGAATTCACAAAAGAATGAGACATTCAAAATGTCAACGAGTTTTCATATTAGTCACAGTTCCACCTCAAACAATTTCGCTGTGGTTTCGCACAATGGCTGCCGATCTGCGTGAATTTTGGCTGAAACCAAAAACAGGACTGGTGGCAACCAGCAACACTTCAGCAGAAAGGTCCCTTCATGCAGCGGTGCTTTCTGTTGCGCTTCCCTGTCAAAAGGTTGGGGGGGTGGGAAACCCCTCAGTTGTTAGAACTAAAAAACTGCTCGTGTCTATTAAGGGTTGTCCAAACAAACAGGAGACAGGTACCTAGTCTGTCTCTCGGCATCATTAAGGTGCCCGTCAAAAAACGTTTTAAAAATATCAAACTCGAAAACATTCAATAAATATTTCTTTTTAAAGATTCACTGAACACATTTGCAAATACAGTGTCGAAAGAAAGTTATTTCTGTCTTGCGCTATGAAGATAATTTCCAAAAAAAAAAAAAGACATTGGTCAATAATTATCGATAAATTACTGACCAAAGTCATCAGCAATAACTATAGCAGTTAATCAAGCCATCATGGCAGTGCTCTGTATGTGTGATGGAAAACGTGCACCCACAACATAGTTCTTACAGAAATGTACGGCAAAATCCATTTTAGTATTTCTGCTTATCTACTATCAGCATCAAAGTTGTACAAAACAGTTACCGTTACCACAGGAGAATGTGTTAACCAAAATTTTCATGGATAAACCTAAATGTCAATTGAATTAATCTCAAAAAGGTGCATGTTCCAATGTCTAGTTTAAATGTATATCAGAACCTTCAGTGCCCCACCCCATTCTATTCATAATCTCTTCCCAGGTTAACAACCCAAACCATTTATTTCTTTAAAATCTCACAAAACCTAAACAACTCATTAAAACTAGGACTTTAATAGTTAATTTTTTTTTTATTATTTAAAAAAAAAAAAATTAACTAAGATCAGTCAGCAGCAGCAGCAGTTCAGAATTATTATATTCACTGCAGACTGATAGGAATTTGCTATTCTACAGGAAGCTTTACCCACCACCTGCTGTCTGATTTTGAAAGAACTAATCCCAGGCCTTTGCAGCCAGTAATGCCAGTCAGCTGTCTGAAAGTTTCACTTGCCCATTCCAGTTTTTCACACAAAAAAATAAGCAAACTATTTAAGTAAATAGACAGATAAATGGGATAATGACAATGATCTTCTCTAAAACACGGTGTTAACAAGACATGCCAGTTACAAAAAGTAACCTGAATGAAGAATATATTTAAACTGCCAAGTGGTGGTGGTGGTGGTATCAATGAGTTAAATAGACTTCTGCAGAAAAATTTCTCAGAACCCTGGGCATGAAAAATTCATACACCCCTAAACAATCAATAACGAATACTTTTGTTTAGCAACTTAGCAGGTCAGGAGTGGAGTGGAGAAGCATTACGGTGTAGACGACTAGTCTAGTATAAAAGAAATATGAATGTCTTTGGGTAACAATTCTTCACAGCTTTACATAAGCAATTTCTTTTCTTATTCTATGCCAATGATTGCTTAAGCTAATGTGATGGCATGCGTGCTCACACAGTCTGGTAACATTCCTACAACTCAAATAAACATTTGGCACTTTCCCCTCCACCAATCGCACGCGCTATTATTAATAGGAATGGTTTAAAGAATAATTTAAGACTGTAAAGCACCAGAAATTCTAGGGATTTCATCTTTCATGATATATTTTGTCGCTGTTATTATTTTTTTTAAAAAAATGGTCCCCGACTACAGACAGCAAATAAATTAAAGTCAAAAGTCTTTAATTTCTTATGAGACCAGTAGCTAAGAATGGTGTTAAACCTTACACACAAAAGGTTACTGAGACAGAAATATAAGTAATGAAATACAGTCCATTGATCAAGATAGTGAAAGATGCTACAATACTTGTCAATCAAATTACTCAGGTAAAATTATCTGCCCAGAAGTTAAAAGACGGATGGTTCCCTTCATCATAAAAAAAAAAAAGTTGGAGTTTTGGTCTGTTTTCCTCCTAACAGAATCAGGGCTTTTTAACATAAGCATTCGAATTCCTCTGCCAATAGAAGAAATGCCAGGAATGCTGGCCAGCTTGGTAACAGGTTGAGAGTCCAAGACTAGACCAAGTTACTTATACAATCCAAAATTATAAAAACGTCTGCAAATTAACATCAGTGTAGTCAAAAACAGTCCCCCAAACTAAGCCCTGATGATGGAGACAAAGATCCCAGAAGCGTAGTGCCTCGTTAGTTTTGTCGCTACAGACGAGAAGCAAAGATTTAAAAAAAAAATAATAACTCTAGGGTGAAGGAGTGGGTGGGGATCAGAATCCTTAGCTTGTCCAAATAACGCTCAATATTTCTGCCTCTCCAGATCCCACTGACAAGATTGCCTTCGCTGGTCCAAGAGCGATATCAAAACGAAGTAGCCCAGATAACAGCATTAGTATACCGCATGCTTGCTGGAGATAAACAGACACCTTTAAAGAGTTTACATCCTGCATCAAGCGGAGATCAGATCTGCCACTAAACCAAAAGTGCTTTCATTAAAACTCTTTATGACAGCTGGTTTTTTTGTTTTTTGTACAAACTATTTTTTAACTGAAATACGTATTAATACCTTTTTCTTTATATTTCACCATTAGATCCTTAATAACGGCATCTCACTGATTGCACTCCCTACAAAGAAATATGAATGGCTACGAGGTCTGTCTCGCGCAGTGATAAGGTTTCCTCCACAATTACTACCTCTTCACATCATGGACTAAATTAAATATATATTTTAGAACACTGCCTACAAAAAAAGTATGAATGCATTCCTGCTGGTTTTGGGAGGGAGGGAGGGGGGGGGTAAAGATAAGCTTTATCTACTTATCTCCCTTTAAGCATAGTGCTAGCAACAGAGTCAGCAGTTGGCTCACTTGTTTGTTGTTTTTTTAAATGATATCCATAAAGATGCATTCAGAACAATATCTGAGTACTAAAAACTAGTGGTTTTCACAGAACATTCTCAGATCTTTTCAGTCAGAATAAATATACCAAAAAAAAAAAAAAAAAAATGACAACGACATAGGCAAATACAGAACACATTCAGTAAATACAATCCTCACTCAATAATCGTTAGACCTTTTATCATTCATACAAATAAAATAATAATCCAAAAAAAAAAAAACAGATGATCACAACTGATATCCTTCAATTTAAAAAAAAAATTGAGTCTATCTGCCCTCAGGGGCCCCTTCATCCTGCAAACAAATGACTACAGATCTAAATTATTATAAATGCCAATTTAACTTATTGCTTTAGTAGTTTTTTTTCTGCGTTCTCCTGCCGACAAGCAAACACACAATGAACACCAAAACTGACTTTTAACTACTATTCACAAACTCCAACCCTAACAGCCTTTTGAAAAACTGAACTTTGATAAACCCACTCTTAACTAGTAACAACCGGCAGCTCTCAGATTTTCCAGAAATGAATATGAATCTCCCGCATCAGTAGTTTTGCACAACAAACAGAAAACAGACAAACGTAAAAGGTTTACACCTGTAAACCAATTCCTCATGCATTACAAGAAAAAATAACACACACACACACACACACGTGTTGTGTTGAAAGGAACAACAAAATATTATTTACTTAAACCAGTCTACATTCTGCGTTGCTTCTTCAAGTTTGTCTCGTAAACAAAATCCAGCTGGGCACCTGCGGACAGAAACACGCCGCGCATACGGAGATGCGTTAAACACCTTCTGGAAATAAACGCATCTTTAGAAACTGGGAGGAAAATAAAAAACAGGGGCTCATCTCAAAGTCGGTTTAAAGTCTACCGATAAAGATTAACACAACGTATCCCTTTAATAATCTACATTTATTCATAATTTCTCCAAAATTATTCATAATCTCCCAGCAAAAAAAAAACAAAAAACAAAAATTCTATTTTTTTTTTTTTAAAATATCGAGAAAAGCATCAAAGTTTTTTTTTTTAGAAAGTTGTTTGACACCATGCCAAGGGAGGTAACTCTTAGCAGTAAATTATCTATATAAGCAGTTATCTTCCATATACCACACATTAGCTGGAAATAAGCAGGCATGCAAGCGCAGTCAAAAGACTTTAATGATTTAATTATTGCCTTAAATAAGATTTTTTTTTTTTTAATATATAAACATCAATCTCTAATCTTAGAAGAGTTTGGCTAGTGAAATAAAAAAAGAAAACTCAATTTTTATTTTAAAAACGAAAAAATACATGTTATGCAACAGAACAGGGTTGCTCTTCGCTCTCTAAGATGTAATTAAAATTTGTTTTGTTTTTTTTTTTAAGTTTATTTACTGTTCATTTTAACAGCAAAAAATACGAATGTCTGGAATCCTCAAACTTTCGTACCTGTTTTTTTTTATTTTCATGCAGATCTTCCCCTCAAAATACATTTTTGTGGTGTAGAGTTGTTGCATCACCCCCCACAGGTGCAGGGGTGGTGTTGAGACTGCGCATTCCTAGAAGATAACCATCTGACTTTACTACGGGTGGCTCTCTCTCACCGCCCACCCGTCAAACAGGTTAGTAGTGACTTCTCTCTTTTACTAGGAAGAATGTTTTAATAGTCCATATATGATATGAAAAATGCCACCACCATGACATTCTCTGTATCTGATAAATTAATAAAGTTCTGTGGATTACAGTGGAGTTTACTTTATCTTGTTTAGGGGATTTTCTTTTTTCTGGGCAGCTTAACCAAAATTCTAGACAGAGTAGCAATGGCACACCCCCCTTCTTCAAAAACTCACATTTCAGCAGCTTTGCATGATTGCCAAGTTGTTCAGAGAATCGAAGTACTTAGTGGACTGTGTGACAACCTCAGTATACTTATGTAAAAATCACAAACCCCATTTACCACATATTACAGGGGCTGGTAGACTTCCAGCATCTGCTAGCCAAAATGCTGCTCACACGAACCAGGAGCTCGGCCCTTCGCACAGCCTCCGCCTGCTGCATCGTGCCCATTGGGAAAGCTCTCCACTATGCATTCAGTGCAGTGCTTCGTTAACAGCTAACCAAAAACTAGGGTTAGAAAACAGATCGCACAACAACATCTACTTGTTGAATGAATAACATACGGTGTCTAGTGATCCGAAGAGCAAACAGCCAATTTTGTTCCTTGCTTTTGTAACCATCACATCAATTACATTATTGTACTTGCATAACAACAACTTACTTCCATTAGAACAAAAAAAAAAACAAGTAGATTCCTGTTTTTTTCTTTTCTCTTTTAATTTAGCGATAATTTGAGTACAAGACTAGACAGAAAAACTGTGTATAAACATTAGTTCTAAAATTTAAAAAAAAAATATAGATTCTTTACATCCAGTTTCACCCAGAATGCAACACAAACACACATCACCCAGAATGCAACACAAACACACATCATCCAGAATGCAACACAAACACACATCATCCAGAATGCAACACAAACACACACCTTTGATTTTCCTAGTATTAAAAAAAACAAAAAATTCTTCATCCTGTTTCATATTTTAACTTGCATTGCTCTCTTAATATACTACATAATTTAAAATCATTCAACTTTCTATATCTCGTTAGAAATGAACGTTTTCTCTTGTACTTGGTGTTTCCTTAAATTCTGAATATAGGTTCTCTCTCTCTCTCTCTCTCTCTCTGTGTGGTGTGGAGAGAGATAGAAAAAAAAGGGAGTTAGTGAGATTGAGAGAAGAGGGAGATAGTCACTGACAAAAAGGGGGGAGAGAGTGAGTGCACGTGTAGAAGAGAGAGGACTACATACAAAATAAATAGAGAGAAATTGCACAGAAATGGTGAAAGTTGCCTAGAGCATAAATGTTACACTTTAAGCATTAATTTTTTCTTTCCATATCTTGGCAGCTCTGTTGTGGTAGACAGGTGTCGTGTCAGTCGGACTGATAGGTCGGGCATAATTTCGTTTGTGAACTACCAGTCAGTTATTTTGGAGAAAGTGACAAAAACTAAAATAAAACTGATATTAGTGAACCATTAATGGATATGTGTGTGTGTGTGTGGTGTGTGTGTGTGTGTGTGTGTAATATTGTAAACAAAAAAAGTAAAAAAAAAACAGCAGTTGGTACAAACCATGGAAATTTTCAAAAGTCTCTACTTAACAAAATTTGAGGGTACTAAAAGAGGCAAATCAAGGAGTTTGTTCTGTCCTGTTTAATGATGATGTATGTGTCTTCTTTAAGTGTTCTCCACCTTTGATTCTTCATTAAACAAAAGTGCAAACTGAACTTAGAAAAAAATGACTCAATACAAGTTGCTAGTCTGATTAAACATTTGATCCTCAAACCTTACTCTGATCATCACACACACACACACACACATTACTTATTTGAAAGCTGAGCAGATATTCCAGAGGAAATTAGAAAGTCAAACTAGGTTCAATATTATAAATACATTAAATAAAGAAAGGAAAGAGAAAAAATTCTGAATGTTTAAATATGGCAAAAGTTTGTCTGCTTTAATTAATAATATAATTTGTTCCCTCTTTGAAATCTAAGGAATCATTTGCTTAATGAAAGAAACCAATTAGATTTGTGCAGTCATTCCCAGAAAAGAGACGAGCGGTGTGTAGCAGTTTAATAACTGGGTGGTGACTTACACAAGAGTCCTGGGTTCTTTACTGTATGCAGCTAACACGCGGGTCATTTGTCACCAGCTAAAACATCAAAGAGGAACGGGAGAAAAGGCGCTGTCTTTCTCCGTTCAAAATACAGATTCATGGAATGATTATCTGCAGAGATCTGTTGATCTGAGAATTCTAATCGTTTTTGTTGTCCTCCTGTCCTCTCAGAGGGGGGGGGGACTGTCCCCTGTAACAACGCGTGGTGACAAACAACTTTTACAACAATAAGCCTTAAAGTAAAAAGATTCAAGCATCTTTACAGGTAAGGAAAAAGTCCCAACCAGAAATGTACACTTTTAAGACTATTTAAATATTTATATAAATATACTGAAAGCAGGAAAGTGATGAATACAGACCTTTATTAAAGTCAGCTTCCCTGTTAAACAAAGCCTTGGAGTCAGAGATGCTAATTTATTATACTCTAAATCAAATATCACTGAGTACCTCCACGGAGACTGGTGCTAACACTACAAGATAAATAAAGGATCTCCATTATCTTCTTCTTCGATCACTTATTTCATGAGAGTGGGATGCGTTGCACACTGTTGTTATGCGCTCTCTGGCCCAGTGCATCCGTCTTCAGCAGTGGTTTATTCTGCTGACTTTTCCTTGTCATAGGACACTTGCCACCGTCGTGGATATAGTGTGTCCTCCACCCTTGGTTCCTCTGTCTGGGTGCCTACACAGGCCTCTCCCCAGTAGAGACTGGAGCAATGCCAGTAAAGTACCTTGCTCAAGGGTCACAACAATGTGCCAGCATCAGGAATTGAACCCAGGACCCTTAGGTCCTGAAGCCAACACACTCACCACTGAGCCACATTGCCTGGCATCTCCATTATCTGACTTCACTCATTGAGTCATTAAAAAAAAAATTATAATTTATGGAGATCTGGAATAAACCATTAGATGCAAGAGTATTTGATAAAATATAATGATCAAAGATTGAAATATAAATAAAATGTCCCAATTTTCAAAAAAAAAAAGGGTTACATGATAAAATTCTACAATTTTATATACCTTACTATGAAAAAAAAACAGAAAATTGTTTACCCTACAGTCAAGATGATGCCATATTGACAACAACATCTGGTGTGTACTAAGTTGAACACCAGAGGTGACAGAAGAATCAAAACAATGATAACAATGGTGCTAAGCTCAAAACTCTACAGACCAGAAGGCGACAAGAGTCAAACAATGAACTTAGCTATTGAGCTCAAGATGATGCCAGGAGAAAAAACAAGGATGGCAATGGTAGTAAGCTGAAGATGACTAGAGAGAGGAAAAAATACTGATAACACAGCTTACTGACCTTATGATGATAAGTTGATGACATTGAAACCTAACATCTGCTGTACTAAGCTTAGGAGTGCAGAGATGGCAATGATGATGATAGATGACTAAAAGCAATGAGAGAACAAAAATTGACAATAAACACTGGCATTGTGTTCCATGGACAGATCTAACTGGAATAGCAAATAAATAAAATTCAATAACAACAATCAAAGTCAAATACTTCATTCTTGGGTCGGGAGAATCCCGTGACATTCCTTGGGTCGGGAGAAAAGTCCGCGTGACAATTCCTTTATTTATATTCACACACAGATGACACATGTGCGCAGAGATATTTTAACATTGAAAACATATGTACACATCATCGCTCACTGCTTGCTCTCCACTAGTTAAAGTTCAAAATCAATTAAAATCGATCCAAAACGTGCCTCACGACAGGAATACCAATGATAAATCCTCTAACACAAGCAAGATTATATGAAATATATTTGATAGCTGCAGATTAAAAAAAAATTAGAATCTAATTACCAAGTTGGCAAAAACCTGTTCCTCAAGGACATCTCTTATTTTTTTTTTTTTTATTTTAAATAGAAATGAAAAGAAAATCAAATATAACGCAGGTTGAGAGATAAAAGGAGAATTTTTTTTGTTTGAATTTACTGTAATATGAATAAAACAAAACACAATGAAACTTAGTTGTAACAGAGAGACAAATTGACCATAGCCACTGGCACACTCAGCAGGACAAGAGGCCAGGCCAAGCCATGTGTAACTACGAGGTGTAGTCAAAAAGTATCCGACCTTGAATTTGTTTGAACAAAATAATAATGCGTGAGCAAAATCCACATGGGTATTAGGTGGCCGCGTCCTTCCTGAGCATGCGCAAAAATTTTCGTGTCTGTAGGTTGCACCAGTCGCCCGCAGTGACGTGTTGAGTACAGACGTGAAGAGTGTGCTGTGTGATTTTTCTTTTTGAGTCAAGATGACCAAGCGCATTGAGCAAAGATACTGTATCAAATTCTGCCAAAAACTTGGTGATACGCAAGCCCAGACTATCGAGAAGATTCAGAAGGCCTTTGGAGATGATGCTATGGGAAAAACACAAATAAAGGAGTGGTACAACCGGTTCAAAAATGGCTGCACCTCAGTGAACAGTGAGCCACGTTGTGGCAGACCATCAACTAGCAGAAACAACAAAATGATTGCAAAGGTTCGAGGAATTCTAATTGAGGAGATTGTTGCGGAAGTTGGAATCAGCCATGGGTCAGTTCAGTCAATTATAACAGAAGATTTGTGCATGAGGAGGGTGTTGGCCAAATTCGTACCAAAGTTGCTGTCTGACCAGCAGGAAGAAAACAAAGGAAATCTCCCAGGACATGCTGGAGTGTGCTAGCCAAGATCAAAACTTCATGAACACTATCATCACTGGTGATGAGACATGGGTGTACGGCTATGACCCTGAAACAAAATTGCAATCATCCCAATGGAAGCATCCATCCTCGCCAAGACCAAAGAAAGCAAGACAGGTGCGCAGCAATGTTAAACTGATGATGGTCTGTTTTTTTTACTACAGAGGTATTGTGCACCATGAATATGCACCACAAGGTCAGACAATTAACAAAGAATACTACCTGGGGGTTCTTCATCGCCTTCGTGAAGCTGTGCGGCGAAAACGACCCGACCTGTAGGCAGCAAAGAACTGGCGACTTCACCACGACAACGCACCCGCTCATTCCGCCCACGCCGTCCAAGCATTCCTCGCCATGCATAACACACCACTTGTTCATCAGGCTTCCTACTCCCCAGACTTGGCTCCGTGTGCCTTTTGGCTATTCCCAAAGCTCAAAACACTCAAAGGGAGACGATTTGAGTCAACAGAGGACATTAAGTAAAATTCGACGGCACAACTCTACAGCATCCCAAAAAGTGACTTCCAGAAATGTTTCCAGCAGTGGCAGGAATGCTGTCAGAAGTGTGTAGACTCCCAAGGCGAATACTTTGAAGGAGACTAAATCAAAATTGTGAGTTTTTTAATATTACTTGTTTTTTTGGCCAAAAGTCGGATACTTTTGACTACACCTTGTATGTGATACACTGCCTGCTGAATTCAGATCCCCAAAGATTAGTGTTTTTTTTTTTAACATAAACTCTATTGAAAATGGGACATCGATATTAAAGCAAGTTAAAACGATGCAGCCATAGAGCAGAAAACAAAATTCTCACAACCACAGGGAAGTTACGTGGGGTGGGGGGGGGTGTGGGTTTGCAGTAAAATTAAGCAAATGATGCTGGCTTCTTAGCTGAGGTGTGGAAGAAAACCAAACATGCGGATTACCCGAGTCTCATGCCCACAATACATCAACCTGACAATTCTCCAATCATCTGTTTAAATGTCTTCTTTTGCTTTTTTAGTTCAACATTCATCCTCCTTTCCAAGTGAGAAACTGCCAGAAGAAAATTCTCTCAGCTTGATGAAATAGAAAAGAAAGAAAACAGATTTGTGTGTTTACTTGAAATTTGTGGCAATTTAATGAAAAATAGATGGTCCCAAATGATTACTAAAAATCACCAAAACACCTTCCCCTTCCCCCCCTCCATTAGATAAATAAGTAGTTTGCCAACAAGGGTGATTTGTCTGTTGATGAGAATTATTAGAGTTCTTAAGACAATAAAGGGAACGTTAGTAACTCTTAAAATAAGAATGTTATCAGGTGTTCTGTGTTGAGAATATCGCTGCATTGGCCAAATCACCAGACCAGAAAATTACGCTGCCTTCAGTTTCTTTTTTATCTTTAATCAAATTGTCAAGCAGCTGCAGTTACTGATTCTGTTTGTTTAGTGGATTTAGAGGTTTAATAATAAATATGCATCTGCATAAGGGGCAGTTAAACGAAACTCACATGGATACCATTACATTGGCTGTTCCTATATATAGGTGATTACTGGAATAAGGAGCAGCTAGAGTTATCGCACCTCCATCTCTGGCTGCCAAATCACAAGTCTTCAGCAGGTACAGTATTACAAGCTTGAGAATAAGAAACAGCAAACCCTTCTTGAAATTCCCAGTCTCCTTCATAAACTCACAGACAATTAATTTCTTCTAGAACATTCATTATAATCTTCCAAAATCAAAGGACAAATCTTTTCAGGTCATCTTCATTAAAACTGAATTATATTTCTTCCTCTCTTATCTAACAGACCCTTATAGAATTTCAAAGTACAGAGACACAAAAGCTGTTATTTTGCCATCCTCAAATCAATTTTTTGGGACAATTAAATTTGATAGAGAACTTAGAAACATTAAAATAAGGGGTTCCTAAGCCACTTGAAGTGACTGTTAAACTAAAAATTCCTCTTTAGCTATGAAAAAGACTAGAACTAAAATCAGATCAATGTTTCCATGTGAACGACAAGCAACTGGCTAAGCAAGACCTCAGAGATTTAATTACATAAGTAAACCTAACTTCAAGGCAGCCAAGAGTTACTTCTTTTAAATCTAATTCCATAAATTAAGACCAATGGTGATCTGCTTGGAAAAACATGAATGTCTTCAGCAGGAACTGAACATCTGTATCTCACTCATGTTGATGCTTTCCTATCAGTTTCTCTCCAATTCGTATATCGGTCACTTTGTACCAAGATCATGTCTTCTTCACTCGGTTCTTTGTGGAGGATATCCAAACTGATTCTTCTTACAATTTCATCTCCCATCTAATGAGAATTCTTTCATCTCCCTGCATACTTATTGATTACATTCTATGTCCTTTATTTTAATATATATGTGTATATATATATATATATATACTTATATATTTCCAATAATTCGCATTTAGCTGCTATTAAATAAACAGACGTTAGAAATCTCCCAATAATTTATAAATAAATGATAATAAAAAAGCAAGCATTAATGCGCATGCTTGACTCTGCAAGTGCTTTTGTCTCTGTAACAATACTCACCCAGCATTGCTGGTATTCTTGCTAATATGCAACTTGAGAATTTGGATTTTATAATGTTAGTACCAAATGAAGATTTCTTTAAAGTACAACATAAGCAAATCCATGAACACCAGTTTCCAAACAACAGACAGATTCCACTTGGTTTAGCAGGAAATGTAAAATATAGTAGGCTAAGCTGCATTCAGCCTGATCATGCTTAATGTCCAAGCAGGTGGCTAGTTCCAATATATGCATTCCTGGGAAGAATCAGAAAGGACAGAAGACCTGTAACTACTGATCAAAAAAATCCTTGTATTTGTCCCCCCCCCCACTCCCTCCTGCTTTTCCATTTATTATAGTCATTGTCAGATACTACTCTGATGATAACCCTAAGCTTTTGAATATTTCTGTATATTTATAGGCAGTGGGTGTTAATTCTAAAAGAGTAACCCCATAAATATACTTGTCCATTGTTTTGTTGGGTGCAGGATTCTGCAAGGAGTTGAGCAGTGGCCACGCATTTTAAATTAAAGTACTGTTTACTTATTTTAAGATTTAGTTTTGTTTGCCCACTATCATGCAAACAAAAAAAGCAAAGACAAAAGAATAAGTTGGAGACAACAAATTACAATCTAGCCTTCTTCAATCAAAATAACGGACTAGTGCTATAATATGATCAATGGCACATCCCCTGCTATTGACCAGTATCTCGCATTGTTTATTCTGTACTTCAGCTGCCCTGTTTTGAGAGAGAGAGCAAAGTGAAAAGGCCCAAAGTGTCACCAGTCACTCTCATTTATTGGATAGATTTGGTGAACCACACTATTAGGCATTAATAAAAAAAGTTATTTAAAAAACTGCAGAGCCACAGGAAACAGAGTCCATATTCCCCATCACCATCAGAAGATTCGGGCATGGGAAGTCTTCTCCTCCTGTACACAGGAGACCTCAAAATTCGTTCAGACAGCTTATTCACAAGAAATGACAGCTGGAGAGAAATTATGCCACTGGATAAAAAAAAAAAATTATCCAGCCTCTACACTATTCAATTTTTAAATAATTCAATGACATTATATCCATAAGTTTTAAAAATAGTTTTCGTGAAGTGACTGTTGAAAGCAATTCTATTTGTCCACTCCTATTTGAACCAATGCCTTCAAACATCAGCAGTTATAGCCCCCCCACAGAAAATAGATCAATCACAGACATAAGAACAGGAAGTGGACAGGCTTCCCTACTGACTAGGGGAAATGAATTTCAACTGTGCAACACTTAACCTGTCTTTGTTTGGTATCAGATTTTTATATTTCATGTCTCATTGCTTAAACATCAGAGATCAACAAAAAACAAAGCAGGCAAACTGAATTATAAAACAAAGCAGTCAAGAGAGGCATGAAAAGCCATCTTATACAAGTAAGCCTAACAAGAGTCTGTAGCGCATACACATCATCTTCTAGAAAATGGTTCTAAATCCCTTCGTTAATTGAGTCTGAAAGTGTCCCAAATTGTTTACTCCTCCCCCATATCTTTCTGAGAGCATCCTGCAGTGAGATCTGCTATATCTTCATTACATCTGAATCAATAGAATCTCAGCAAGCAATGGAAGATATATTCTTGCCAGTTAGCTGCACTTTCCCCAACACAAAGAGGTTATTCGGTTTATGTTAGTCTTTGTTCAAGTTTTTTTCTTCTTTTTCTTTTACTTTATTTTGAGCTGCAGTGAATACCAAGTCCGTACCTATAACATTTAGTTTTACCCAAATGTACATTAATGGGGAAAAAGAATGTATGCAGTGGTATTTTCTCTGGAACAACTCTGTTTCATGTGATTCAATAATATTTGGACAACTAAACTCATTAAACATGAAATGTGAAATCAGTTTTAATACTGAGAGCTGAATATCTACACAATGCTAGAATAGAACATTTAAATAATGGTAATAATTAAACTCTGTCAGAGATTGCCAAGCACAGCATGTGGTTTAGATCTTTCCCAACTATGAATAGCATTTCTAAGATTTTTAAAAAAAAAAAAATCAAACAGCACAACAGAATATAATAATAATTAAGGTGCTTTTCAAGGTTAAAATTCCGCATTATGTTAGGGTTTTCTGACCTTTAATGTGGGAGTAAGGTTATCCATCTGTCCAAAACTCGACATTTAATTCACTGCCTAATGTCCGGTGAAAACAAAAAATACTAATTGTTGCTGTATATGATATTTTATTCTACATTTTAATCCAAAAAATATTTGATCAACTCTAATACAAAAGGCATAAATCTAAGACTTGCATTCGATATTCAATGCACATTCTTCTCTCAATGTACTCAAGACAATTCCATGGGGGGGGGATAAATTAGATATAGATCCATACTTAGGCAGCATTTTATTATAAAATTTGAAGTTACACCTATAGCCTCATTAAATAGATTCCTTGCATAGCACAAACACCTGAGAAAACCACAAAAAATCACCATAGCATCAGAAATTGTTTATTTCCATCAGCATTATTTTAAGGAATCCATCGTTGAAAGGTAATATGGATTCAGAAGTCATAATAAAAATGAAAAATAAATGTTCCATCAAAGATCAGTAATTTTTTTAGTTACCACAATGTCAACTCTTCATCATTGCTTTCTCAAAGTCTTGTTGTTAATTTCGATTTTTCAAGGGATGATTCTCAAATGTACAAAATAAAATATACCCTCACCTGTAGTAATAAACGTTTCCTATAATACCTATCATGGGTGTATTTACTATCCACTGTACAAAGTTTATGGAAATCAAAGACATTCAATCTCTTCTACTTTGTAATTACTTTAGATTCATGGCCAACTTGTTAACTAACTGCACAAAATGTGAAACAGGTGTGTGCGCACAGTATTGCATAGATCCAAATTCAAACCCGGCTCGATTCCATGTCACCAAAAGCATGATGTTTCTTACTGGTTGGTACCATATCAAACTCTGATGTATTTCTTCTGCTTGTGTATCTATTCACCAGTTTGTATGTGCATACACAAAAAGACTGCCTTATCATTTTTAACTACATTTCCAAGCCTGTCAAATAAAACAAACTTGTTTAACAATAATTTACTACTACTGACCTTTATTCAAAGTCCATGCATAAAGATGAATAAACAAGCAATTAAAAAAGCAAAAGGTTTTCAAACAATTTTCTAAGCAAAACTGCTAAAGCCACTGTCCCTATACACATACAGATTTAAGTGAGCATATCTACAAATTGAGCTTTACATAAAAATGCCAAATTTTCACCTCATCTATACATTTCTCCTTCAGCTGATGGCAAAAATCTTTAGAATTCAACTAGATGACCAAAGAACACATTCACTTCTCACACATCAGTAGTCAGCTGATTCTTTGCTCTTGCATTCAATAACAAATTAATAATACGATGTATTTAGAAAAGACACTTCCTGATGGACAGTTTACTAGCAAATTTCCTTTTCCAAACATTTTCCACAATATAAGAAATCAATGTCATTTTAGGAAAACTTTATACAAGATTATGTGGGGTTTCACTGCAGGAATCTAAGATCATGTGAAGTAAAAATCACACTAGGTATTTCTGCTATTAAAATTATTTCCCTATTCAGGCATGTTCAAAAGCTATTTAATTACAGTTCCTATTCCAAGATTTGTTCAATCCAGGTGGCATCATAATTAAGGCAAAAGTAAAATGAATCAGTGGATCAAAATCCAGGCTGCATCTGGACCCTTTCAACTAGTAATTGTTATATTTATGTATGGTCACCTCTTGTAATCAAAGATGGGTGTTCACAGACTGTATGTAGGAGATGCTATACTGACACAGAGAATTTCTTCCACAAGGCCACTAAAGATTCCATACTACCAAAATTGTTTTCCAAATTTTAGATTTACCTAGCAACTGCAGAAACTGTTAAACTGGAAATTCGATTCAGCAAATGAGCAATTCGAAACAAGACCATATCTGAGATGTATAGGTGTCTGGCCTAATCTAACACTAGCAGAAATGCAACAGTACAAGCTGAGTAATTAACCAAAAAGGATGCAGCAGCAAATGTTTGGATACTTTGTGTAAACTGTAATGTATTCCTGACCTTTTGTCTGAACAGATTCAAAACAGTTAAACGAATGTGTACTTCTCCATTTAGATGACATAACTACAAGCTTTGCAATAATGCAGGTTGAATGAGATTAAAAGAAAAAAAACAGACCAGGTATTTTGGCTAAGTGTGTTTTTTTTGTTATATATATCTGCCAGCTCAAAGTTTAATCTTAATTATACATTACTGAGCTTAGTAATCATTTTTTAATTAGAATCATGGCTAAATATATACAAGGTCAGTCGAAAAAGTATCCTACTTTATTTTTTCCCGTTGGAAGTAATGACGTTAGGGAGGCAAAAGTGTGCATAGTGAGGCGGCATGCCTTCATGCGTATGCGTGGTTTTTGGCGGGCTTGCTGGATGCATCAGTTGGTGTCAGGCAGCCATCGTGTGAGGTGTTGTACTACTTACTCGTCACATTTTCATTCTGCCCGTGATGACAGAACGTGTGGAGCAACGATCTTGCATCAAGTTTTGCAAAAAGCTCGGAGATACCCAAGTGGAAATAATTCGCAAAATGCAACAGGCTTTTGGTGACAATGCCATGGGTGTTACCCAAATAAAAGAATGGTACAACAGGTTCAAAGATGGCCGCACATCCGTGGAGAGTGACCAGCGTTCCGGGAGGCCATCAACAAACTGCAATGCAGTTGTTATCGAGAAAGTGCGGACCTTGATTATGGAAGATCGTCGTTTGACGGTGTGGGAAAGTTGGTGACAAGGTTGGGATCAGTAAAGATTCTGCACATGCAATTTTAAAGGAGGATCAGGGCTTGTGCAGAATGGCAGTGAAATTTGTGCCCAAGCTGCTTTCTCAGGAGCAACAACAACTTCGTCATGAGGTTAGGGTTGTTGAGAGCCGAGAGGACATCATGCGGAATGCGACGGTGGAGCTGAGAGCCATTCCGGAAGAAGCATTCCAGACGTGCTTCGAACAGTGGAAGGATCGCTGGGCTAAGTGTGTGGGGGCACAAGGGGCCCACTCCGAAGGGGATTAGCAATTGAACCCCACCAAGTACGTAATTTTTTTTTCCCGGCCTAAGGTTGGATACTTTTTTGACAGACCTCGTATGTGTATCTTTATGTTATATGCCCTGTCCCTCACAGTGCCTACCCATGGACTAAAAGCACATAGAATTTATTTCCAAAATATAATTCTAACTTTATTATCTGCTCAGAATTTGAGATTTACAGTGATAACAAAAGAGAAAAGATGAAAGAAAAAAAAAAAAGAGAGAGAATGCTTAGTTGAGAAATTGTTGTTTTTATGTGTGCTAGCTGGGGCATCTGGTGCTGCACACGAAGAAATGGCTTTAGGCCAATGAGTGGTAGCTGAAAACCTTGCCCAGGTTCTGAAGTGGCTATACCCAGACTTGGGGCCTATAGGTGCTATGGTTAGGCTGTCAAAGAGTAAGAAAATGTATATATGCTTTAATTACTTTTCAAGCAAAACAAAGAACAGCATTGACTTAATGTTAATATATTTTCATTCCTATCTTTATCAACCCTGACTTTTCTTTTTTCCAGAGGAAACCATGGCTAAGAAAGATTTTACAGAAATCTGGAATTCTCTCCAAGAGGCAACTTTCAGAGCCAGTTCAAAATAACATTATGCAAGAATACTCCATAACTCTTACTGAACAATTGCAAACAGCAGTGTTTATGTATGCATGCTTTAAAATCTGTAAAAGGTTTCAATTCAAATAAATAGTAATATCTAAAATTTAATGTTTTTAACACAGAAAAAAAACAACAAATCTTTTAACTCCACAGGTTTCTACTCTCACTATTTAATTTTTTTTAATGTTTCAACTACAGGTAGTGTTTTCCTCCCTGTATATTTTAAATGTGCGTCTAATTCACAGCCTGTCTGCCGTGCAAATGAATGACTGGCTCCTAGATTTAGAGGCAGGCCAGATTTTTAGCTGCAGTCACAGACACAGCTCAAAGGCAGCCCACCACACCCTGGAACCCATCTGTGTTGTGTTTCCCCACCAAATAAGACTGCAATGTCTTGTAATGCCTTTAGCAGAAGGAAAGGGAAGGGGCTCAGCAAAGTTTGCTTGTCTATTGGAGTTCCCTGATGCTGGCGTTTCAGAGATATATTGCAGATGACCGGGGTTAATAACTAACCACTTAGTGATGTTCACCTTTTACACGAAGTTACGTTGAAGGTGTGATAAATGGTTGTAGAAATGGTGGATTTAAGTGAAATCAAATTTGTGCCATGCTGCTTTAGTTGTCAAGTTGGCTAGGACTGGAAAATCCAGTTATGGTTATATTTGTCGCAAAAGCTAGGAAAGAAAAGGTCAGCTCTTATGAACATCTACTTTTATTGTATCCCATTAGACATAGTCTTTTAAAATGTGCCAGTGCAACATTATAAAATGATAAAAAATTAAAATATACACCTCAATTACTTATCCTGGTGTGCTATCAGAAGACAGAATGGCTGGTCATTTAGAGAAGTTACAATCAGACCTCAGCAGGTTTGTCTGAACACCAGTAACAGGTCACACTGAGGCTATGATCATAGTTCTCATAGGGTATATTTTTAATTTTGTAACTTTGACAAAAAAGGTAGAGAGATTTAACAAAAATACTACATTCAATCACTTTTCTTTTTTCTTTTTTATGTAAATTAATGCGAAATAATAAGCTGCATCAAAAAACGAGGGAGAGAGAAACATATGAAGCAACCTATCAGTATACTAGAGATGAGACTTGGCATTACAACCAGAGTTTGGTTGGATGTCCATAGCAGTCATTATTGGTTCACTCACTCATCACAAAAAAAAAGAAGAAAGAAATAAAATCCAAATTTGATATTTAGTAGAGTTAAACCCATTAACATCATTACTGAGAGAAAATGTGACAGGAGATTGAGTGACCCTTCTGCCATTTCAAATTTCATTTGATTTAAGGAAAATTTGTTTTATTAAAACTGCAACCATTTTATTAAACTAAAGATGAAAATCGTTATTCATTTCAGGATACCATAGTTAAAATTCAGCTATAGAAACGCTAAAAAGGACTGATATAATGAAGGTCAGTGGTTCTCAAACTGGGGTCCGCGGTCCCCTAGGGGACCGCCAAGCAATTTTAAGGGGACCACGAAGGTGACGCTTTCTTCATTGATTTTAGTTGTGGTTCTTGGGAATTTTGTAGCCATTGTTTTACCGAAAATGTTGGTCAAATCCGCTAGCGCTGACTCATGTGTTCACCTAACTGTAAGAAGGCAAGTTGTCACAGTACAATCTTTACTGAAGACTTCAAATTGCAGTCTAAGAGTTAGACTCAGACAAGGTATGCAAAGGGACACATGTGCAGTCACATGAACAACATGCGGGTAGGTGGTGGGTTGTCTGCGTAAACCAGCAGACCTGTGGACACAACAATGGAAACTGCATGCAAGTATCTGCTAGACAAGTGAGGTCAGCCTCACACAATTGTGTGGATAGCTCACTGTATCCCTAAAGTACATTGAGAGGTGGAAAGTTGCCTTGAGAATGCAGGCAGTTTTATCTGTTTATCCTCCATTTTGCGGACGTGTCTTTCTCTCTTTACATCTCTGTGATATACACTGACACACGCTGTTTCCCCGATCGTTCCGGTAAGTCCTTTTTCTTTTAGTATTTATTTGATTGAGGCGACCAAAGATCGGGTTTCAGTTAGTATTTTATAAGGATATTATCCGCAAAAAATATTGAAAAATTATCGTGCCGAATATGTATTTAACTGATGCATACTTTCATGTTTGTCGTTTGTTCAATTATTTTAAAAATACCAAATAGGTAATGTACGTTATAAAGGTCCTTCTCAGAGTCCTTCTCGAGGTTATCGCTACATTACATCTTGTTTTCGCTTTCAGAATGCCTCCAAAAAAAGATGAGATATGACGAATCGTATTTGAAATTCGGATTTACTGTGATAAATTCTGGTGAAGAAGAGAAACCGCAGTGCGTTTTGTGCTCCGAAGTGTTGGCATCTACTTCACTAAAGACCAGCAAGTTAAAGAGACACCTGGAAACTAAGCATCCCAGTTCAACTAACAAAGCTGCAGACTTCTTCAAACGAAAAGCCGAAGGATTGATCGAATCCAGACTTGATAACTTGGGAATGTTTTCGCAGGACATTATGGCTGGTCTGAAGGCTTCTTATGAGGTTTCAAGGAATATTTCTGCCGCCAAAAAATCCCATAACATTGGAGAAACGTTGATATTGCCCTGCTGCAAAGATATTATATCGAATTTGCTGGGAAGTTCTGAACTACAGAAGCTGAGGTATGTCTCCCTGTCAAACGATACTGTTAGTCGGCGAATAACTGAAATGTCTGATAACACTCTGTCGTAAGTGGTCTCGAAGATTCAGAATTCAATGTTTAACTTTTTTGCAATCCAACTTGATGAAACAACGGATGCCGCTAACTTAGCCCAACTTTGCGTCTATGTTCGTTATGTGCATGACAAGCACCTTGAAGACGAATTCTTGTTTTGCGAAAGCCTAAGTACCAAGACAACTGCAAAGGAAATATTTTTCAAAGTTGACCGATTTTTCAAAGCGCATGGTATTAAGTGGGAGCATACTAATGGGGTGTGCACCGATGGTGCTCCGGCGATGCTTGGTTGCCGTTCCGGTTTTCAGACTTTGGTGAAGGAAAAGTCCCCGGAGGCTATTGGTACACACTGCACTATTCATCGTCAAGCACTGATGGTGAAAACCATGCCTGATGAGTTTAAAAATGTTTTGAATGACGTGATCAAAGCGGTGAATTTCATAAAAGCGAACGCCCTTAACTCGCACCTGTTTGCTGAGTTATGCAAAGAAAATGATTCGGAATTTGAAACTGCACTCAAACGTAAGGTGGCTTTCAAGGGGGAAAGTTCTGAAGAGAGTTTTAGTACTACAAAAAGAAATACACGATTTTCTACAAGACGCTAGACCAGGCATGCACAAAAATTTCTCTGATAACCGTTATCTGACGTGCCCGTCATATCTGGTGGACATATTCGAATCTGTGAACAGCGTCAATGTTGCGCTGCAAGGTAAAGAGATCACCATGCTCCATTGTCATGAAAAATTGACTGCTTTCAAAATGAAGCTTGTATTATGGCATTCGAAGTTGGAAAGCAAGAACTTTGCACCATTTCCAAGCTAAACATATTTCTTGATGAAAACACACTTCACATCGATGATGATATCCTTCAGGTGATGAAAAAACCACATTTCAATTCTTGGTGAAGAAATTTCTCGATACTTTCCCGATCTGCAGGAATTTGATAAGTACTATCGTTTCGTCAACAACCCATTTGCACTCACAGTCAGCGATCTTCCTTCAGAGGACAACTTGATCCAGGAACAATTTATTGATTTGGTGCATGATGGGGATGCAAAGCAGATGATTGCTGAGAGCTGGGGTGTGCTGCAGCGACTTTTGGATTGAAATGGCGCAGTCATATCCGATGTCGCAAAGATGGCTCTTAGAATGATGATTCCATTCGCAACCACTTATGAGTGCGAGACTGCGTGTTCAACTCTACTTACCATCAAAACAAAGTCTCGAAACAGACTAGATGTGGGTCATGACATAAGAGTGGCCCTGTCAAAAACTCAGCCTAACGTGGAGGATTTGTTGAAGGCAAAGCAGGTGCATCCATCTCACTGAAATGCTCTGTAAAGTTGATGGCTGAGTTCTGTAATTTTTGCAATAAATGAGTGTTGAAAACAATATTTTTACTGTGCTTATTATCCTTCATTTAATAAGGGACCGCGAAACATTGAAAAAATTGTAAGGGGACCGACATTTAAAAAATTTTGAAAAGTTTGAGAACCACTGATGAAGGTTGTTTACCCTAAGAACTACAAAACTATTGGTATACAAGGGAAAATCTGAACTAGTAAATTTAAAATCGTAGTCTGTAGCTTCTAAAGCATTAATGATCTGGTTCATCCCAACAGAGTTTTTCAGTGGTTGAGTAAACAAAAGAGACTTTCATCCACTTAAAATCTATTTCTTAATGAGTCCAAAAAAGGGGAAGAATCATGCACTATATAAGGTGCAGGTTTACAATGCATGGTATAAACAATGGTTTTTATATTGCCAAGGCATCAATCATATGCAAATATTCACGTTTGAACATTTTTTTGTAGTCAAAGAGTCATTAATCATCAGAATTACACCTGCTCAAAGTCCATAATTTCTCCCCATTATCTTGCCCGTTCCAGATTTTCAAGGTTTCTCACAACAGGTAGTAATATAAATATGTATTGCTGTTTTGTTTTTTGAGTTTTTTTTTTTAAATGAACTAAACTTCCCAATCATGAAGTTCTAATTTAACCCTTTTCACATAAGTCTGCAAGTATAGACAAAATACCATAAGTGAGGGGGGGATAGAAAAGTTTTTAAATTGCTATGTACTAAGATTTATATTTTTTTTATTTAAAAAATAAAAACATACTCTCAGTTTTGTTTCCACTTTAAAAAATAAAGATAAGTTTAATGAGGAATCACAGACCCGGGTCTAAAAATGAAGCTCATTATTTTACTATTGTGATTTAGATCTTGTTTAATACTGCCAAACGTTGTCAAGCGCGCCCACAGCCATTAACTGGGCTGGAGAGAGAGAGAGATAATTAACTGCAAACGGTCCGTATAGGTAGGTCTCTTAGGTAACACAACATACTCTCTTCTGCGTATAAATTATGCATGCTTTTTTTTTCAGTTAATCGAGTTTCTCATTGAAATGGAAAAAACCTGGAAGATACTGAAAAGAAACTGTCACTCAGCCTTAGTGTTTATACACACACACACACAACAGGCAGCCATGTTATCTCCGCTGCAATTTAACAACTGTCTGAATGGAATTTTGGCTTGTAGTTTCAAAAAAAAAAAACAAATATTTTTTTTCTTCTGTTTCCAATTTTTCAGACTAAAGTTTAACACTTAAAATTGAAGATTTTACTCATAAATGTATGCACTACGAAGATTCAAATGGAACCCAGCTATAGTATAATTTGATTTTTTTTACATTATATACTCCGTAAGAAGAAAACAAAACTTCATAATTACATAAACTATAGTAATTCCCAATATTCAGCTAGTTTTATGCCAGGCTTTTGCTTTCAAATTGTTGACAAGGGAGATAAATATGCATGAACAAATACATAAATAATTAGCTTAAGAGGAAACCATTATGCAATGACTTGAAGCTGCAGTAAATAAACAATGCTTAACCAGTTAGGTTTTAAAAAATGGATGAATAATAATAGTGTATGTAAGTATGGAAGGCCTCTTCTGAATCTGAGCATATCCTTGTGAAATATTCTAACGCAACATATACCAGATAAGAAATACCGCATTTTTTTTATGGGAGGACCAGTGATTTCTGAGATCAATAAGGAGCTATGGCAAAAAAAGAAGAATAAAGCGCATAAACATTCAGAGCCCTGAACTAACTTACATGCTTTCTCCATTTTCTTGGCAAGAACCTTTCAAATAAATCACACAAGATTTTCAATTAACCAAACTGGAATCACTGATAATTATTAAGCACACCGCAGTTCTCACTCATTCACCTTAAACATATAATGGTTTTTCTGTATATATTTTAGCTATTTGTTGTTGTTGTTGTTGTTGTTATTGTTATTTTAAAAGATTGTGTGTGTGTGATATTCTCGATTTGTAGTTTTAAGACTTTAAATGAATAAAATTTCTAAAATGCTCTGTTGCCTGCACCTAAGGCAGATGCAGCAAATGAAGTTGAATAAAGTTAAAATGCAGTATCCATGAGTTCCAGGGAAAAATTCAGCATAACTAAATACAGCTTGGCACACAGGACATTTTTCATGTGATCAATATAAAAAAGAGAGAGAGAGAGAGAGAGAGAAAAGCAATCAATCAGAGAGATTAAGCAGTTACAGACTGTTTCACAACAACAGATCAATCCCATGATCAGTTCTTTCACTGCGTCTTCATTCCCATTAGTCGAACATCGGGTGAGACACTAAGATGTCACTGGCAGTAAAAGCCATCCCACACAGATAAACTTTGTACACCACCAGCCTCTACTTGATGCCAACATCTTTCCAGCAACTAACCTATCAATGTTCCTTGCTGGTTTCAGAAATGAGTGCTTTGCCAGCCCAATCAAAGATACGCGGGTTAAAATTATGCCGTTTAATAATAATTGAGAAAAAAAACTTTAATTTTAAAAATTCGGCTTTAAAATATGACATTTCACGTTAAAGGTATCTTCAGAAGAGTCTTTAGAGCTGGATATACGTACAAAAAGCATTCAATGATGCTAAAATGTATGCATTTGTATCTTCTTATGTAGTATCTCACTAATACTTTTTTCCTTATCAAAACCTAATTTTATTCCTCCATTGTCTTTTCTTTATTTTGTTTCATAATTAAAATTCTAAAATTCATTTAATACGACTATTAAGCACTTGCAACATCACCTGGATGACAAAATAATTGAGGAGCAACACACCCATAAACATCATAAGTCTTAGGCATCAATTTTGTGTTTCCAACAGAAAAACAGTTTTTTTTTTAAATATATTTATGTAAATATTTAATAAAATTACTACAGATGGTTTCCTATATTTAAAAAAAAAAAGAGGATTAATTATCAGCAAATTATCAGAAAAGAAAACCAAAACCAAAAAAAAAAATAGATAAAACATTTTAACATCAAACATTGCCTTCTTCAAGGGGGATTAACAATAAAACCAGATCTTATTGTTCCCAGAAATATAATCATCTAATATCAATCACGACCAGCTACACCATTACTCTCCATCCAACCACTGAAGCAGGGATTTTTTTCTCTCTCTCTCACTCTCTTTTTTAATTAGTTATAGTGAGTCAGGCTTTAAAAAACACACGCAAACCCTGAATGACAGCTTAGATGTGACATTTGGATGGATGAGTAGCTGTTTGAACTCATGTCCAACATTTTCTAACATTCTAGCCTGATTATTTTAACTATAAACACAGCTAGAATAAGATCAGGTGTGCCATGTTTCTGATGAAATTCATTTTTTCTCATTACTAAATAAACAAATTTGTCAGCCTTAAAAATAAACACTGAGGTTTACTGACCACTTATTTTACTGTACTTAACATCTGAAATACACAAAAGGTAGTAAATAAATATATATATATATATATAGAATACTTTACCAGTCAAGTGCTCAAAGATGTGCTTACCTGAAACAAATAAATACATTTTTAATATAAATTTAAGCTATAATGAATTACAAAGAGACAGTTTTGTTTGTTCACACATAGTAATGACTGCTTAATATCGTGTATTTAGAATGTATAGGAATGGCACAGTTATTTTTTCTTTCTTTAACAAAGTCCACCCTTTAAAGAGTATTACAGGTCCAAGTAATGGTAGGTTTGCTCCTACAGAGTTCCTGCCAAAGTGACAGGATGGGGTTAGTCAGCTGAAATTCTCTCTGCACATCCCATAAGAAAAGTTATACAGTATGCGGTTTACTCAATTTTTTGAAAATATTTCCTGTTCTGCACCCAGAAAGCTTCCTCGATGGCTGGTAAATATCTAGTATAAATCACGAGTAAACAGAGAGAAGAATATTTGTTTAAACTAAAAGCCGGGCAGTAGGAGAAAGAAAGTAAAATTGCCATAGTCCATTTAAATAACTCCTAAAGTTGTAAAGATGTCACTAAACTAAAAATAAAAGGCTCAAACAAAATTTTTTTATTTTTTTTTTAACTGCAAATGGTCTGCAAGAAAAAAATGTTCTGAGCAGTTTTGTTTGCTTTCAGCAATAAAAATGTCTACTGGATATTTATTTTTCAAAACCATTTAGAAATTCTTAAACTTCCCCCCACCCACCCTTCTGCTGGTCTAAGAACAGAGATATGAAAGCACCTGACCATTCAAAATCTCTAATCAATCATCATGTCTAGGAATTGAAAACCATAGACACTTGAAGGGAGAACCATAAAAGGAATGGAATGCAAGGATTAATCCGGTTAATGACACAATGCGCATGAAAGTGAACTATTTAGAATATCTTTGTGTAGATAGAGACCAGTTACAACAAAAGTATGTTGAAGCTGCTACAAATGAAAACCCTCTGAATGCTAAAAACATAAGATAATTCTTTCAATATTGAATTGTGAAACGAGTCAATTGTTGTAACCAGTGGTCGGAGGCAATAAATTCTGGTGTGTGTTTGCCGGAGATGGCAGCTATTAACATACAAACAAAAAGCGCACCATTTCAGAAATACCAACAGTGTGGTAAAGAAATCCTTAAAAGCAGGCTTAATAACTTACACTAGTATCATCACAGGTAGCTTCTGTGCAAGCGTAACTTTTGGTTACCCATTATTAACTTATTTATATACAGGGTGTCCGTAAAGTTACTATACAGTCTTACAAGTTACTGGTCGTTGTTTCAATGCCGGTACGATGACATTTCTCAGTTTGTCCAGGTACCTTTCTCCTGTAACAGTTCCGTCGAAGAACTGTGGACCCACAATTCCATCAGACGATATTCCTGCCCAGACAGTTATTCCAGGCTGGTTCAATTGGGATGTGATCGTAAACTGGTAAGACTGTATAGTAACTTTACGGACACCCTGTATATGCTTTTATTTTATTCACATACTTTTCTATCTTTTTTCTTTTAACAAATTTCCATCTAGGAGGCATATCAGTCTTAAGAGAACATTCCAGATCTTGCCTTCTAACAACAATACATCACATATTTGATCTTGGTAGAGATACTAGTTGAAGCCAAATTATCAAACATCACATAAAAAATGTTCAATGCTAACAAAGGTTGGTTACTATGGATTTATTGCTTTGTTTCCTTTTTCCTCAGATGTACAAACAATTATGTATTAATTTCTGTTTTTAAATCAGATGTGTTATTCTAGCTCACTCGTTTGACAAGAGTCTGAATGTCAAAGGTCTGTGAAAGTACCGTTTGAGACGAGATAGCTTTACGAAAAGCGATACAATTAGAAATAGCCATTTTAACAACACTGGAATATTTGCAATTAATAAAACTTGCCTCCAGGATAAAATCTGCATTGGTGCAGCTACAGGACAAACAAAGCTTTGACTATTTTAATCTTTGCTATGACACCAACAACACTCATTTCTGTGTGAATAATCCGTGTTACATATTGGCATACGTGGAAGCTTCTTGCATTTATCTCTAGTAATTAACTGATTGCTGTAATCACAATAAAAATGTGAAGGGAGGAAAAAAAGGTACATATACTGGGCAGACAGGAAGATTACAGTGATACTGACCGGAAGAGATTTCCGATAAGGAACAGCATAGCCAATAATTAAATTGACAGGAAGCAGTAACTCAATGAACAACTTTTGGATGTCGCTGCCAACAGCCGATATTTTTTTAATAAAGTGATGCATAATTTCATAAATTTTTTTTTTCTGTAATGAAAAGATGGCAACAGCAGCAGCAGTAGCCGGCCCGGTGGGGTAGGTGGTAGCGGGTTAGCTCCATAAGGGGACCGTTGCTCCTGTACCGGGTTCGATCCCAGGCTGGGATCGGAGGAGAGTTGTCGCTGATGATCGCCATAGCGTGAAACAGCTGTACGACATCTCCTTGGTGTCCAACGTGAGAGAGACCTCCCGGGTCCTTGGGGCCCACGGTGTCGGGTGGACCGGGCCGCTTGTCGGCTCGACTAACATCTCTCAGTAACGAGGAGGACTCGGCAGAGAACAGGCCACTTGTCTTTACGGGATGCGATGCCATTGACAGAACCTCGTTGGGAAGTCCAACTCGCTCAACAACAACAACAACAACAACAACAGCAGCAGCAGCATAACTGATGAGAATTGACAATTACTAAAGGAATTTTTAACTTATGCTGTAAATGCATTCACCCATTTTGTTCGAGATTAAAATCAATAACTCTATAACCCTGATTAGCAATCTCCCCCTCTTTTTTTTTTGTAAACTAATTTACAATCTGTTTGCTAAACTTTTCACTCTCATAATGGTTTCTTTTCTTTTCTCATAATGAAAAAAAAATCCCACCTAAACAAACAAAAAAATCAAAACTCTCAAAATTTAATTGTTTTTTTTTTGTTGTTTTTTTAAAAGTTAAGTTTTATGTAATCTTTTCAAAAATTTGACAGTATTATATGCCTACATCTACACAATCTTTAGCAATTTTCTGTTTATCAAAATTGGCCACAAGTTATATATTTCCATGTATTCAATCTACAGGAAATCAGGGCTGATCTAAACTACAGCTGTTATTCTAACTAGGGCCTTGGTGGCCCAATCATCCTATTTTAAGAACCACCATATCTCTGTCTCTTCTTGGAAGAGGCAGGGCCAGTGATAAAGCCTAATGAGGTGTGGCCAGTTCCCTCCTAAGGAAATCCCTGTAATCCCTACTGTACACCAGACTGAGTCACAACACAGGAGAGGCAGCCAGCCAGTGGCAACAGCAGGAAAACCAAACTCAGCCTGGGGTGTGAGGAGAGACAAAGCTTTCACCATGCATAAAGATAATGGGAGGAAACTCTAAAGAATACTGAGGATGGCTGGATCTCCTTGTTGTTAAATGGTCATCATTAATAGAATCCACATCAGGTTTCTTATAACCCAGGTGCAAATCACACCCTTATATAAGCAAAGATAAACTGAAAAGAAAATCTTCATGTCAATTAGAATTTGAGTTTCTCAAACGAAAAAAGATCTGGACACACGTGTTAAAACTAATTTCCAAAATCCATTAACTAAATGTTCAAAAAAAAAAAAAAAGAGAAACATTATCTACATAAGAGCCAAGAAAATTGCCATTTTAAATATTTTATTTCTGTATCCAGAATCAGAAGATTTCCTCACTAATCAAGGGTCACAAACAACTTTTAAAAACTGTCAAAGAAGAAAAACGAGCAGGCTTCCTATCTATCGGTGGCATTTTAATTAGAAACAAACAGAATAATAATAAAAATAATGATTTTTTTAAAAGTCTCAAGATTTTAACAAATTTAGGAGCAAAAAATAAAAACAAAGGGGGGGTTATAGTTCCGTACTGCCACGGAAAGAGAACAATTTGTTAGCCACCTAACCAACCTCACCTCAGCATCATGGCCACCTTAGGGAGGCCCACTACAGATACCTGTTTTAGTGTCATGTGACAGCAAAAGTTGCATTTAGTCAAAAAAAAAAAAAAAAATCGAGGTTGTAGCGCAGAAAGTGTCCAACACGCGTCTTTGCTCCCACTTGACAAGACTCCCTAATGCTTCATACCCGTCAAGTCACCAACTTTGGCCACAAATTGCATGATCGTTTTTTTTTTTTGTTGTTGTCAGTCACCACAAACCAAGGTGAATAGATAATAGTATTTCTGCACCAATTCCAAGTACAACAACCTACCCTCCTTCAAAGCTGAATGTGAATGTGCGCGCACACGAGAAAACTTGGTGCGGTTCTAGTCCGAGAAACTCACACTGGGAGCAAAGCTGCTGTAGAACTCTACATAAATGGTCCATCGGCTAAACAGCAGCAGACAATGGACATTTAATTATGGGAACCACATTCAATATACCTGGCTAGGGGCAACAGTCTATCAAAGGCAAACTATCCACCATCCACCCAAGTTAAAGAGGTTATGTATGACACACACGCCGAAATGTTTCACGATCTGTAGATTTCTGGCAATACTAAATATACCTCAGTAACCACAGGCAAAAGCAATATAAATTTATCTCTCATAGTTATTTGTTACGGGCTCTACTACACAAGCATATTTATTCTGTGGCAAATACGCATCCAGTAAATTTGTTTATATATATCACAAAAATGTGTATTAGTGGTATATACATATCTGCAATAATATAAGAATTTGATGGCCTTTGTCTTATTAAACAAAAACCAATTCCCTGTAAAAGAGTTTAGAGAATAAAATGCTGTTTACAGTCAAACCTGATAATTTTCAGTTATAAAATTTTGCATAAGATGGCAAAAAAAAAAATATATATATCCACCATTGCACAAGTTTAACATTCAAAATGTTTCAACTAATAAAGGGGAGTTTGTTTATTTTTTATGTATATAAATCCTCTGACATCCCTACCTGAAGCATTGGTCAAGATATCCTTGCATGTGTTTGTGTTTTAAGTGGACTTGAGAACCCTAATTTTCACCCACCCTCTGTATTCATTATATTTTTACTTTATAACCCTCCCCATTCCCTCACTCTATGTTATGACTTTCCAGAATACATTACTTATAGTCAAAAACTTGCAGCAGAGATGGAGAAAAGTTATTCAAACTTCAGGTGCGGGTCCAGAATGATCCTTGTTTTCCATTACTAGGATCTTCTTCCAGCAAAGAATGATCAACCAGCTTGTGATTTGCGGAGATTGATTCACCACCCTAACAGCCAAACTGGAAACCACCATCCCACTCTTGTTCACCCCAAAGTATTAACAACACAAACAGATGGCACTGGGATTCTCTCTCCAATCCCCTCCCCCCACCCAAAAGAATTAACAGGGAGGACTCAGAACTGTTGATAGGAATATGCTTTTACTTCACTTTGAAATAAATATTATTCAAAACATACTAAACAAACAAGCACTGCCAAAGTTTCACGGAAGTTCAAACAAAACTCCATTTTTTTTCTTAGCCAGTTCACAAAATAATGCAACTAATATATTCTGTATAATTTAATGTTCCATTAATTCAAAATACCAACCAAAAAAAGTAAGTAAAAAGTGTACATATAATACAAATAATCATATTTATTTAAGATTTCCTTTTTAGATTTAAACAATGTCTAACTCCTGAAGATGTTAACTTTCAATGGGATGATAGTAAAAAGTGTAAGAGACTTACAACATCTGTAACAACTGCTAAGACAATGAGTTACATTTCTAATATTAAGTTATTATCTAAATATATTATTTAAATTGCGGCATAAGTTTTAGCTGCAAATATATATTCTCACTTAGAAAACTGGCTTTCGGTATCAGAATGGATCTACACTACTTTTGGTATCTAAATATAAAGTTTGGCATAAAACAAAGTCAACTACAGTGAATTATTATCAGAGCAGCAAATTTATTTGTAATCAGGAAAGATAAGTAAATGAAGCCGGGTCATTTCTTACCCAGAAGTGGGAATAAAGCTCTGTGGAAGAGAAACTTGTCTTTTCTTTCATTTTCTGCTTTTTGCAAGAAAAGAAAAAAGAGTCAGTCTTCACAGTACAAGTATTTATTTCTTCCTTCTCTAAAAAAAGGGGGGGGGCAGACAACTTCAAATTTTAAATATTAGCATGAACTCTGAATTTGCATAGTAAATTCCTGTGGGATCTTTTAGAGGGAATTACCAAATTAAATAGCAAAATATCAGTGTCCATATTCTATTTTTTTTTTTTTTTCGTGCATTTCCTTTATTATCTATCAAAGAGGTTAAGCTGTCTGCCAAGGATTTTAAAAACTTTCATTGTTTTTGTTTTTTACTTCATATTCCAGGACATACTGCAATAACTATCCAGCGATAGCATTCTTACGGATTCCAGGACGTGTGGTAATAACTATCCAGCGATAGCATTCTTACACGGATTCCAGGACGTGTGGTAATAACTATCCAGCGATAGCATTCTTACGGATTCCAGGACGTGTGGTAATAACTATCCAGCGATAGCATTCTTACGGATTCCAGGACGTGTGGTAATAACTATCCAGCGATAGCATTCTTACAGATTCCAGGACGTGTGGTAATAACTATCCAGCGATAGCATGCTTATGGATTCCAGGACGTGTGGTAATAACTATCCAGCGATAGCATGCTTACGGATTCCAGGACGTGTGGTAATAACTATCCAGCGATAGCATTCTTACGGATTCCAGGACGTGTGGTAATAACTATCCAGCGATAGCATGCTTACGGATTCCAGGACGTGTGGTAATAACTATCCAGCGATAGCATTCTTACGGATTCCAGGACGTGTGGTAATAACTATCCAGCGATAGCATTCTTACGGATTCCAGGACGTGTGGTAATAACTATCCAGCGATAGCATTCTTACGGATTCCAGGACGTGTGGTAATAACTATCCAACGATAGCATGCTTACGGATTCCAGGACGTGTGGTAATAACTATCCAGCGATAGCATGCTTACGGATTCCAGGATGTGTGGTAATAACTATCCAGCGATAGCATTCTTACGGATTCCAGGATGTGTGGTAATAACTATCCAGTGATAGCATTCTCACGGATTCCAGGACGTGTGGTAATAACTATCCAGTGATAGCATGCTTACAGATTCCAGGACGTGTGGTAATAACTATCCAGTGATAGCATGCTTACGGATTCCAGGACGTGTGGTAATAACTATCCAGCAATAGCATGCTTACGGATTCCAGGACGTGTGGTAATAACTATCTAATGATGGTGATGTTCTATAAAAATGAATCATAATTAAATAAAATGTGGAAAAGAACTACACATATTGGTTCATGGTGGAGTGACTGCCACCAAAATAATCAGACTAGTGAGCTCTAGACACTTAATCTGGAAAAATACTCCATGACCCTCAAAGTCTCTTGAACTTCTAATAGCCCTGATCCACAACCCTTTTAACCTCCAACCAGGGTGAGGTTGGGAATCCCATTAAAAGCCAATCTAACAGAATTAACACCCACCAACATACAACAGCTGCTGCTGAGACTAAATAGCCAAATGGAGCTTTTAGGATAAATTCTGCACAATAAAATGAAGCAGTACTCTCCATTTAAGTATGTACATGTGTGTAATCATCTAAATCAGAAGAAAATTTTTTTTATTTTAAATCAATGAATTGAGTATCTATATATTGTTGACAAACTATTGTGTACAGTAACCATGGAAATTCCTAATGCAATGAGTGGTCCCGTGATGCACCATGTTGAATGAAAGGCAAAAGTCATGGCTGCAGGTTACAAGTAAAGCATGTTATAGGGCACCAAAGACACAACGAGGGTTCTTGATATTGGTGCTGAATGGTCAAATTTATCATGGTTGCTTGCAAATAATAATACAAATGGCAAGAGAAACTACTTGGAAGAAGAAATCAATAGAAATCCTATAAAATAATACCACCAAATGTGCCAGTTACCATTTTAACCATTGAGAAATCTGATTAATTTTTCGTCTACAGACTAATCAAAGATGATAATATACCATCTGGAAACATTAAAATATTAGAATAAAACTAAAATTATTTGTTAAAAACCTGGCAAAAATATAATGAAAGATGGTAGTCATAAAATATAGCAAAATTTACACCTGAATCAACTGAAGACAAAAAATACATTTCTTTACTGATTTTTGTTGTTGTTAACTAACTATTCTTAACTGGCATTTTATATACCCTTTTTCATTGACTTCTCAGTAATCTCTTAAAAAAACAAACAAACAACAAAAAAACCATACATTCTCCATTAAAGCCCCATTTATCTACCCCTCCAATTTCTTACCATATCCAACATGTAGATATAAATGGGCATATTCCACTAGTGTTTTTTTTCTCCTTCAATGTCTCTGATGGCATGACCCCATAAGAATTTTAAATTAAGACCAAGATTTGCAGATATTTTTTTTTATAAATGAATACCATATTCATTTCAATTAATGTGTGCTATCACTTTATTTCCTTTTCAGTAAAATAAGAAAATCTTCGTGTAAATTATTTTTAAAAATTAACTGTATACACCATCATCAAAAGCTCTGACAAATTGTCAAAACTAACCTGTACTCATCCATTCTAAACCCCTGCATAGCAGATCATCAGAACTTTAACAGGTAGTAATGAACTAAACCACTTTAAGCCAGTCACAAGAGGTCCAGAAATGTGTGCACCACCATCTTGACCAGCCTACCTATGACGGTAAGACCCAAGTGGAACATATGCCACAGAGTATTAAAAAAGAAAAAAAAACACAAAGAAAATATTTTTTTTCCACATCAGACTCTCTCTCAGTAGCTCTCAGCATCCAGTCCGAAAATCTCTTTGACAATATTAAAAAGCTCACACACGTTTGTCCACTCTTGTGAACTAATAAACGAGGTGATCAAAGTTGTATCCCTTCTAGCATAGATATTATCTAAAAACACTATGCAAAATGCAGCACATTTGTCCAAGATATTTTCTTGCTTAGTGATATAGATTTCATTATTGAAGCAAGATTTGTTGAGACAGTCAGGAATGTGGGAGTTCCAAACAAAGACTGCATACCAAAACTGTGAACTTATTCTTATAACACTAATCAGTAGTCACCAAAACAAGTTTCTCTGGAAAACAACATTTTTAAAACATGCAGTCATAACCCGATATCTATTATAATAATCCATTAATTCACAAACTTTATTTCAAGTCTTTATCATATTCTTGTATTTGTCAATTCAGTTTGATTCCAGCTGTAGAAACACTGTATGGGCTACATGCTACAAATCACAATAAATTATACAAATAACCAACACAGATGACAAAAAATTTGTGAGAGAGATAATCATGGAAACAGGTGAAACTAGGATAAAATACAATTATATCACATGTTAATTGCACCTCATGTGAGAAAAAAATGAGATGGTCATTAGTAGAGCACATTGCTTGCATGACAACCAATTACAGTCAGAAAATGCCACACCTTCAAGAGGACTATGAAAGTATTAGGCAATGAGACCATTGTAGTGTGGTGAATACTATGACCCCTGGGAAGGAAATCACATGACATGTGCATAGAAATCAAAGTCACAGCTAGTGGAAGCTACACTGCATGGCAAATTGCAGCTGGACTTCATGTTTCAGAAGCTTCTTTATGCATGAAAATGCATGAAATTGGTATCACTGACTGATACAGTAAAAGCAAAGCTCAAACTCTCCAAAAATGATGTAAACTATGTCAGGTTAAGTTCTCCACGTGACAGATGATGAGCTAAGAAAGATCTTGTGAATGACCTAGCTGCAAGTATGGGTGCTAACATTTCTTCAAGAATTTTAAGATACATACATTAGTGTGAGGTAATGTCAGTGGATGTGAAGATGAGTAAAATCTCTTGCTTAAGAGAGGCAACCAAACAGCAAGGCGGAAATGGGCAGCAGGAATGATACAGTAGAACAACCACGCCCTTTACAGATGAGTCCAAGTTTGAACTGTTTGGCAATAATCAATGACAGTATTTGAAGATCAACCAAGGAGCAATGTAACAATCAGTGTACAAAAGTTATAGTGAAGCATACAGAAAAATCAATACAAACATGGAGCTGCATATCAGCCATGGTGTCAGAAATTTGCATTGCATAAAATAAAAAGCATAGTGAACACCGACAGGTACAAGCAGGTTTTTATCCATTATACTCAGGAAATATCTTCCAACATGACAATGATCCTAGACATACAACCAATGTGGTAAAAACCGCTTGGAACACGAAAAGGCTGATGTAGCATTCACAAAGATGCCTTGAATTTCACAAAGTCCTAACAGGATCATTATCAAAGCCATATCAAGTTGTATGGCTATCGAGAACATCAAACAACAATCAATACACCTTGGATGGTTGGGAAAAGTGCTAGAAGATATTTGGAACAACATTCCACAATACAATGATAACCTGTAGAGAGCATGAAAACAAGTTGGTATGCTCTACATAAAGCAAAGGATCCACATACAAAATATTAATGCAATGTGTATGTATTCTCTCTTTTTAATTTCTAAATACTGTGTGTATTCTACATATTTCAATAATTATTTACAAGACTGTGTGTATATATATATATATATATATATCAAGCTTTACTTTCTATTTTTTACTAGTTATGTAAAAACAATTTATTTGTTATCCTTAATGCATTATTAATAAAAGAGGCTTAAAGAAATTTAGCCTGGGTACAGTTGTTTTGATAGATCTAAATAAATTCTTATTTCAGTTCACCAATTAAAACAGATTTATACAAAGGAGTTAATGGTAGGTGAACATCAACAACAAAAAAAAGAGAGTATATTGTTTGGTCTACTGTACAGACAGACAGCTGAAATGTCTGGCCTGCCTTATTTACAAACTGTCATCATGTTTTAAAACTCTTTGTGTAGCTCTGGTAAATAAATTTCATGTTTTACTGGAAATGTTTTCAAACGTAAACAAAATGTCTACATAAATTTCTCAATTAATTTTTCTTGTTTTCTTTCTTTTTATGATTAATCTATAATCTTTTTCCCTGCATGCCTTCATTTTTTTCTTTCCCATTATAATGGGGACATATACACATCTTAATTTTCTTTTCCTTTAAAATTGGATATCAATGGGATTTTTTTTTCTTATTTTTCTTCCAAAAGTGTTTTGTCTTAGCACCTATTATGAAGCATAGGAGTAGAATAACAATGCCTGTCTGATCTCCATTTTGACACTAATTTCCTACACTTCAATGAAGATAGCAGCATTATCCATGACCAGCCAGCTGAACCCTCTCTATCAACAAGGGGAAAATGATGGGGATTCAGATCTACTATCACCACATTCCACCTCTCAAAGAAATTGGGGCCAGTCATCATTTTTAATGCCTACAGATTCCATTTCTCACTATATCCGTGGCCTTGCCTATCAAACAATCCTAGTTTGGGGGCAGATAATTACTTTCCTCATCATAAGCATCAAAATAATCAGAATTTGCCTGCTGGAAGGGAACTATTCAAGAATTTGCAATAGCCAATAGCTCGTCCTCCTCCTCTTCTTAATTAAACTGGCAAAAATTTAATAAAAACAGAAGGAAAAAAAAAATTAATTAAAATACTGTTAACCACAAAAGAAACTTGGGAGGATAAAGAGTTTCTTTTTAATTTGGTTCATAGCTAATATTTAACAGAGACCAACAAACCAGCATCATTCTTGTGATAGTACCATCTGGTCAAGGAACCTAACATCAAGAAGAGACCACAAATTATTCAACTATTTTGAGAGACCTCTCTGATGATGATGATAATAATAATAATAATAATAATAATAATAATAATAATAATAAAATAATGAGACAAAGCTGCATGATGGGTAAAAAAACATCTAGGTAGAATAGATGGGTCTTCTCATTAAATAGAAAAAGAAAAATCTCAACATTTTTACCAATATTTTCTGACAATAACAATGCAGTAGACTAATCTGCAGTTTTGGTCATGCCCTAAAGATCTGTTCTAGCACCTGCCTTGTTTATAATTTGTGCAAGCGACATTAACATTAGAAAGATCTTCACTGTTAGTATTAAGTTCTGCAGCAAGAATAATTTTCATAAAGATGACAGTTCAAAAAGATTAAATATAGTGAAAGCACGGCACAGAGTGACAGATATGCTTTGATCTCACTAAATGGCAATTAATTCGTATGGGCCATGTTAATCATGGGAATCTTTTCTGCCTGGAAACCAGTTTAATTAACAATAGCAGAGCCCAAAGCAAGATGTTGGAATAATTAAACCTAAATTATGATTAGCTTTGTGGTCAGGTGGTTGACAGAGCAAGCATAATGTTAGGCCTGTTAATTAAAACTGTTGAAATGAAGACACCAGACAAACTTACAAATGGAAAGCTATTTGTGGTGTGTTATTTACAGAAAGATTATTCTAGACATTTTCCATCAGCTTATCAGTAATAAATGAAGTAATGGACCACTGTCACTGTCACCATCATCAGAATTCAATCCAGAAAACTATAGGAATGTAATGATGATACCTGTAGATTTTTTTCTTAATGTTACAGTACTTTTGAAAACAACTTTGCCTTTGAAGTCTTTATAAACTCACCTAATTGGTCAGAAGTGCCTTTAATGTGCAGCCTTTTGTTGTTCTGTTGTTTCAGCCATTGCAACTATTTGACTCTATTGTTTTTCTGTCAAGCTGTGGATAACCATTCTTCAGAAAGCTGGATATCAGATGCTTTCCACATTTTTGTTTTGCGCCATGATATACTTCATGCCTTGTTGAAAAATATTTAAATATTCCTTTCTTGACTACCTAGTCAAAGTAGAAAATTTTCTGAAGATGTTTTTCCCAATGTCTCCATTCCATCACTCCCCCAACAACTATTTCCTAAAAACCAGAACATCTAGGAAAGAAAGTTAGTTATTCATTTCTGTGTCCATGGTAAATTTGATAACTACAAGGATATTGTTTAAGAACTTGTCTAGATTTATCCTGCTCTTTGGCCAAATAAGCAAAGTGTCAGTTATTCCTCGGGCTTAACAGAAGTTACTCTTCAAAAGGCCACGATTTTTTTCCTCAAGGATAGGGAAGATACACACTCAGCTATTCCTTAATTTTGTTCAAAGAAAGTCACTGTTCCATGATGCTCTCAAAGCTGGCTATAGGATAAATATGTACACTTAGCTATTTTAGGTGGCATGACTTTGCAGAACTTTATTTTTGTCCTTCAATGGATGGTGTTAGACCTTTAGCTATTTTTTTTTTTTTTTTTTTTTTGTCAGTTCCCCCTCTCTCTCTCTTTCATCCGATTTCGTAAGTTCTCAGACAATCTTCTGATATGTTCTCTTGATAAATTGCAACTACAGACGGTCCCCAACTTATGCAATACTCATAGACTTTTGAAAATCCGAGGTTACGGAAAAGATAAATAAATTTCCGATTTATGCATTTCGCTGCACTTACAGATTCTGTGAGCGGGTGGGAACTACTCGGGTTAGCACAGCGCGGAGGAGCCAGTGAATGTGTGGCGCAGTGGCCATGATTTTCTTTACTGATTTACAGGTGCCCTTTACGTGCAGTGTTCTCCTGGATGCCGCGGTATTTTCTTCTTTTAATAGTGTATTTACGTTATAAAAGTGTACTCAAGTCATCAGGACATTTGCATACCATTAAAAAAAAAACTTCTTAGCACAAGCACACAGTAGTATACGTAAACGATAAGGCAGTCCAGTATATATCGCCCTACACTAGAATCCAACTTACCAACTAATGTAACTCTCAGGGACCATCTGTGTAGCATTGTGCTTATCAGATGGGAGGATGATTAATGTCTTTTGTCGCGTACATACTATCTAATGGGTGTGTGCTACTGTACATCTAACCATGTGCATTAGTAATAAACTGATTAAATATTATATCATATTCACTAGTGGGCCCGCATCACTGGCCAGCAGATAACACACTGTGTACTAGATTAGTTTTCACTTGACTGACTAGATTGGTTTTAGCCTTGTATGGAAACCGATGATATTAAAATACAAGTGCAATAGGAAATGGTTAAAATATAATGGTGTGTTAATGCAGTGAAGACTGGTATATGTACAATTAAAGAGCAAATGAACATTTTGATACCTCTCACTGTTTCTGGTTAATAACTACAACAAAAATGCATCCCACTTCTGTCATTTGTTCTAAACTCCCTGATACACAGTATCACTTACAAAAAAATAAGCTCCTTCATGTCTGAAACATGGATAACAACAGATTTATGCAAATATTAAGCAATTAAAGCAGGTTCATTAGTCAGTAGCTAAAACTAACCCTAATACTTTGCCAGACATTATTGTTCCATTATCTACTGCTTTGGCTAAACCACATTTATGTGGACAATCTTGAAGCTCTGAAGAAATTGTTGAAAATTGAGAGATTATCATAAAAAGCAAATATAGTTAAATTCTTTGACGTAATGATTTGAGACGGGTATTAATTATTCTTTAAAATGACCATAATTCAATTTACCCAGTCTAGGATCTAACTAATATATTTTACAAGTTTAATGAAAAGGAACAAGTAAATATTGTGATAACATAATAGCATATAACAAAAGTTTGAAACCATAACTAACTTTGATTAGCTCAGGCAGGCAGAAAGACAGGTTAAGAATCATTCACTACCATAGGACAATTGTGGGAGAAATGAAAATCTGGAGAAAGTGTATGAGAGATGTGTATCCTACACCATCAAGTTTCAATCAACTGGTGAATTTGGAAATAAATATGGACAAAGTCAAAAAAAAAAAAAAAACTATGAATGCCCATGAAAACCACTACAAAAAAATGTTTCCAGTCTTCATGATCACCACAAGGTATCACGAGATCTTACAAATAATGTGGAATGAGCTCTGAAGAGCTGCTGCTAAGATTTCTCAATCAATAGTCGTCAAGAGATTTTGAAAAACAGGTTTACATAGCAGATGGAAACCTCTTTTAGAACTATGTCATGATGTGGCAGCAAGGCTGAAGTAAACTAAGAAGCATCATCATAAAAAACCTAGAATGACTGTTTGGCAGCAAGAGGCAGAATTTTGTATGAAGGAGAAGAGAAGAGAAATTAAACTAAAACATTGCTGTTCCCGGCATCAAACGGAGAGAGAGATAGAGAAAATGGTCTGGGGCTGAACTTGTCATGATTTGGTCAGAATTCTGATAAATGGAATAACGGACTAGAAAATCTATCAAGGTGTTCTTGTTCACTGCGTTGTCTCCAGTCAATTCAGAATGATTCTAAATTGCTACGTACAACAAGAGAACGCTTTCTAGCAAATAATTACAGCACCATGCTACTTTGCCAGGGTACTCTCCCTTGTTAGGGATCAGTGTCTATAACTTTGCAACATTGCTAACATGCAAAAAGCTGCAAAAGAGGTTAGGTGTGTGATACGTGTAGAAGTTAGATACATTTCACCCCCCTGACAACACTAGTATGGGGCTGCTTTAGTAAAATAAGAAATAATCAGGTGATCAGTTTGAAAGATGGAAGTTCCCATAAACCTTTAAGAACTGCACCAGTCCTACAGGATTAGTAACACAATATTCCCAGAGCACTAAAGATTTCTTCCTTGTTATTTTCGCTAATTAACCACAGGAAGGACCAGGTTGGAATGATGATTAAGAAGCAGTCGACCATGTATGTTTCAACAAAAAACACAAACAAAACTAGAATGCTAAAGGAAAAACTGCAGATTAAACATCTAGCTTCTCATGAATTTAAGGTGAAATGGCCCAAAATATATATCTAAATCACTTTATCTTAAAGAGAAACCAAGAGGGAATATATAATACTTTGCAAAAAGTTAAATTCACCATTACAAATCTTAATTATGATATGTGACTATTCTCCATCTTTTGGTGTATATTCATCACGACTTAAATTACAATGATGGCCAGCCTTTCTTTTCTTTAAGAAATGTTCACAGAGTTCACATGTATGCTCACTGACAGAAAGATAGGCACATACAATTACTTGATTAAATAAACTAACTTTCAGTTTCCATTTCTAGAAGGGTTAGGTATATGCCAGTTATATCTCAAAAAGAAAAACAGTTAAAACAAAGTTATAATTAGCTGTAGCTAGTTTTAGAGGGTCAGAAAGTCTTTCAACTGCATATCCACCAATCCTCCCGCTGATTTTTTTTACGTGTATTGCATCACAAATGAATTGTACCACGCAGACTGTTCCACATATTCACTACTCCATTACTAATAAAAGTACATATATCTAGCCTACTTTGATGTTTTAACCCCACCCCCCCAAGAAAAGAGATGTGTCTGTCTACCTGTTTCTTTCTTTAAAAAAAATAGCAAGTCAATGTGTGTGTTTTATTTTTGGTATTTTGCTAATCAATCAGAAATCAACCCAACCCTTCAAATTATTGTGGCCAAAAAACCACCTTTATGCCATTTTCAACATTTTTGTCATAAATATATACAGGGTGTACCAGAAAAGTATATACACTTGTTTCCTGTAGTCTAGTAAGCAAAGATGTAATGTTAGATAGAATTTTTGTTTTATACATCAGATGCCTCAAACATGATGTACTACAACAATAGGTGTACAAAATGTGCACTATCAGTATCCACACAGTGGCACATGTATTCGTAGGAATAGCTGTTCAAGCATCAACAATTCACTGTTGGAATTTGTAAATGGTAGCTGGCTCTGTGGGGTACACTCTGTCCTTCAACACACACCATATGAAAAAACCTGGTGGTGCAATCTGAAGAGCATGGTGGGTATTCAATTGATCCATGTCATCTCATTCACCTCCCAGCAAAGTGTTCATCCAAATGTGTCTATATGCTTTCCCACACAGAGAAAACACACGATGTTGGGGATATGCTATAGTCGACCGTGAGCTTCCAAATGAAGCATTTCTTAATGATGAGACACTAAATGACTTCATATGGTAGCGTACAAAAGTGTGCATGCATTATTTTGGAACACAGAAAATTTTAGAAGCAAGTAAAGATGAACTTGCTGCTGTCTGTTATCACATCACCTACTAGTCTTTACTAAGTTACAAATCAATGTAAACAGAGAGATATTATCAGTTTAATTACTCAGCCCTCTCTTGGGATAAACCTTTTTTTTTTTTTTTTAAATTTTAAAAAAGCAAAAACAGCTTAAATTATGTTCAGTTTAGCTACTCTGAAAAAACAAAACAAAAAAACAGGTTCAATTGTGGCGGCGTGAAAGAAACATCTAAGCATTTTCAACTACAACCATAAAATCTTTCCGGCCCCATAGAAACAATACATCCAAGGACTTGTTTCTTGAGATCAGGCAACTGAATGAAAACAACAAGCCTTAAATCTGTAGGTATACATTCCATTCCCACATCCAAAGTAAAGTTTTAATAAAAATGTCAGAATATTAGGTTTCAAAACCCACCAACACCTGAAACTACCATCTAACATTTAGTAGTTTGCTTCGCTTCTTTTTCCATATTCACTCCATCTTTCCTACAAGAAGTGCGCCCCTCCCCCCGGGCCCAAAGCTCTGCAACAGCTCAAATTAAGACATTTCTTTTTTTTAACGGCTCAATAAATATGGGCACTTTCTGATATATTTAAGATAAGCAATCAGACTTTCCTTTTTTTTTCTTTTTTTTTAAAAGCATTTGTCTTCTAAATCTCAACCCTGCACCAGATACAGTAAATATTAGCAGCTATGCTGGCATGTAAACCTCAAGTTCTCCAATACTTTATATAAATGCCCCCAGGTAAAGTAATCAACAGAAAGGAAACAAACATTCTGCTGCAAATTATTCTTGAGAGCAAAAACTAGAAATAATGAAAGAAAACCGGGGTGGGGGTGGGGAGAATGACAGACTAATCATGATAAATAGTCTTGATTGGAACTCTAATTCAATCAATTTAACTTTTCTCTGCCCTGCCACCAAAAGTAAAGATTTTCTTTCCTTTATTTTCCCTTCAAATTTAGCAGGAGAAGAAAAGTTGCACAGGACATTGGCACTGTTCCCTGAATAGAAAATAAGAAGGATGAGAGATTCCAAGCCTTCCTGTATTGCTTAAGCAAACCAGAAGCCACAATAGTTATCGCAACAATAGCAACAAAGACGACATTCCAATCGGAATCCTTGTCTCGTCAATGTTCCAGCAAACGTATTGTGGCACATTTCTTTTTTAACTGCCACAGACTCTTGCACATCTACTTGTATCCATTTCTACCTCTGAACATTGCAAAATTTATTACGCATGGTCATTTGATATTAACATAACATACAGTTCAGAGATTTTTAAATCTCCCAGACTATACTACAGCTTTAATATGTTCTACTAAAGATTTTTTTTTTTTAAAGGAAATAAAGTACTGATGGTGAACTATAACTTTTAAAAAAGAACACGTGTGTGTTTAAAGAGTAACTATTATTAAAATTACAAGTTATTTCTGTACAGATTGAGCAACAAAGAGAAGAGATTATTGTCTACATAAAACTACCAGTAATGATTCAGTCTGATATTTCTTCCCTGAAATAACCCTTAATGCTAATAAAAGACAAATGCTTTATGGTCCAGTACTTCTCTGTACCATAACTGTGTAGCCACTGCTCACCAGCCACCCACAGTTTTCAGAATAAACACTGGCTGTAATCAGCAACAACAACAGCAACATTAGTCTAGTTTTAGATGGCAGAGAACTGACATGGAGTACTTTGGAGCTTAATCATATTATTTTACATCCAGCACTATGGTAACTAAACAATGTAACAGGATGTAGAACACCATCATGCCATTCGACAAAACAAAAATAGATATTTTTCATTTCACTATTTGTAATTTTTTGCACCTTAGTTCCTGTTTGAAGAGTAAATATAAATATTTCAGCACAAACTTTGTGCTTATTTGTTTTGGAATTTTAAAATTAACACATCAGTGCATACATAGACTGGCAATGGATAGAGGTGTTTCATCAGGAGATTCACCACCTAATCAAACAGACTCCCTGCCAGTGTAACAGCATTCACTGCACATAATACTAATTAATTTGTTTAAAAACATGATGTTATGAAGAGACAGTTGGTCATTAAACTGTTTTAATGATAGAACAACATAGAGACTTCGAACACCTAATGCTACTGTGGAGAATATTTGTCTCTTTCAACTTCAATACTGCTGTTACGGGAGCTTACTTATTTTCTTCTTCAAAACATGAATTTGAAATCAGTTTATAATGTGTAGTCTAACTGATTCAATAAGTTGTATAGAAAACTGGAATTAAATAAATACCTTATTTCTCCAGATTGTTACTGTTACATTCCTACAAAAAATTTTAAAGAGATAATGAAGTTTAAAAGCCTCTAACACATTTGGCATTGAATCAACAACATCCTTTAATCACAATACGGTCCATGCTTTGGGGTACTCAAGGAAGGCTCTGAATGCCTTGATTCCTTTTCCAAACTATGGCCACATGAATCATGTAAACAGTGCTCCATGATTTCCCATGTGCACCATAGTGGTATACGGTGCTGCATATCCAGTTGTCACAGTTGCACACGATGTTCAGTCGCCCATCACAGCTTTGAGAGACAAAGTGCTGTGCTGTGCTGCATTTGTGTAGGATCCGACATCCCTGCTATTTCTTCTCTCACTTTAAAGTCGGTCAGAAACCACAGGATGAAGGTCTTCAAAGCAGTGGCATCAATTTGGCAAAAAGAATTTCTGGTAATGGTGAGAGAAAACGTCCCAAAAGGACGTTCATCACATACTTAAAACATGACGAGCGGAGATAGTCCACTGTGAGTTAATCGTGGAGGTAAACGTGTCTGCTGAAGTTAAAAGTATAACCAAACTTTACTCACTTGTAAACCCGTCATTCTACCCTCTCAAAATCTTTTTCAACTTATCAGCAACTGAAACAAACATGCTTTTCTAGGAACCAATTCAACCTTATTCTCTGTGTACATGGAAATGTAAATATTAGCATTAGCATCCAGTTGGTGACAGCATTTTGAGTTTGGCTCAGAGTTAGAGAAAGGACTAGTGATTGTAAAATAAGAAAAAAAATCACAAATTATACTGACTCCATGTCAGTGCTACTCATAACAATGCTCACAGCCAGATGATTCCTTTCTTCTTTTTGTGTGGATGGCGACAGTTAACTCAATAGCCAAACATATGCATAAAATAAAGTGGAAAACTCTCTGATCATAAACATTAAAAAATACAAAAGCTAATCCACACAACGCGTAAAAGTAAAGATAGTTCCAGTTTTGAGAATTGCAGTTCACCAGTTACTTTTACTGTAATTTTATTGCCATCATCCAATGGCTGGAAAGTAGTGTTTATTGTACAATACAGAAATTGCATCACATGCATAATGATAATCAGTGGAGTGGAAATGACAAAATACAGATAAAACAAAAATGCACACAGACTACTACTGGCAACAAAAATCCACTTCATGATTAATAAAACATTTGTATAATAATAATATACTAATTCAAGCTGCTATGTCTATATCTTTTATTTCTATTTATTTATTTATTGAGAAAAACTAAATTCGTGTGCATCTTTTATTTTCAAATCCTTGACCTCCCTCTTCACCTAACTGAGCCTCTGCTTTTAAGTATCAATATAAGAACATTCAATTAATTAGATTTCATATGCATTTGGTAATTTTTTTATCAATAATTCTAATATTAAAATCAAAATGTAAATAGTAATGTTGTTAAAACTGTGTGGAATTCAGTAACGAATTGCATTATGCAACCTATTTATAATAGTATAAGTATGGCAGCTTTACAGAGTGAATGTATTAGTATATTAAAAAATTAACACGGTGACTGAATTTCAAACTACGGTCATCCATAACATTTGAATAGAATCCAGGAGTATTCTTACTGTGCTGTGTGCATGTTAAAAGAGAAATAAATACCTTGTTCAGAGGGTTCATAAAATGGCACCTTTAACAATTGCAAAAACAAAGTTTCTGCTGATAGTAGTTGCTTCAGATCCTTCAAAGAAAGCAGAGACAAAATATAATAATTATGCCGAATGGCACAATGTATTTTCTGAGAATGTCTTGCATTGCATAACCATGAAGATCCCGCAATCACTTCTAAAAAACTTATTGGTCAGCCTTATTTTTTAATTATCTTCCCTGGTACTTGTTAATCCATATAGATGTTGAATGAAAATTCTATTGGTTTACATCCCCCAATATATTTTAATCCAGGTATTTGAAAACAATTTGTATATGAAAGAGAGAGAGTCAGGGTGTCAGAGAACTTAATGTTGAACCCTAATATTTCCTTTTCATGCATCTACATAATATGCAAATGATAAAATCAGACTGATTGATACTACAAAGTGAAAAGGTTACATTTTTTCCCAATATCTTTGCTTTATAATATAAAGTAGCCCTGCTCCCTATTTTCATGATTCAGACCAACTGAGTGATGGTAGTTGCCAGTCATGAACGTGTGACCAAAACCACAATGGCAAACACTTACTCGCCATTCTTCATCTTTGCCGTGCACTATTTATCGTTTTTATTCTTCAAGACCAAAGCTAGCCTTGCCTCATCATCAGTTCCATATTTTAAATGATGCATCTACAGCTGCTAAATGCTACAAAGGCTCATTATAATACCAAGTCAGTCTTCAAAGCTTTTCAACGCATCTGTCAAATAAAAACAATATTCTGCATACTTCACTATTTACCTAAACAAATCCCGTCCCTTTGTAATCTGCTTTGATCAAGAATGGTAAATTTTGTAACTAAAAAAAGGGGGGGTGGTGTGTTGCCAATTTACATCAGTAATTTATTCTTTAAAATAATTATTTCTTACAAATTCTGGGGAATGCACAAATATCACAGAAATATTTAACTGGAAAGTCAAACTAGCACCAATAAAAAAGATATAACAATCATACATCTCAACTCCATGGTAACCACAGCACAGCAATCTAATGATGCACTGACAAGCTTGTAAGACAGGGAGGACAATGTGAGAGATTCAATAATTTCAAAGTTTTTCACCTAATGGCAGATAAAAAAGAAAAACTGCTTTAAAACTGACTTGCCAATTACTAAAGGTTTGAGTTTCTCACCACCAGTCCCTCCACTACTGTAAAACAAATGTTCCCTGTTATGTAATGCTGCCATTTTAAAAGACAAGGTTGCATGGACTATGAAATGGTGGAAATAAATGGATCAGATGGAAATATCAGGCAAATCATAACCTTGAGCAATACCATTACACCAAGTTTGAGGTTATCCTTTTGTCTACATGTACACTCACCACACTAATTCCGAATCCATTAACAGCCTTTCCAAGAGTATGAACAGTTATTTTAGAGCTAGGCAAACTGGATTCTTTCCCCAAAGGATGGGGCTTTCTCCTGAATTAGAGGACCCAATACAAGAACGTTCTTTACATATGCTGATTCAAATCATATTCCCAAAAAAGCCACTTAAGCTGATCAAATGTTCTACCCATCTAGGTGTTATTTTCTTTTTTAATTAGTTTGATGCGGTCCTTATCCAATGTGAAATTTAACACTAAATTGTTTTTGTAATGTACTATATATGCACTGTATTAGTGTATTAAACCAATCATTTCACCAAGGGAATATTTAGTTCTCCTTCATTTATGTTGTATATGCTAGGTGTATTTACTATGGGACCCCCTTATTTAATTCCTTCCCTTTCATTACATTATTTGGCCAAAATAATGTATTTGCAAAGACAATCAATCATACAGAACAAAGACATCCATAATAAAAAAAAACAAAACAATTTTTTAACCAAAAAAGAGTAATGATTTTTTTTGTATTGATGTAATGGAAGAATCAAGAACTGGCAGATCTGGAGAATGAAACTCAAATATCATATCTTATCACTTCCATGCAAAGTACTCATAGGGCCCAAGGCAATAAAAAGAATTGATAGCCGTTTTTTTCTGATCACAGAAAAGCAAAAAGATGGAGTGAGGCATGAATAGAAAAGGACTGACAATTGAAGTTTCAAGACTTTAAAGCAGAAATAAACCCAAAGTCTTAAAGCAAGCTGGATGTGATTTCAGCATGAAAACGAGATTAACTTCATGTGGCACAGAAATCTGAAACCGCTGATTACTCTGACTCCTTTCAAAGACAAATAATCAAACTGCAACAATTGCATCAATATGAAAATTGTTTCATTAGCAATATGAAGATAACACCTGTTTCCAGAGACGACTACTTACACCAAACAAGATTCAATGACCGTTATGTATCAAACACAAAAAGAAGCACATATAATAATATGCCTTTCATCAGCTGACTGGACAAGCACAGATCTTGTTGGGCTGATGTCATGAGCATGGTCTCATCCCCTCCCACAGCATTCTGCCAAATATATTTCAAAGCTGGCAAGCTGAAAGCACACCAAGACTCAATTAAAATGTGGTTAAGTTTAGCATGTGTAGTTCAAATAATTCCAAGCAAAACATGCTGATTTTGGATTTCTTCAAACCGATATGATGGACATGAAAAATTAAGTTTCTAAGAAATACATTACTAATATTGTTGTAATTCCTGTGGGGGGGTGCAACTATGACAAGTCGATGTTTCATAAAATAAGCAAAATAAATCAAAGTTTTTTAATGCTCATAATGAGTGTGGCTTCTCCAGTAGCAGAGAATGTATAAAAGAGAACAATAAAACACTGCCAGATTCCTCATTTCACACATTGGGTGAAGAAGAACAAGAAAAAAACAACAAAAACTATAAATGGTGGTGTGAATTGTAAAAGAATTCTACACTACAGATAACAACTGATGGAATTCTATGGATTTCACCAGATGGACAATAATAAAGTTGAGAATTTCAGAGCAAACATCCACACACAAAGAAAAATACATTGAACTGAGCATGATAGAGGGTAATGATGATTTATAAAAGGAACTGGACATCAGACAATATCTTAATAATTTACATAGTGTAAATAGAGAATGTGTATTTCTGCAGGTGTACCAGTTTGCTTCTTTTTGTATCTTTCCGAAATACAGGTGTAAAAAAAAAAAAAAGTCCAGCCCCATGTGATTTTTGTTGTAAGTATTCAACCTGTTTTCCATCTACTTCTATGTACTTGTTAATTCTTCTATTTAAGGATGTGGCGACAAGTTGTAATCTTTCTTGAGTGATGCTATTGCACCTCTGTTGGATGTTAGCTTTTAGCTCAACAAGTGTTCTTGGCCTGTCGTTGAAGACAGCTTTCTTCAAATGATCGCCAAAGAAGGCATCTAAGGAGTCAAGTTCAGAGGTTCTAGGAAGCCATTCAATTGGTTCACTTTTTCTTATCCATTTTCGGGGAAACGTTGCCTCCAGCCAGTTGCATACATTTGCCACGAAGTGTGGCAAGGTGCTGTCTTGTTGAAAGAAATTTAAAGCTCTTAAGAAAAGCGATAAATCATCCGCATATGAAAAATAATTGTGTTAGTTTACTGTAAAAGGACATTGGTAAATCACATGGGACCAGATTTTTGTTGCATCCTGTACACTTTTAATTTTAAAAAAAAAAGGTTAAGTCAATTAAATAGTGTGCATCTATCTAATAGGGATATTTCAGCTGTTATAAAGCAACAGAAACCAACAGGCTGACCTGTCAAGAACTAGCTAGAAATAAATCATTTAACACCTTGCCACGGGGTACTTTAAAATATCAAAGAAACTACATCATGCATCATTATCTCCACTAACAAGTTTACATGTAAAACTAAGATTAAACATTTACAACTTCACCCCTTTTTAATGTCAAATTAAATTTTTAAAATAGTGAAACAGGCCAGGCTAACATTGAAATGATATGGTTTATGACGACATTAGAGCTTACTTGTCAGTGTAGGGTTTTTCGTGATACTATTCAAAATAGGCGCTCATCAGAAAATACGTTAGTGAAAAATTTTTAATGGAAACTTTCAGAAAATCTCCAGTTACATTCTGTTTATCGATGTAATTCTGATAATAAAAAAACCCCTGTGTGTAAACATGCAGACACCTCCCTTGTTATCACGTCTCTACCCATCAGAAACTGGTCTAAAATACAGGTGGGTGTACTGAAAAATTATCACCCACCAAATAAATGGCAAAATTAACAATGATCTTCTACTACCATTATTCAGATACACCTTTTCCCCCTTTTTCTTAGTCCTTGACGGGATTGTGACTTAATATGAAGAAACAAAAGCAAACAAATATTTCACAACAGTTTTCATAATATAGCTAACATGCAGCAACATTGGTAAATCAGCTTATTGAAATTCGAAACAGACATTGGCTATGTATACTCATAATAGCATTTTAAGCTAATAACAAACAATGTTTATACAGTGATTCCACCTAAAAATAAATGATCAGCAACTAACACATCATCATCATCATCATAATTGGATACAGGAAAACATTCAACCACCAGCAAAGACAGAATTCAAAAATCAATGGCCAGCCGATATCTATGACAATACTAAACAAATTTGCTTATATTGTACTCAATAATTCCATCTGTTGAGTACTAGTGCTTTAGTTAGTAGCAGCTTGATGCTGCTTCATGAGATTATAATCCAAAGTTGGATTCCTTTTATCTATATGAAGTCAATAAATAATAATGAACCACAAATTGGTTGTTTACACAATCAGCTTCTTTGTCATCTGCTATCACCATGCACAATAGCCTATCATATTTTGCCACTTCCTTTAATGAATTATGTGACATCATAAATACATAAGGTGCTCCATTAACTGAGGTGCCAAACAGTCATTTCTCCATAACAATACATCATGCAGCAATAACTCAACTAACAAGTAATGTGCAGTACAAAATCTACCACTATACAGCATTAGTGTAGTGACCATAGGAATATAGTAAAACACATCACTTTGAGAAATGCATGGTTTAAGTTATACAAATTTGTAAAAGAAGAAAAAAACAAATAAACAGTTAAGTAGTGAGCATTTTCCAGGGAAGATGTAGAAACTGTCAACTACTTTTTGTGTGGCCTTGGGCAGGGTTAGCAGAACTGGCTTCGACTCAATTATCTGTCTTTCACACTTTGCACGACCTAAGGATAAAGCCGACCCTGATGTACAACCTCCTTGAAGATGGCTGTGAATGTCCAGTGAAATTCTGGAAAATTTGGCGTGCTGCTGACAACACTACAGGAAAACATCTGTGTTCAAGCTAAATGGGGCAGATATCAGATGTAATTGTATGATATGGCAACATAATAATCATGCTGTACAAGAGACATCAAGCTACCCAAATGTCAAGATTTATGCAGAGTAACTTTTCAGGAGTACATGCACATGTTGTAAGATACTTTGAACCTAAAATTTAAGCATAAAAATGTATTGTTCATGCAAAATGGAGCATCTATCCTTTAACACTGTACAGGCCAACAATGGCCAAATAAGTTTCCTGAACAATAGTTGAAAAGAGACAGTTCCATTAAGTGCACTCTGAAATTTTGTGATTTAATACCTCCAGACTTTTCCTTTTAGGGTATTGTTAAAGAAAGAGTGCATATTAAAAATTCACACATCACTGCTGAACTCAAGGAAAGAATAACAAGAGGTTATATAAGGTTGTTACAAAGGTTTTGTCAGTTTTTATATTGTTGTTAATTCGGGGTTCATTTTTGCCTGCTTGTGGAGGTGTATGTAAATAACTTATATATCATTTTGTAGCATGAGCTTTGGCATACATTATCCAAAACCTACCTTTTTAAAAATCATAAAATGGATATCTGTTTCAGGGTTCTGAGTGAAGCATGGATACAAAAGTTTTTCGTGACATTTTTCATCACGAGTTCAAACCAGGCCACAAAGCGAGTGAGGCAACTCATAACATTAAGCAAGCATGGGGCGAGGACATGGCAAATGAGCGCACAATACAATGATGGGCTGCAAAGATTCAATTAGGAGATGTGAGCCTCAAAGATAAGGAACATAGCAGACATCCTTCCAGTTGAAGCCGAGCTCAGTAAAACAGAGAGAGAAATTGCTGGAGAGCTTGACATAAGCACTGCAGCTGTTTCGTGGCATCTTGATGTAATCATACAGGTGAAAAGGCTTGATAAGTGGGTACCTCACGATTTGATTGAACAACAACAAAATCGTCCATTGGAAATCTGCTCTTCGCTTGTCATAAGAAACAAAAATGACCCATTTCTTTACCAAATAATTATGAATGATGAAAGACGGATCCTTTACGACGATTGCAAATGATCAGCACAGTTGCTCAATAGAGACAAGGTGCCTAACCACATTCCAAAATCCAGCCTCCACCCCATGATCACTGTTTGGTGGACTGCAACTGGTGTCGTCCACTATAACTTCTTGCAACCTGGTGAAACCATCACAGCTGAAAGGTACTGTCATGAGTTAAACATTGTTCATCAGAAACTCTCCCAATGACAGCTGGCATTGGTGAATCGAAGAGGCCCAATCCTGCTCCACAACAATGCTTGTCCTCATATTGCAAAAGTGACTCTTCAGAAACTTAATACGTCGGGGTGTGAAGTTCTCACTCACCCACCCTGTTCACCAGACCTTTCTCCCACAGACTACCACCTTTTCAAACACCTCAACAGCTTTTTCCATATGAAATTTTTCTCCAACCAGGCAGCAATCGAAACTGCCTTCTAACAGTTTATCGACTCCAGAAATCCAGATTTTTTTCCAAAATGGTATATGACTGAAGTGTATTGATTGTAATGGAACTGACTTTGATTAATAAACTTCATATTCAGCAACAATATATAGTCTCATTGTTGCAGTAAACAAACCGACAAAACTTTTGTAACAACCTAATACATAGAAACAAATGTGGACTAAGTAAAAAATGTGCGATGCTCTGTAAACAGTAGCCTGCAATAGTACTTGGATAAAAATGGCAAACAAATTATTTGAACATCTTAGATTTTTTCTTGTTTTTGAATTGATAGATGCCTGCATTTCATGTTATGGCAACAAAATAAATGTAGAGTATGTTTGCTTAATTATGGAACATCCTGTACATTTGATGTCTAGATGGAAAGACAACCAGTGGGCATTATCCCTATGCTTCTCCATTTACCTCCAGCCTCAGAATTTCTTCTTCCAATGCCAAATAAAGTAGTTCCATTTATCTTCAGAATTCAAATCTGGTCAACTTCCAGAAAACAACTATCCACATTAATGAATAATTCTCATGTGCAAGCAGTAAGGTAAGTAATGACACTTCTACAAGTCGTCATTTTTCATATGCATATCCCCCGGAATAGCAATTAACTGTTCATAATTTACTTTAATTCATATTTTCATAACTACAAAAAACGAATGACTTGCATTACTTCACGCAGGTGACCAGTCATACCTGAGATCAAATAATCTCAATTCATGTATTAACACTTCACCATGGAAATCCCCAAGTGAAAACTAAGAAACACTTGAAACATTAAACCAAGTTAAATATCAACTTTAGTTCAGCTTAGTAAACATGGACTCTTCTGTGACACTGCAGTATTTCAATAACAATTCCTTTTTTATGCAAAGCATTAAAATCCTAGGTCAAAGTGGAAATAAAAGCAGGAGTATGAATATTTGACCAGTAGTGTCTTTCTATACATTCTATTCTCTAATTTATTTTTACAAAATTTTTTTCTTTTTTTTTTTTAAAGGGAGCATGTCTACATTTTTCTGATGTGGTTATTTGTAAGCATTATAAACTAAATCCCTAAATTACCAAGAACAGTACCATTCTTCCAACAAGCTCCCTAGTTTCCCTGACAAAGATGGGTTCACCCAGCCTGTGTGTTGTCTGTCACCAGTCATTATGTATAACCTAGAAAGGCACCTGGGAATGCTTTTCTTGAAAATACACTAGCTGCTGATTAGTTTAAATAAAGGGACACTGTCACCTATTTCATGGTCCCATTTGACTGACTTCTTTTTCTGGTTATCAACAACTTGTGAAACCAAATACCACTGGAAACAGAACTCATGGAATTCTAGTCTGCAATCACACTCCAACAAACTTTCTTCTGAAATTAAATACTTTAAAAAAAAATAAAAAATGAAATAGCTATTAACTCCAAAGACTCGATGCAAATAAATCCATTATTAATTTAATTTTAGTTTAATCAAACCCCCCCCCTCCCTCCGACTCTCAGCAGAACTGTAACAACATTGTTCGGCTCCGTTCCGTCCGTTCATCAGTTACGGGCCAGCAGCCACCATGACTAACCTAAGTGTCGGCCCACAGGCGTATTTATCAACTATTTATTTATTTATTAACTCTTCAGGAATCTTGGTGGGGGGTGGGGGGAGGCAATTCCACTCAAATACAGGAACTAAAAACTCATAGTGAAATAATTTCACCTCTTACCCACTATATTCTAAGTCTACTTTTTTGTTTTTTTTTACATATTTTACGTAAACATATTCAAAGACTTTTTTGTTGTTGTTTTTGTTTTGCAGAAAAAATAACTGAAAAGATCTCCGGGGTGGGTGGGGGGGGGTCAATTTGACACAATATTACATTCACACCTTTCTCTACCATTTCACATTTTCAGTCACTTCTAGAGTGATATTCTAATTAAGTTCCAGACTTCTCTTGTGTTGCCTCTATAAAAACAGGCCTCCCTTCCCAGTTTACCCCAATGATTGTTCACTGAGACAAATGCCACTAATGAGGAAGTTGACATGGAAGGCCTTCAACAGTGAGACCACATGTATAGGAGGCACCAAGATTCTCTTCTGACAGTGCCCTAGCCCCCCCAAAAACAGTCCAACTTAATCTGTACTGACTTGGCTACAGAGTGGGTATCATGTAGGAAATCCCTTCTATCCAATAGGAATCAAAGGTTTTGAGAGGTCTAATCATTGAACATCTAGCAAGACTGGCCTGTACTCTTCTCTGATAATTCATGTATAGATATGGCAGCTCTGTTTGGGGAAAACCTTACAAAGAGCTACAATCCCAACCAATGTCTTCTGGTGTTTATAATGCTATTGATAGCCTCAAGAGAATCCCTGGTGGTCATTTCGTGTAATTAATTTTAATTTTCCTAGATGATGGCCAGTGGCCATGCGCAGTGTCATCATTTGTTGAGGAAGAAAATACCTCACACTGAGTGAAAATAAGTCTGGAGAACAGGGCAGCTTGGGAATCCTGTGATAAGGATAGGCCTTTAAAAAACACCAGGGTAAGAGGAATGACATCAGAAGTCCAAAAAAAAGACATCATACTTCTACTTCATAAGAGACCAGTTCATGCACAGAGAATTATTTCACCAAGAAGCAGACCTGTCCAGTTGCCTTTCAGGTTCTTAGCATCGTGGAAGTTGAAGCTTCCAGCATCCAACTCTTCATTTAAAGTCCTTTAGCTCTTTAGCCGACACAGCAACTTGTTGCTAACCTCCCTTAAAATATACTATTGCCTGGAATTCTCCAGTGTCTGCATGCATCATCTGGCCACACCTGGCTAGATGTTACCATCTTGTGTGGTGAAGTATGCAGCTACTGAGATTTGTTTCTGGAAACTGTTTTGCTATCTATCAGTTTTTGTATTATTTCATTAATAATAAGTTTCTTATAGGTTAACTATATTTGTTTTGGTCTCTACTAAGTTCACACATAACAAATGTATCAGTTTTTTTAGGTTCACTGCCATTTTAAAAACATATCTCTTACCACTGTATCAACAATGCAAACTGAGATTCAATGACTATATTCTTTAGGAAAAGCTAACACTACATGCCATATCTTGTGTGTGACCACAACGTGAAAGAAGAATCAAGGCATTAAATCCTTTCCTGGGCACCCCAAAGCTCTGATATAAATCAGATCAGGCACAGGTGGGTGGAAGCATCTGGATCATCAGCTAAAAGCAACCCATTCACATCCTGTCAATATCATGGGAATTAAAAGTAGTTTTCACATGAATATAGAACCTCGACCACACCATAACACAAAATTCCACCGATTCTATGCCAAATAGGGTAGATTATCTGTATGATGCAAAATGTGACTTGAACAAGCATTATCAAAAAATTCCCCTCTATTGCTCATCTCTCTTTGCCATGTAATAACATGTAGCAAAGGTACTATATAAGAGCACTGTATATACATAGAAATGGTCTTCATCTTCCCTTTTGTATAATGCAATCATTTCAAGTGCATTCCTTGGTTCAAAAGTAATCAAAAGAAATGCTTAAATAATTTTTTTTTTTAAATAAAATTTTTAAAAAAAAAAGCTAATCTTTCCTAATGTTGCACTGAGCAATCATCAGTGCCCTTCATTTATAAAGTAAACATTAGCAACAATGTATACATCTGAATCCAACATGCTGGGATAGAACAAAAAAAATCTATTCTGTCCATTTTCTGAAACAAAAAATAAGTACTTTCCAGCTCTGTTAGTGAAGTACTCCCAACATCTTGTATTAATTAAAGTTAAATTGTCTACCAAATTAGTTTTCTGCTCCTATTTCAAAAATAATAGTTTTGATTCCATTTCTCCATGCTCGCAAAGAGAAAAGGACATTCTGTAGCAGTGCAAGCAAGTCAGCCAGCCATCCTCCATAGGTTCGTAGCCAAAGGTTCAGGAGTCTAGTTAATCCACAAACAGATGTCAGATAGAGTCTGAAAATCCAGTAACACCTCCTCCTCCTCCTGATGCATTTACTTACAGAGTAAACACTATAAAACAAAACTTTACTTCATTCTAAATGCCGCAGCTTCCACACATTTACTTGCTCTTTCTACCTGGGGAAATACAAATTTACATTTCCAAGAAATTACCTCGCGCAAAGTTATCATCTTCTATACCCGTTCCTCTCAAAAAGCAAATATTTTAAACAAGGTATAAACATTTAATGATCTATTTTCCATCTATTCATTTAACAATGTATCAGATGCGAGCCAGCTGACCATGAAGACAGTGATGTGAAAAAAAGTGAACCTGCTGTTGATTGCACAAACAACTTAATTATTAGTGGCCATAGAATTCAAATCTAGATATTGATGCATTACTGAGCTGAGACCAGTCAGCAGAATGGTAAGGATCCACACTGGTTTCTCCAGAACTGGCAATGCACTTAAATCAATTTATTCTGTCATGCCACATGACAAAACTAGTTTATTCATTAATCTCCATTTTTTTTTTTTTTTTTTTGTCACAGAGCTTGGCAGGGTCTCCAGAATATGAATCCAATCCCCCCCCCCCCCCATCAGATGTATGACCAAGAAGGTAGTGTTGGTTACACAGCGGGCAAGCACGCATCTTTCACACTATTGATTTCATTGCCAATTGAGGAGGAGGAGGTCTACCCACTCAACTCGCCGGCACTGACTCAACATTAATCAAGTGCACATGAAAAATCTAAATAGATGTGGAGTGCAGCAGTTGTTTTTTTCCTCTCTTTCTCACATCCCCCTATGAGACAGTTGTCATTAGTTAATAACGAGCCTGCTGCTGCTGAAACAGTCACAGACTGAGAGAGAAAAGATAACGAAGCAGAGATAAACTTGTGCGCTATCATCATCTTTTCTGATTCCTGATCATGTAAGGAATATACTAATAAGTGTGCTGCCAAACATCAGTGGGACAGCCATATGGTTATCAGAAACCAAGTGGTGCACTCAGGTGAGAAAATGAGCACCTGTTAAGATACCTGGGTGTCTTTTAATTGCAGGTAAGATTGTTAATCAAATATAGATGTATATGAAGTTTAATGAAATGAGATAACAGATCCATTCTTAAATAACAATTTCACTATTATTAAAAAGGAATATTAGCGTTTTATTTTCCTGCTCTTTTCATGACTTTGTTGCTAATGATTAATCATTCGTAAGTACTTATTTAGAATTTTTCCTGTTTCTGACTGTATCAGTTACAGGTGTATTTTGAAGTGCGGGTTTGTTTTTTTTTTGTTTTTTGTTTTTAAATCTAAAGAATAATTAGTTTCTCTCCCTCCCAATCTCTGGTTATAAATAACTTCTTACAAATTTAATTCGATCTTTGATATGACTAACCCTCCCAACGTCCTTGCAGTAGAGAGATGTTAGGCCCAGTTTCCCAGGATTAAATCCCTCACCAACTATCAGCACACTCATTTTCAGAATATCCTGCTGGGTGAAATAAAACAAGCAGGTGCCGACCACTGGCGTTGTTCCCTGACCCTAAACACACCTTCGCTAGAGAAAAAAGAAAGCAAAGCATAAATAAGAAACCTGAATGAAGAGGATCTGGGAAAAGGAACAATTTGTTAGCTATTATGACTACTATTTGTTCTAACAGGAGGAAATTTTTAAATTATAAGTCAGCTGATAAAATAAGTTCCTGCATAGGAGGAGAACCTGAAGATCATTTCTTGTAATGCTCATCTACATCCGTTCAAACATCACTGCTTAATCTTCTTTATCCAAATCAAAAATCTTGGATGGCCACAGCAGCTTCAAAACGACAGTCACCAAAAATTATATAAATCATTCCTCGATCTGTTTTTATTTTAATTCAAGGAAAAGGTTGATAATAATCAGATTTACGCTATTTATCTTAAATAGCTTATCCTTTCATGGTTGTTGCTTGCATCACTAAGTTGGAGAACAAAGAAATCTGCTCTGAACATTCTCGGCCCTGCCTAGTGTTGGTCACCAGCACAAAATACAGATCTGCCAAAAATACCAATGCACTCCTGAGATTCTAAATTCCACCTTAAAAGTATCTGGCTCACTTCCTGCCACATAAGTGCCACAATGATTACACCGCAACAGGCCGCATTCTTGTGGTGTTTAACAATATCAAAAGACTACTGTTTGCCTGTTTGCGCAACCAAACATTGTAAATGTAGATAACTCACTAAATTTCAAAACTTTTGCCTGCTGAATGGCAGAAATTATGGTTTCTGTCTGAGCTACTTTTGTTTTGTTTTGCTTTTTCTTAAGGGAAAATTTGTCATTATCCAGGTTTTGAAAAATCCATCAAGAGCATAGGGAAAAAAAGAGACAAACAGAGAGAAATTTCATTAGAGTTTACAGTAGATAGACTGCATTCAGTTTTACAGTAATGGAACCGCATCCAATTAGTTTCATGTATGGACCTCACATAATTAAGCATTGTAGTCACATGAATCACACATCAAGAAATTCACTCTTATCTATTACTCCCAAAAGTTTAGGGTTGGAAAGAAAGCAAACAATAAAGCTCCAGCTAAGTGTAGTGATAACTTTCAGCTACTCCTGCAATTCACTACTGAATCAATTAATAGATCATACACTAAACTCAGGGCAACGCTCTATCATATCTGGCATGATGCCCAGCTATCTCTCTTGCTGACAATGAGAATCTTTTTTTTTTTTAGTATTATTTCTTAATATTATACACAATGCCATTGTTTCTTCTAGCTAGTATATAACAATAGAGGATCAGTAGCAACGGTTCTTTTTGTTTTATCATGAAACAAAATCTATACCCAACCCAATGTAAAAACAATACTGTTAAAGCTAACAAATCATCATAAAACAATACCTTTTCTATTTGGTTTTAATTAGTTTTCGCTGTTTCCTCTCCCAAGCTGGCTATTCAGAAATCAGTAAAATTAAATATGAGGAGGGATGCTCATTAAGTTAAGAGAAATAAAAAGGGTCTACAGCAGATGCTAGAATCAGCACCACCTTACTGGGATTAATGAAAACCACAAACAAATTTATTTATGCCAATATGATCCTTAACATTCACTCACAATACCGTCAGTTAGTCGTCATTCTTGCAAAATAAACTTTGTCTCTAAGTTATTCACCAAGTTTAGTTTTTAAAATTTCAAACAGCCTGCCTGTTGATTTCAAGTACAAGCCATATGCATCCAGAATGAGTGAAAGTGCCAGACTATGTAGAAATAAAATGTATATCTCACAAAATTAAAATATATACATGTGCAAGGTTGGCAAATAACATTTGTATTTTACATGTATTAAATTTTAGCTATATATTTATATTTACATACAACTATAAGTACCATTAAATTGGATCATGTATTAAATATTGAATATTTCATCAGTAAGTCCACAATATACACACCAATAGGTGGCAGCACTGTCAATTTTAATATGTAAGTATACACGTATACAGTACTGGTAATGTGTCATCCCATCTTAAAAACTAATTGGAATGTTTTTAAAATAATCTGTCAAATAATATAGCTTACTTATCAAACCCTTTATTACCAAGTCATTTACACTAATCTACACTACCTGTGTTAAAGCACACTGCATAGTTCAATAAATCCAGAAAGAAAATCAATATTCAGTCATACCTCAAGACTGAGTAATAGTACAGCATATTTGTGGGGGGGGATATATGCATTAATTTCTTTAGGTTGTTAGTGCTTTTTCTCTCTATTCCTCCTCTGTAATGTTGCAGAGTGAAAGGCTTTTATTTTGTATCCACATTATTTTAATATGACTATTTGCACCACAACTTCAGGAGTCCATTTCATGAATTACTAAAGCATTCGGTAAATTAGAAGGGCTCAACCACACTAATTTTCAATTTCAAATCAAAGGTGAGTTTCCTGCCAATACTCTTTTCTTAAATAATAAACACACAAAAATCCCTTTATCTTTGGAACATTTCTTGCGTTTCATAAAAAAATGTTCTTCTCTGTAATTCAGGTAGAAACTTCAGGCAACTGACTTTCGGATTAAGGACAGGCGAAGTACATAACATAAATTTCAGCAAATAAGCTACAGGGTCAGGAGACAGAGAAATACCTTTATATATATGTAATAGAATGGTCAGAGGTGCCTGGATAGGTCGTATCAGCAAATTTAATTCCTCGTTGCTGCAATGACTGACAGAATTTTGAGCAGTTAAAAAACACAAACGAACAAAACGTCAGTTAGTTACAGTTCTTCATTATAAGCTTATATATATATATTTTGAAATATGTAATACATACACTCATTGTTGTGGAATAAAACTAGCAGCTTCTAATAAGTCCACAGAAAAGTAGCCAATTAATGTGAGGTTTGCAGCATTTTGACCGCCAAGTTTCTGTAAAACAGCAAGTTAAGTGTGTGAATTCAAACCTACTCTTCACCACTACCATAAATTCTCAATCAGAAAGACACTGGTTCAAGTTATTTAAATCTAAATAGCCATAAAGCATTCTTTAGTAACATGGTTGTTGATGCATGACACAGAACTACAGCATACGGTTTAATGTCTAAGAATCCCACTTAATAGACATGAGCCTGGTTTCACATAATTTACAGAGTTTCTTCAGGGCCCCCCCTCCTCTAAACATTGTACCAGGAATAAATATTTCTTGCCAAGTAAATTTAGAAGGTAAAAAAACTCAATAAAAATTTCTAAACAGCAATAAAGTAAAAAGTTCACATGATTCTTGTTATACATCCAATTTTTTCTCTCTCTCTCTCTCTCTTGGAATATGTTCAGAATCTGGAAATATTTAGCCAGGAATGTAGCCATTCTGGCATTATCCATGGGACATATACATTAAAAAAAAACCCGTTTCCATCACATAGACTTAGCCCAAACCCTGAGGACCATCTTACTTACTGACTGATCAGCGAGATGATTTCTTGCTTTGTTTTTTTGGCACCCGTTCCTATATAAGTTTCCCCAAAGTTTCTAAAAGCAGCTATTATTATTAGTCATTTATTAATGATCTTTAACCAATAACAGTAGTTATCTAATAATTTAATAACGAGACTACTCAAAAATATTATCTCAAGCCTTTCATGTTGTTTTTTTATAATTTAAACACATCTTTTCTTTTAATGATAAATTCAAAAGTTAAAACTCTGAACAGTTTTTTTCCTTCTTTTCTAGAAAGCAGATCTTAGACACCCCACCTCCCAATATGTGACGAGACAGGTAGTAGTATTCAACCAGGTTGTGCATTATCTAAGATGTGCTGTTTTTACAGTACTAAATGACCAAATATAGAAATTCACCTGATGCCAGTAATTAGAGATTAACCAAGAAATTGAATGCTAAGAACTTCAGACACTGACCAATGCAAAAGCAATGCAAGTAATTGTATCATTCCTGTAACAAAGCATTCACACTGATTCTGGACTTGTCCTGCTAGCAAATTCATGACTTTTGGTTTAATACCACCAATGTAAAATATTTGTTATTGGGAATTAGAAATTACTTAGTTATCAAAAAAACAGATGTTTCAAATTAAAATTTGTGTTAAAAAAAACAAAACAAAATATATATATATATAAACACACATATATGGTAGAAAACTTATCTGAGTCCATCATCTTAGAGGTCTGATGGGAGAAATTCTGATGGTATTTATTTATTCAAGAATGATCAGGTGATGATGAGCTGCTACAAACTCTCTACAGGCATGTGGCTCAATAATCAGATGATTCCATTTGGCAAGGTAAATAAATACAGAAACAGAATGAGACTGAGAGAGGTTACCTGAGGAAATAAATCCTTTTAAAACAGTTTTAATGAAGATACTTGGTAGGGAGAGATAACTGATAACTGGAGAACAGGATGGAAAGAGTGTGTGTGTCTTTTTAGGGGATGTACATTGTTTAGTCAGCAAGTTATTTAAATGAAGCCAGAGAGGATCAGAATCTGTCTACAGTTCAGGTCTATGATAAGCTAAGCAGTCTTTCTTAAGCATCAGTAGCTGTATCTATCTTCCACAGCTATCAGGCCAGTATAGGATAGCAGCAGCAGCAGCAGCAGCCTAAAGAAAAAAGGCACTGGCACAAGTGAATTCGGCCTGTAGCCAGAACGATAGAAAAAACAAAACAAAATATATATATATACTACTTCTTCATCTTCAGGTTACCTGGCCAATGATGATCACCATAAAATGGAGATAACTGTAAAATGACTACCACCATCAGTAGCATGGTGTTGTGCAGGAACGCTTCCTCCACAGGATTATGGAATTCTACAGATTGTAGGAACTCATCCACAGAAGCCCTTTCCACAGCCCCACACAGCATGCGATGGGAGATGGTTTCACTGTTACTTGTGATCTTATGCGCAGCCCTGGGGAACCTACTTGTGTGCATGGCTGTGTGCTGGGAACGCCGGCTACAGAACATGACCAATTACTTCTTGATGTCCCTAGCTATTGCAGACTTTCTGGTGTCTGTCCTTGTCATGCCAATCGGTATGGTTGTGGAAATATATGGTAAGTCAACAATTTTTGCCTTGTTTCTAATATTCACTTATTTTTTTCTTTGTTAATTGCTGACAGTTCTGTAATATTCCTGCCAACCACCCACTCTAAAACCACAAACACTGAAGTTCCTACTCCTTTCTATCTCATTTCTTCTTGTTAGCTATCCAACGTGCAATCTGATCTCCTTTTCTGTCCATATACAAATCTGTGACATGTCATCATTACCAATTACCATTTCTGCATAACATTAGAAGCAACCTTCATGGAGAGCACAGTACAAATTAATCTGCAAAGTTAACTAAATGTAGTAATTGGAAACTTTCCAAACGGTTTAATGTAACACATTCATTTTCACTATACTCCACTTTTTCATGTTTCACAGCACAAAAAACATCACTTTTTTGTCAAATAATCAAGTGAGCAAATACAGACAGCAGCCATGACATATGAACAAATTCGAATCTAAGCCAATGACAGTTAAAATGGCAAAAAGAAATTTAATATTTAATGGAAATACAACTTGCAAAAATCTTAATCATTTAAAATCAATAAACCACATGGATCAGGATGGAAACCGAACCAACAACAGCACCGAAAATGAATTCATTTCACACTAGTAAATAGATGTGGATTAATTTCCTTCTGTAGAAGCAGCCATATCATTGCAAAGATTCCTGTGGTTTAAACTTGTGAATATAGCAGCCATCACTAAGCCATTAACCAATCAATGACCATCATCTCTCAGCCAATAAAAAATGGGATGGCCCCTACTGAACAGTCCAAAGGTTATGGACACAGCTAGTAGTAGTCACAAGTTCAAACCAGAGATCTAGATAAAGAAATTATTGCCCAACAATGGCACCACAAAACAAGTTTAAATACTAGACCAATACAATCGCTTTCTGAAGTCTGTAATATAGTTATTTCTTTTCTAATGATAAAACTTTCTACCATGCTGTGTAAAAAAAAAAGCAATTTGATTATTCATACACATTCAAAGGCACAGTTTGTTTTTGTTTGTTTGAAATTTGGATTTGAGATTAAAGTTACTAGTTACTAATCATCAAAAAAGTCATGTTCATCTGCCAGCTATCTTGTTTTGGAGCTCTCTTGAAGTAAAAAGCACTAATGTTCTCAGATCTTACATAAACAAAACACAGAGCCAGCCATTTTGCACAACTATGATGCACAAGCAAATACCACACAGGATTATGCACAACTCTGACATACAATTGCTTGAGGTCTGGACAGAGCAGCCATGGCAACACCTATGCATTTATTGAAATCTCCCATGAAATTAATGATCTAGGTGACAATGACAAAAAAAATTTTTTTTTCAGTTATGGGGATAAATTAAAATTTTTAGCATCCTTTTAAAAATAATTTAAATCCATAAGCAATTCAAGATAAACTAAGTACCCCATTCCCCTTTACCAAGACCTGCATATCAACAAATATGGTATGGCCATAGGATTAAATAGTTAAAACAAAATTAAATAATTGTGATTATCAACCAGAATGTTCAGAGTTTATGACAAGCAAACCTTCAGGGTTTTGTGTGCGGATGATAAAGACCTGCTAAAGACATTTTGAGTCATTAAAGAATTTAAACATTTAGAACTCTTATTTGCCAACAAATACAGGGTGCACAGAGGTCAAGGTGGTAAATTAACTATTACAAATGGCAAGATAGCTGCAGATCATGTCTTTCCCAATCTGTCTGGTAACTCTGAATTAACCTTAATGGTTTTCCAGCCTCATAAGTTTCTATGCTATCCCTTTTTTGCAGTATCACATACTTCTGTTGGTGCGTTATACACAGACTGACAAAATCGTATTTGTTGCACATCTCATAATAGATCTCTGTGTAACCTGGGAATTACAGGGCTATTGCTTTATTATATCTCCAAACATGCTATAGTGAAATTCTAGCACCACCTATTAGCCACATTAGATAAATTCTCTAATAAACAGATTGTCTCATTTGTTTAGCATCCTTCTACCTAGATTAGGAGAAGCTAATAAATAAACAAACTAATTTCATTTCCACTAGCACCATCAATGAATACCATCTGACTCATTTAAAAACAAAACAAAAGTGATGCTCGAGTGTTAAACAATAAAGATTATTTCTGATTTTAATTTTCAGAAAGTTATAATCAACATAAAACTAAGTATTTTTATCATTTTGTTTAATTTATTTTAATGAAACAATTTTTCAATGGGTAAATGAGTGTGCACGTGTGAACAGGAAATAGTTCCTGATGTTATTTACAAAAAGGAAATGGTTGGTTTGACCATTTCCCATCACATTGTTAAGTGAAGAACCTAAGTTTGTGTTGCTACCATGGATGTGCATTTACCTGATAATGTAATTAGAAATGGCCAAACTAACCCTTTCCTTTCCATAAATAACTTTTCCCTGTTACCACCAGAGTTCATTAGTTAACGAAGTGATGGAATCAGCCATACTAACCCTACCTTCGGTGTTGGTGTGTATCTATATACTGTTTATGCAAATACATTTTAGATGAGAAAAAACCATGTATTTAACTTTTCCCAAAGAAAATGTGTCTAGGGAAGATAATCTGATTTTTTCTTTCCCCCCCCCTTTCCAATTTGTTGTTCTTTTGAGAGAGTAGAACTCTCATGACATAGCACTCAGCATCATCAATGGACATTATGCCAAATTTAAGTCCCCTGCGAACACAAACTGTCAAGAACAAAATTAAGTTTCAGCTCGTTAGCATTTTTTAAGTAGTAACGATTTGTGTTTGTAAAGTAAAGACTCGGAAATTTGTAGAAATAATGTAACATTTTTTCCTTGTAGATTTAAAAAAAACAGAAACAACAAAAGTTATAATGCGAAAAGCGCTGGACTCTAAATCAGGGGAAAAAATGCATGAATTAACATTTATAAGGCCAAAAAAAAAAACCAAATCCTTTATAGGAAACCACATATGTATTCTTTGTGACACCTGAAATCCCAATAGTCACGCAGTAATAACATACCAGCGCGAATATCCATTATATAAAACCTGCCCCTGACTGAGCCTTGGTTCCCTGGTGATTCCCTGAAACAAACAACATAAATACACTTGGATCGTTTTACAAGAGAGTAGACTTTAAGAAAACACCAGATGAAGACAGCAACAACACAAGCTTACCTTCCAATGACAAACTGTAGACAATGTTCATTTTAGGACCTTTTAGGGCAAAAAAAAAACAGGATTGCATTAATAGTTAATCTAAATCAGGTGTTAGTGCAAAGACCCAGTTTGTTTTTGATGATGCAAGAAACTGGTTTCAGTATCAAGGAAACTATGCCAACCTTTATATCGACCTTTATATCGTGTAGTACTATGAAAGGCAATTTTGCTATGCTCGGGGCACAACTAGGTCTATGCTCTCTTCTGCAAAATGCTCGCATTCTTCATTAATACAATAAGGATCAAAATTTTGCATTTTCTGGAAGATAACAAGCATAAATAACCAATGATCTCCAGCAAGTAAATGGTGTTATATTTATAAATACAGTATGATAAACAAGACACGATTAACAGTAGTTAGGTTTTTTTTAATCGTATCGAGGAAAATAATCAACAAAACAAATTTGCTCCCTTTAAAGAGCTGATACTAGATAGAAACAAAAATAACAAAAATTTAGGCTTAGTATTTTCCCAATTAGGTTTTGGGCTGCTTTTTCATGAGTAATTGTGAAAGTGTGTGTGTGGGGGGGGAGGAGGAAGAGATATAGGCTAATTATTTTAGTTGGTGAATACTAGGGTCCCAGAGATGATAGACTGGAAAATTGTTTTAAAGGGGTTTGCTTCTTTCTCCTGCCAACGCATGCACCATACGTACCTGATATGAGTTTGTAGAGAGAGTAATTTATTGAAAAAAATTAAAACTAGTATTAGCTTGTACAATGAAGCCCCAAACTTTGTTCTGTTTATACAGAGCCTAATTTTGCAAATGGCATATTCCTGCGAATAAACTCCTGACTTTGATAAATCACAATTACAATGAAGCATTATGTACCGTCTCCCCTTCCTAATTCTTTTCCCGTGATCGTCTCAGTTAATATATGGTCTATTAGCACATCAAAGATAGCTTCTGAGTTACTGCAACCAATTTTAAGCTGTGGTGTATATCTAGATCAGTGTCGAGGAGGAGAGAACAGAGATTCAAAAGAGAAGGTTGATTCACCTCCCAATCCTCTCCACTTTTTAGTAGATAACATAGCAGTAGCATAAGTTTTCATCACAGTTATCAGTATAGCCTTAAAATCTCAAGGCTCTTTAAAACAAAGTATTCAGAGCTTTGATCTTTCCAAATGGTATCTCGTTAATAAAAACAAAAAACAAACAAACAATTTAAATAAAAGGGGTTTACTTACCCTGGTAATTCATTTAAACCAAAAACATATTTTAAAAAGCAGCAATCCTGAAGTTTCTCTGATTGTATGATTGAGTCAAGTTAAAACCTTAGAATAAATATATATAAAAGTCACAAATGGTGCTACATGCAAGCAGATTTTTTTTTAAAATTTATTTTTAAATTAAAAAATAGTCACAAAGCTGCTTTAGGGTAGGTAACTTGTTCTGTGACATTTACTGAGTTGCAAAATATATCTTAACCCAAAGTAATAGTACTACTACATCCAGGAGAGACTGACTGGCTGGATTTTCACAAAGAAAGAAAAATTACTACTCTGAACAAGCAGTCACCAGTATCAAATAACATATCAATAGTATGTTATTTCTCTTAATTCCAACATGCCTTTGGCAAAGCCACATCACCAGTTAATCATGAAACAAAACCTATTATCATTTTAGTTTGTTTGTTTTGGATTATCTGCCCTTGACCTGTATCTGACTGTAATATTCACTTTAAAATACAGAAAACACATAAAGCAAGCAGAATTTGATCTTTTACAAAGTTTGAATTAAAAACACAATTTGTTGATTTGTATGAGATCAATAAATTAGCAAAAATGGAAGCAAAACCTGTGCTAGTTAGCCCAGATGCATTTGGCAACAAACTTTATGCAAACATGGTGGCACTGAAATATGAGGGCTTAGAAAATAGATGGAAATCTGATGTAGATAATAGGAAAGTAAAAAATGAAGTCATGTTTGACAAAAAAAACAAGAAAAACCAAAAAAATAAGATGTCATGATAGTATTAGCTAAGTAATCAAAATTTAGGCCACCTTCCCACTTCCAGAGAAATTGCTACATATTTTTTTTGAAGAATACAAAGTCTGGTGCACTTTTAACCCCAGAAATAAACTCTCCCATTAGTGTGCGGGACAAAGGCGGCTTAGATAAACTGGAATTTACTAGTGGAATTTGTGCTAATGCACCTGTCAGCAACAGCAAACAGCCTCAACAACTTCCTCCACATGACATCATATCCTTCCCTTAGCCCACAAATCAGGATCAGCCATCCATTAGATCTTGAATTTAGCAAGCCATCATGGACTTGAGTGATATTGGCACCCAAGCAAGCAAACAAGGGTGGGGGGGGTGAAACTAAAAGCAGCCAATGTAAATCCATCAGATGCCCAACTTTTGAACTCTAGAAATGATAATTATCAAATCTGGATGTGGTGTCAATTTAGGTGATTGGATCTTCTTTCAGTAACTGCTGGGAATTTGTCAAAAACATTTAAATGATAAATCAGCAAGAGGATGCAAGGAATGCTCTACACTAATTAAATCAAAGCCCTTTTTGCATGAACGTTCTGTTTTTGTTTATGTTAATTCCTCCATCAAATCAAATTAATACATCCACCTGTATCAGTCATCAAATCTGCTTATATCAAAAGCTATGAGAAAGAGTTTTTTTTCAATGTATACTATTTCTGGAGAGAATAAGATGGATACTAGGATTAATAAGAATTTATTGTAACAATTGCAAGCAAAAGCAGTCTTATACTGTTTTTTCCTTTCTTTCTTTCTTTAATATTAAGCATTTCTCTGCTTTGTGTCGACTGACTGTAAAATGCATTACCTAAAAATATCCACTTTACTCAGTAGACTGTCTCATCTATTGACTGCTGTAAAAGCAGCAGAGCTGGGAAAAACTATTCTCCATACATTTTATTTTTGACTTAAAAAAAAAAAAAAAATTACATATGAAATTCTGTTAGAGTCTAAAGCAGATGAAGTTAATCAGAACGATATAGTGAATTAGGAACTAGAAGCTAACCATCAGAGACTGGGCTTATCATTGAGAAATCCAGTCTTTATAATTATAGGGTATTTTGGACCCATGAGATACAACACCCTTGTAGATTTTTGGTCTCCAAAGTTGCATCAACAAAATTAAAAAGTTAATTCAAGAACAGATTTAAACAGTCCAGCAAATCTGCATCTAAACCAGAAAATCTTCCTGTCCACACATACACAAAATACTGGGCCTACAATGGAAAATTACTTATCTCTTGAATAGTTTCTTTTAAAGGCATAACTCGCTACAACTACTAGAAATATCCGACCTGAATGTTTCCAGCAAAAGACAATGGCAGCAGCAGCTCCAATGTTCCCTAATAATACCTTTTTTTACAAATTCTTATATGGAGGTTTGGTTTAGACTATGATTGAATCACTCTGTATACATTATTTGCTTTATTTTTATTCTCCTTTTTAAAAATGGGTAGAAAATGTAAAGACAGGAAAACAGGCAGATACAAAACTGAGCAGCATACTGTAAACTAGACGGGCTTCATATCCGAAGTGAGTAAGAACCCTAACAAGAAATGTTGGTAAAAAGTAGCAAACCTTCTGCTCAAATTAGAAAAGATGAGAGTTAGCTTGTTTTTTGTTGTTTTCTTTGCACAGTTAAAAGCTAATCTCTCTTACATCTAATGCAACAATCTGGCTAAGTTATTATTTCTGTGGATTAAGTTAAATAAGAGTAGCAAAACCAAAGGACCTTTGCAGTCAAGATGGCCCCTGCAATCATAACTTTAGTTAATATAACAACTAAGAACTAAAAATGGTTAAGTTTCTTTTAGATTTTAAAGTTCTCTGATATTTTTAGTTCCTTGGATTAACATAATTAAATCACAGATATAATCTCAACCTAAATCAAAAGGAATTGCGCTACACAGAATCAACATCCGTTCCTTCCTAGTTTATAAAACTGATTTTCTAGAGGTAAAACAGAGAGGAAAATTTATACAGAATCAATCTTGAAGAAAACTCAAGCCTATCATTGTCAGTAGAATTTCTCCATGCATGTGCAGTCAGTATTATGACTGTAGGCCACCACATTAAAGCTAAGACAAATCCCAGCAATGATTGATCTATTAACACGGAATGGTGAATTCACTCAACTCTGCACTCCACAAAAAAAAAACAACATTCAGCGCAGACTCCCAACAACACCTTATTACTATTATTTAATAAGCAGTCAGTAATAATTAACATTTTACAGTAAGCATCTATCCCTTATTTGTTGAACAGCAATTAAAGATCTAAATTCAAACACTTCTCTACTGAAGTCAATAGCACCACACCAATATAGCTTTAACTAACTAACCACGACTAGGTAATTTATTCATCAGATACACCACTGTAGCATTTTGATTTTCCTAGAATCAATAACTGCATATTCTTTTTCTCAGGATGGTTTTCTTGTATTATTGTCTCAATGCACGTGTCATATGCAACAATCTGCAACAGGAAAGTTTGGTGATGCCTCTATTCTCAAAACTGGATTAAAGAGACAAATAAGATGGAAAGTTGTGTGATGTGCCATTTAGAGGGCATTTTCCCATCACCTTAGTGGTAGCAACGAAAACATTTAATAAACATCTTGATGGAGGACTAAAACAGAAAAACCATAATCCTGGAGGAGGAGACAGAGGAAGACTGCTGAAATGCAGATTTGTTAGTTAGTCTGGTTTACTAATAATGCCATATTTTTGGTACATAAAATATCTCCATTTAACCAAGTGAAGTTTCTGTTGGGCTACTGTTTCTGAACCATTCATTATCCGAGGGCAGCAGGTTAATAATAATGCTATCAAAAACAGCTCAACATAGCCATCACAGTTGAATATTTACATACTCTTATACAGTCAATATATACGTTGTTGTGTGAGGGAAGCTAAATGAACTAGTCTAATACAACTAGATTTTTTGTTGTTTGGTTTTTTTTATATTCTAAACAGATTTATGTTAATCCACACAACTGTAATAGCTTGTCTCAGCTTGCAGGCCTCTACTGAGCACTGCGGGTCATGTAGAACATCCACAATCAAAAAAAACTCTTTGATTGATGTCACAAAGTGGACTTTATACTATTATTATTATTCCACTGGAAAAGATGGCCGACCAAAGAAAATGAGACCACATTACTGGTAATACAAAGTTACAGAACAATGTAGAAAGTATTTTCAGGTAGGAAAAAAGGAAACCCATAAAAGGTATTTTTGAGTAAGTCCACATGCTTAAAATCCCAACTTGAGCAAACACTATGACACATCAAAATGAGTTGCTCAAAACCCAGAAATTCAATATTACAGTTATAACAACTTTCTTGCCAAAAATTTTAAATGCTTCCATTAAACCCTGAAATTGTTACTCCATAAAGAAAGGAAAATTCAGTATTGGTACTGCATGGATAAAAACTTAAACTTCACATGAATCCCACAAGTTACCAAGTGGATTTTTTTTCTCATTGCATTATGGGTGCATTAAGCACCGTGTTAGTTATTTGAGCAATACATGAGAACACAATGGCAGTATACTTGAAATATGGAGAAATGACTCCAAAGTAAAACAAAGAAACAGACTGAAATTCTATCCATCTATCTATTTTCCAGGCAAATAAATCATAACTTTATTACAAATATAAAATTTTTAACCATTTCATCTGCAAAATGTTTGCGAACATGCCATATTCTAAATTCTACATCATAATCCCATCAAAAAGATTTGTTTTGTTCTTTTAAAATTTAGTTCGAAATAAACTGTTTGCTCTCAACAGTAGCCATTTGTAACATAATGAATTTAAATTCACTAACTTCTATCGACTTAGTACATGTAACTAGCCTATCACAACCACCGAAAATCAGTTGGTTTCCTCTACTGGAAGTGATTTTCAACAAATCATAATTCTGGTACTGTTATCAGAAACAGCACGATTGCATTTCCATTTCCTGCAAATCTGAAGATGACAGACACATACATTTAAGTAGGTTAGTTTATTAGTGTCACATCAAGGCTGCTTTTGTGTGACATCTGCTACAGAAGTATATAAAGTGTTTTTATTTATTTATTTACTTTGTTTAACTGCAGAAGAGAATTTTCTATCAGTAAATTAGCATTAAATATCCATTATCGTCATCATCAGTGTAAATCACCAGCAATGAGTTCTGAGAAATGACTTCATTTAAAATCTATGATAATTAGATAAATGGTATAATGGTATAATTCAGGTAAAATTACAGCAGGAATGGCATCAAAATTATGGGACATAGAATTTGGATACTTAAAAAACAAAAACTAGCAGATTTCTAACATATCTGAGCTTATCACTACTTTCTGTACTCCATACATAAATGAAAATTGTTTAAAAATAAGCATAAGACACTGTTCTTCTTATCCCAGATTAAAGTCCTTTGTATTCATTTTTGGTAATGTTTTGCTGACCTTGTATCTGTACACATTGGTCCAAACCATAAATGTAAGGAAAACCAAATTCAAACCAATACAAATTGTCTAGTTTGACAGACAATAGTTATCTCCAATGTACCGCTCAGCAGTGGAGCATGAACACAATGAAATAAAACTGCTATCTCTCATGTTAGCTGCTGTATCTATACAATCGCACCTGTTGCAACCCAAAAAGAAATTGCATTGTTTATCTTCATTTAATGAGTCAGAATGATAACATATTGTTGTCAGTCACCACAGGAGCAAAGCTGATTAAATCAAATACTAATGGTCTGCCAAGCTATGCAAGTCAGATTTCCAGAAACATGACCAGTCAGCGAGTAGCCATCACCTGCTAAGGTTTAGGCCTATATTTATCCAATTAGCTAACAAACTGTCGGCAGATAAACTAGGGAAAGTGTTTTCCATGAAATTTCCAAGCTTTCTGAGAAATGACAGTCTTTCTCAGGTAATATAACTAAGCTAGTTACACCTGGGCTATTTTGTTTTTGCTAAACATAATGAACCCATCAATTGTAGCAAAATTTTAAAAAAGTGAAACTATTTTTTTGGTGAGGGAGCTTGGCAGGCTGAAAAATAGATCCTTTCCCTAATAACACATCGCCTTGTCGCACACCTTACACAATTTTCGCCCACTCAGTTTCAACCATTACTGGTAGGTGCAAGCACGTGCGCCTCTTTACTGTTGAGAAATGAGAACTAAATAAATCTTAATATATTGTTCCAAATCAAAACAAATGAGGAATCTTTCTTTGTTAGTTGAGCGATAAGAAAAACTGGTAATATAATTACAGAAAAATCGTTAAAATAAATTAAAACAGAAGAAAAAATTTGTTACTTTTTAAAATCACAAAATATTCGAGAGAGTAATCATTATCATACATTGCCACAATCAGCCAATAACTTGCTTCATATGAATCTTTAAGTCTCCTAGTAGCTGAAAATTGCACTGAAAAGGATCTTGGATTTCTGTTGTTTCATTCCTTCAGTAGAACCAATGTCAGGCACAATAATAACCCAGCTATTATTATTTTTTTTTCTTTTGATCTCTCTTTCTGCTAGAAAGTTAGCTAAACAAGAAACTTACATCTGATACCGCTTCTCTCCCACCCCCCAGCTCTCACCACTGATTAAACTGTTTTATTGCATAGAGAGAAGCATGTCGAATAAATGCCATCAAATTACTGCATTCTCCACACACACATTCGCAGTTTTATTCTAACCCACTAAAATAATTATAGTAGTACAGGTGAGAGAATTCATATACACACATACATACATAAAACTTTTCTGATATTTCTCTTCTTTGAATATGTATGCCAACACTGGCACATAAAGCATCTGTTAGAAGACAACTATGAGTTTCAGTTTCTGAAAGCGAGCAGAGGTTAGCCACATGCCTACCACAGAAAATCTCCACTAGAATTCTCCATTATTAGTATTAAAAAAAGGCAAACTGACTCACTATCATGTCAAGCTTGAGAGATACATCAATATTTCAGGACTGCCACTTAAGTATGTTGATTATGATTGCTAAATTAACAAAACAATACACTGAAGTCAGAACCATTTTGTAGTAAAGTTTCCTCTTTAAAAAAAATATTCAATTAAGGGATGTTTATTTAGTTTTAACACAAAAGCTTTAATTTTACATCTACCTACCGCATGGCACTACTGTTGCACAGGATGGTGCAGAATAACAATGGGTTTCTTTATGAGATGACACTTCTGTGCACCTGTAAATGGTTTATGTAAGGTACTTTTTCAGTTTTTTTTGTTACAATGGAAATTCCATTAGAGTGTAGCAAAGTTACTCCCTTCAGCAAATAGTGGGAGAGATTTGGCAGCATCACTACAATCCACAAATCAAAATTACATAGCAATGAAGCAGCAGCAGCTCTGTGCATCTTCAAAGATCATTGGAAGAAGAAAACACATGCAATTAAAAAAACTTAGCTAAAATTGGTTGAAGTCATTCAGATTAAGAATCTAGAAAAGCTCCAGTCTTAGAACCAAATGAACAGATCTCATATTTCATTTTCACTCATACAACATTTTCTCAAATAACAACCAAGTGAATAAAACACAAATGACAATAGATTGAGAATTATGGAATCACTAACAACTCATAATCAAACACCCAATTTAAATGAACATTCAACAACTATTCCTTTACACTCATTTTCATTTTTTGTATTTTTTAACCTTCTGCAAACAGCTAGGCACACTCATTACAGCGTCCATCAATTTGAATGGCATACACTTTCACTTACTATTGGTTGATAATGAACTTAGCTTACTTTGAAAATTACCATTTGTTTATAATTAAACTTTTCCCAAAGTGTAATTGTTCTCCTTCGTTTAACATTAATTTCTTAAAAAGCAATTCTGCAACAAGTTAGAATTCCTAAACTAGCGAGTAAAACAATTAAGGAGTTATGTGCTATATATTGAGTTACCTCGTATCTAGAATCCATGACAACCAATCATGGCGGGTTGGGGGGTAATTTTCCCAAGTTTGTCAGAACAATTGTACGCATAAGTATTAAAAAAATTCCCAATAGATGTTAAAACATTCGCATTCTCAAACCCGTTCTAATGCATGCATACGCAACCCTAATTGCAGCTACAAGTAATTTACCTCCTTTCCACAAAATACTTTAATTGAAAAATGCAAAATAATCACGCGCAATTCACTCTTCCAAAAAATGTAATTTGTAAAATAACCATGAGTTTACCCTTAGGAAAGCCATAATTATAAAATGATGATACATACATCAGACACAGATGATAAAGCACCAATAAACATAAAGCAGCAAAGACAACCATTTGCTGCCATAATGCACTTGCTGAACAATAGATCATGTGAATTTTTAACGAAAATAATCAACATCAATAAAAAGCAATTTCAGCAAATAAACCATGCAAGAAAAATGCTGCAGCAGGCCAACTTGCATAAGAGCAGTGTATAGTTAGTTAATAGAAAGATAATTAAAATATAAAATGGCATTAACGCACAAGTTTCAGGTAACAATAGACAGCAAGTCTTTCAGCAAATTTGTACAAGTGGACAATAATAGTTTTAAAAACAAATAAGAAGTCCTCCTTGGTATATAAGAAGTCATTATGCATACAGAGTAAGGGTGGTTTAATAAATTATTAGATTGGGGTCGTGTGCACATTCCTTAGTTGTTTAAAGAGGAAAACACCCACTGCCATTTGCAGAAGAAGCACATGCGGTTCAGTCTCATCAGCACTAATGTAAGCCACTAAATTACAGACCGTTTGAAACCAGTGCGCAAATTCACTGGATGGAGGAGCCGGACCATTTAGGTTGAGGCAACAGTTATTTCCAGGGTTTCAACGTTTCTCAAAGAGGCGTTTCCACTTCACATTCTATCGGTGGGCATTTTATTTCTGCAGCTTAGGCTTACTGTTCTATATTCCACTCGAGCGTCTCGCCTCCCGCCTCAGCCCTCGTCAGCCAGGGGAAAGCACATTCATTTTCTACACGTAACTATACAATGCTAAACAAACACAGCAATAAATCATAGGTTTTGCTTTGTAATTATTTCACTCCGATAGCACCTGTGCCAGCGGATTATGAAATCTCTCGTTCTTTATAGATCTTTATGAATTTTTGCTTTTGTTGGCCGGGCTCTAGTTTTCTGATGAACCTGCAAGCAGGGGGGGGACAGGACAGAGATGTTTCTGGAGAGGCTTAGAAGTCTCAGAAGGAAACGATGAAACAGTTCAATTCCTGGAAACATTCCCCAACTTATTAATCAAGTGGTTTTTTTTGTTTTTTTTTGGTTTTACACTTCTCTGGTTCCAAATCCAATGCACATACTACTTTGCAAATAAAATTAGGTTGATCATAGATAATCATCCTCTTTAAATGAACGGGCTCTCACTCGCATGAAGTGATTGACTGACCGTTTGAAGACAACATCCCATAACCAACCCGGCCAAATGAAAATCTATAGGTGTCTAAGCAGCTTTCTTTGATAGAACATTATTGCAAATAACTAATGCTGGTGCTAATTGGCTTGTCCTGGCCCTTTATATCTGAACTTGTGAGGGTTAGCACTGAATCACCTACTGACCATTTGACCCAAACTAGTCGAAAAATAGTAGCAGCTAGTTTTACAGCAACAAACCGAGACACTCCTCCAAATCAGGAATGAGAATGGAGAGAGACAGCATTAAATATACATAAAAGATAGGGATTTTCAAAATGCACAAAAGCTAACTGTATTTTGTGAACCTAGACTGTTGAAGGCGGCGGCTTGATATAGGTTCACAAAACAAGCAAACATAAAATAGTTAGCTTTTGCGCACGTTCTTAATTACTATTTTTTTGACACCGGATTCAAGGCAGATACTAATTATAATAATATATATAAATGCCGGATTAGCAAAACTTCTAGCACCTTAAATTTATGGCGATTTGTGATACTCCGTGTAATATCAAGAAAACTATCTACCGCCTTTAAGCGTTTCTTCCAAACACTTCAATCATGAGAACACAATAATGTCCATCTGCAGGCCAACTAGATAATCTCTGGAACTTCCAGGGGTTTTCTTCAAGACTGTTATTATTATTATTATTAATCATCCTAGTAAATCTAATTACTAATCTAGTTGTTACTGGAAGTGGATATGGATTCTGTTTCAACCACATGATCCAAAAAGTGTTCTAACTTGTTATGACTGACTGATGGGGATTAAAACTGTCGTCTTATTATTGATAGTATAATTTAGCACACCCATCAGTTTTGACAAGCGTGCATTTTCCATTTTTCTTTTAATTCAAGCAACTTATTGAAAAATAAAGTATACAGACTAACACAACAAAGGCAAATGTATGATAAAGGCTACTTGTTGTTTAGCATTTAACCATTTCATTTGGATATGTAGCATTTTTCTAAATAAAGGACCCAATTTAAGCTTTATAATTAGATGACACAGTATAATTAGAACAAAGATGAACATTATATTTAAAGTACTCTTACTTATACCACCAATTGGATTATATATAGCCAGCAATACATCATGTTAAGAATTTTGGATCTGAAAACTCCCATCACTGATAGCGATATAAAACAATCAGTCCAGCATTTTTTGTAGCTACTGTTGTTTTTGCTTTTATTTTTCTCCAAAGTCTCTATTTAATATGTAGTAGTAAGAATGGATGAATTGGTACCACAGCACTTTCCATCCAACTCAATTATCTACCTGTTACTACGTGGATGGGAGCAAAATGTATAAGAATGGGCTGGCCAGGGTGGTTTACAAAAGGAGAATCATTAAACCAGCCATACAGTCAGTCATCCTAGATGAAATTCTAACTAACCACCACCTTCTCTCCTTGTGGGCAACTGTCAGCAGTAAGTGATAACTTTCAGCACTTTAACTGATCCACACCTGCTGGCCTTCCCTGGTATGGCTGTTCTTAGCAAACACTAATTATCACTTACTCACATCACTTTTCCAACTTCCTCACACCCTGACTGAGTTTTTCATAAACCTTTCACTTTTTTTGCCGTCTAAACAGACAGAGGTGACCAAGACAGACTGCCACAGCTCCAGGTTTTTTTTGGTTGTGTTTGTTTGTTTTATCATTTCTTTTTTAACCACAAAATAAATCCTGGCTTAAACTAAAATGGCTCTCGACTTTGTAGAGTACAGCACTATTTAAAAAGTTGACTCTCCTTTCTTCGGAGAATAACAAAGTGGAAACGAATGTCCAATGCAAAACTGTGGGACAGCAATGAGAAGCCCCCTAGAAAGTTGTTAATCAGTTCATAGCAGGGTTTTTCCAGCCATAACATCGCATACTTTTGAATGTGCCAACGTTTCAGTGGACAGCACAAAAGATATCACTAACCAAAATTCAGTTCCCTAACGTTCTAGCATCGATGCATTACAACATACATTATTTTCCAATGATAAGTCAAAGAAATTTAATTTAAAATTTAATTTAATTTGATTTATTACACAAACAAACAAACAAAATGATCAATGTGTGTAGAGCAAAAATAAAACTTGTAGCTGTTGCTGCAGCTGTTTCCATTTTACTTTCTGAGTTACCTGTGGGTGCTGATAACAGACCCTGGCATCCACAAATGTGAACTCAACAACAAAATAATTCATGATGCATTCAAAAGGATTAAAAAAAAAAAAAACTCATGTAACAATATTTTTTAACATTTATTTTCTAGCTCATGTACTCATATACAAATAACTATATGCATTAAGTGATATATATATATATATTATAAAATATAGAATATTTTATTGATAAATCCACAGTTATGACCACAGAAACTTAATACTTAAAAAAAAACAATGGGCATTACAATGACCTCTCGGAATAATGCAGAAACTATTGTCATCATCAACGTAAGTTTAGTTGGTAAGAAATGTTCTTTAAGCTGTTTTACTTGTTGTTGCCTTTACAGCACAGCAAATCATGATATTCTGTATCACGATCTGCTCCAGATAGAGAGCTGCCTCCAATTCCAAGCAGGGCCTGACCATGAAATCAGAAGTATACTCTCTGCATAGTACACGATCTCAGAAGCTAGAGAAGCTGCTCATCAGCAATCCACAGTCAGGGGGATAATACATTAGTTTAACGCATTCAGTAAGTCTGAAGAATAGAAGTGACTCACTGACTAGCTGAAACAATGCAACTATCCATTTTACAGAACGGCATCAATATAGGGAAGCAACAGTATTGATCACTCCTAACCATACTAAAGTTTAAAGATGCACAGCTTACAGCCATTCTAAGTCTGCTCAACTTTCTTTGACTCACTTTCCATTTGTTGTTATGGTGTAGATATCTTTTTAAATGAAAAGGGGGCCATTCAACAAACACCAATTTTTGTCTTTCTTGCAAGATAGATTACAACCCAAACCATGACACTTCTGCCCCCATACTTGGAAGGGGGAAGACACTGATGCTGAAGGTCTTTGGTGGGCATTCTCTAAAACCACTTGTGACCTCCTGAAACAGACCTATCAACAAAAAAAAAAAGGCCACCAAATACTCAAGGGTTTTGCCAGATTTTTTAAAGTCCATTAGATAAGAGTTTACATCCACTGTAGCCAAGTCATCTGTTGCATGGGCGATGTCACCAAGAGAATTTTAACGGCATCTTTTTGTTGTGGTGGTGCTGTTAAAACAGTAGCATTTGCCTTGGTGAACTTCACAATATTAGCCACAGATCCACAAGAAATGTAAAGAATCTGTTGTTAACTCTGACCATACAACACAATCTTAAGTAGACAAAAATATTAAACGATCCACCTGTTTTTTGGCATGGTGATTATGTACACTAGTTATCTGTCGATCCATACAGCATCAGTCAAAAATAATAATTAGCAAAAAGATGATTTATTACATACTATTTTGTTACCTTCCTTTGCAAACAAAAAATAAAGTATATCTGTTGTACTATACGCTCTTCCCAGTTGCTTTTGACTATCTTACAAAATAGACAACCTCAGCTGTTAGCCATCATAGGCAATTATTTGAGTAAAATTGAAAACAGGTTGGCACTTAAGTTTTAAAAAGAGAGAATGTGAGATAAATTGTGTGTATTTTGGCAATAGCTGTATACAGTCGGGTAGATGAGTTGCACTATTTCCATAATGATTAATGTCATCGGTCACAAATCATTTTCTGAATCTAAAACTACTTTTAACTTCAGAGAGAGAGAAAATTATGCATGACCATAGCTTTTAGGCAATATATAATATTGCATCATACCTAGCAGGAAATATATCCATAAATATCAATACACATGCACATATGCAGCATATCCATAAAGTAACAATTGATTGTAGATTTAACTCTTTTCCTCTTGCCATCCCCCACTCTCTACTCATGTGAAATATTGTTGTAAAGTACCAATGTTGTCTCTGCACATTCACGAAGTAAGGATTTCTGTACAGAGATCTAAATGCATTGAAAAATTAATCAGGCCAGTACATCCGTAGGCCAAGCAAAAGCCAAAAAAACTATGCACTTATAAAGCATCTTCAAGCATATACTGAAAAATTCCAAAGTCAATGGAAGAAAGTAAATATAGCAAAACTTAATCTGTGAAAATGAAAAAGTCTGTGTTTACAAAAAGAAATGAAAATAAACGAGACAGGTTTATTATAATGAACAAAACACATGGGCAGAGCATTAAGGCCAAGTTCACTGAAGTACTGGAACATTCCAGAACTAAGTTAGTTAAACAAAACTGGCCATAAACCCCATTATCAGACCTTTGAAGTCAAATGGACACAAAGTTTGTCTGCACATCCGCTAACCAAGTGATCAAAAGCAGAAAATTCAACACAAATGTTTATTTCTGAGAATAACTAATCCCTCTCAAACTCTGCTCAAGTTTGAACTAAACTCTGATAAAATAACAAGTTTAAAAAATTGTCATTTGTGTTCGTTCTTCATGTTGCCAAAGCTGACGGTCACCCTGAGTTTCTTTGAGCTCTCTACAGCTAACTTTTAATCTACTCTTGGCTCAGCCACCTGAGTCGGCAAAGACATTGTGAATTAGCAAAACAAACTTGCTATTTCTCCATCACTTTTTATCATCATCTTTTATGACATCATCAGAACTGTGACTTAGATCTTAAGTTTAACATTCATAATATCTTCAAAAGTTTCCATAATCTTTCAATTATTTCAAAAGTCTAAATGGTTAACAAGGGTTAATAATTTTGCACTATTACAATTTTGGCTACATTTTTTTGTTGTTGTGACTGTCTTGGTATCATAGCAACTTTGAGAAAAAAACATTTTATAACAAATTACAAAAAAAAAAAAAATAAAACGTAACAATTGCATTTATCTGGATATCAAATATACAAAATGAAACTGTTATGACCAGAAGTAGAGCTTTTATATTTTTTACAAGCTGCAACCAATGTAAAATGCTGATGATAAAGTACTAATGTCAGCCAGCCACAAATGCTCGTTTCCTTTTTTTAAAAAAAAAATTTTTTTACTACATACAACAGGAGTTTAATATTTTATTTTAATTTAAACACAGCTACAAATATCTAACCCATCTCTTCATGCTGCTGAAAAGAAAGTGCCTCCTCTTGATAACAAACAGTAGATAATTAAGGAACTACAACAAATTTCTTAGCTAGAGAATTCAACACTGGAACTTCCACAATCCTCAAAGTTCTCCCAAGAAAATTTTTCCAGAGTGATGCCAAACTTTGATAACATACTTATTAACATAAATTTGCATGCATTTTTCCCAGTACCTTGAATAGCCATATTTGTACTTTGAATTTGATCCAGCTGAAGTTAAGGGAGTGGATATGGACACTGGTGATGAAATCAACCAATGCTGAACTATCATTGAGAAATTGGTTTCTTTCTATTCTAGAATCTTTCCTCGAAAAATCAGGTATCTGTGATAGATTTGCATTTAAGAAGCACTGTAAACAATCACACATGAACACTGGAAACATGAATGGATGCAAAGTGTCTTATCCTCATGTCATTATAAAAATCAATCATTCTAATTGGATAGAACATAGAAGCATGAAGCAGTGATGGTTGCACTATATTATTGGGTGATTCAAAATGGTGGATGGTTATATTACTGTAGACTTTGTAACTCTAGTTTCAATGAATGATTCCCTCTCAATGTGAAACGACGTTTTAGGACAAAAACAAAAGTTAGCAGGCAGATATGTAAATTTGCTCTATCAAAATCCCCGTTCTTTCATACATAATTTAAAAAACTAGACAAAAATTGAAACTATGAAGAGAATACCACTGGAAACTAAAACAATAAAATAGCAGATGTTTTTGTTTGTTTGTTTTTTTGGTGCATTCCATTGTACAACTATTAATGTTTGCCTTTAATGTTCAGGCAAACCATCTTGATCAGACTATACAAGCTCTGCGGTATCAAGCTAGATAAGTGATTTATATGGTTTTGCCAGCCAAAGCAGAATCGTGTGCCTACTAAAAGAGCATGAACCCAACTCAAACTACACAAACTCTGAGTGAATATATGAAGGTCTACATACCAAGAAAGTTAAGTCCACAGATATGTACAGTTATTAAATGCGTACACGCAGCTCTTTCTCCCTCTTATCTATTTACATGGTCAAATTAACTCTTTATCCTGTTGCCTTTATAAGATTATAAGTTGTCATATCTCTAAGCAGTGTAAAAGGAGGGTGGGCACGATTATCAAAATCTCCAACTTATATTTCATTATTGAGCAATGAAGATAGAAGAAACTACAACTTTTTTTTTATACCATATATCTATTACATTTAGAAATGCCATAAAAGTGCAACCATGAAAAAAACTGTTACCTAATTACCCTGCATAGACAGGTTTCTTCTGTTAAATGTTATACTGTTTAACTCGCATCTTTGAATTCCATTTTTACTCAGTTCATTAATTATGTTTTGATATCACTTTCCGCTTGTGTTCAGTTAAAAACAAGATTAATTTTGTTCAGTAGTCAGAAATTTGTAGAAAACTTATTGCCTCCTTGTAAATAAGATATTTTTATTAATTAGTTTTGTTAAAAAAAAAGTCTATTTTTTTTTCGTTTTTAGATAGCACATTTAAAATATGGAAAACAAAATCTCCTAAAAACATTTAACCATTTCGTCAGTTCTGACGAGAGAGAGAGAGAGATGGAGAGAGAGAGATGAGAGAGAGAGAGATGGAGAGAGAGAGATGGAGAGAGAGAGAGATGGAGAGAGAGAGAGATGGAGAGAGAGAGAGATGGAGAGAGAGAGAGATGGGAGAGAGAGATGGAGAGATGGAGAGATGGAGAGAGAGAGATGGAGAGAGAGATGGAGAGAGATGGAGAGATGGAGAGGGGAGAGGGAGAGGGAGAGAGAGAGAGCGAGAGAGATGGAGAGCGAGAGATGGAGAGAGAGAGAGAGATGGAGAGAGAAGATGGAGGGAGAGTGGAGAGAGAGAGAGAGATGGAGGGAGAGAGCGAGATGGAGAGAGAGAGACAGTTAAAGCTCATATAAAAGCGAAATAGGTTTCGAACTCACAAAACCTCTAGAATGAATGGAAATTACTGTCCAGTTCACATTAGTAGTTCCAATGGAATCTCTCGATTTTTGCTTGCAGTCTCTATTGGATAAAATGAATATTCACACTAATTATTACTCATTCACCATTTTGTCAAATGCATCACAAACCCCATTTATGAATTCCAGAGCTTTCCCGCAGATCTCTTCAACATTTCTTACGAGATCCTGCAAAACTAGCTGTCAATGGCACACCTCTTTAATACAAAAACCCATCTACTCAATCAATATGCCCCCCACCCCACCAAATACTAAAACATTCCCCTAAACCTCCAAATCCTAGTTGGAAAAGGAAAACGCGAAAGGGGTCTATGGGAAACAGTTCAGAATTAACATTTTAAGTGAAGACTGTTGTCATTAATCACAAATGAAGTGCATGACCATCCAGCAGACTCACAATAAAAGCGGAACTCTTCGTCATCTTATTTGTCCACATTATTCTCTCCCTATAAGCAAAGATTCTTGACCTGATATCTTATAGTCACCACAATTTTGTTTGTTCCTTAAAAAAAAAATAGTCTTATTTTTTTTTTTTCCAAGTTGATGAAATAACTAAGAAGCACCGGTGACAAGTGAAAGAAAACTGAACAAGAAACTGAACAAGAAACACCGTCGTGTATCTGGCTTCATTACTGCACGTCTCATTAACGAGGATGGCCGCTTGTTAGAAAATGTCAGAGCCTGGGGGGGGTGGAATAAATAAAAACACAAGGAACAGATTGTTTTAAAATAATGATAATAAAATTAATCAGAACTCTTTTCCTCCCATACCGTACGCTCTACGGTCTATCGAAAGGATAGAAAACTTAATTTATTTTCCGCTGACAAGGTGTTCAAACAAGAAAAAACCCCACGAGTCGTCGTTGGTGTTAGGTTTTATGCTTTCTAAGGCAAAAGCATAATCACTGTCTTGTGTCAGAATGTTAGTTTTCACTCATGAACGCACTTCTACCCGAGAAATAACCAAATATGCCACATCTAAAGTAAACAAGAAAAACTATGCAAGCTGACAGTCAACAGAGACTCAATATGCAAACCTTCACTAAACGGAATATGCAAAACACATTAAAGTACATTCAGTATAGCTATCATTGGAAGCGGGGAATCTGCATGCTCTCCATGTCATCATTACATAAAATCAGCAGCAAATAAGGGCTTCTTACGCGAGGGTGGTAGCCTAGATATTAAGCAACATCTTAAACCATGCAGTGATAAACTGCATACAAATAGCTTTCACTTTATTTCTCAGAGACAGACAGACTTGAGAACCAGCAGGGAAGGAAATAGCCAGCTCATCTGACCCTAGTTGATTTTCCATTAATATAAGTAGAAAAAAAAAAAATTTAAGTACAGCATCCTGCCATTAAAAATTTTATTATAAAATACACGAGTTCACCAATACAAAAAATGGTAGGGTTACTTTCCAGCTTTCCATTCAGGATAATAGCAACAACAAACACCTGATGACCTAATAATTAACATCCTAGGAACAATACTACTGATTATGTCCGGCAGCCCAGAGGCAGTAGGTAGGGAGGTTAATGAAGCAGAATGATCTTGTTGCATAACAAAACAAAACAAAACAAAGAGCAAATAAAACAGATCTGAATAACATAGATTACGATCCATCTAAATAATTGATCCCTGAGAAAGCAAAACACGAAATACCAATCAGAAAAGCAGAGAAAACAAGGGGTTCGCTCTTCTGTGGATCAGTGAGAAATTTCAAACAGATCTAGAAATCCAAACACAACCTGATTGCAGATAGCAAACTTGTCAGAGCTATTCAGTTGCTGTACTAACTTATATATATTACAAAACTTTCAAACTTTATCTGTGTAGCCAGCTTAGGTGATAACTAATACGGATTCATTTCATTCCAAGATATATTTTCTTTAAAGATAAAGGTAAAGAAAAAACATTATTACTTCAGGCCAGTTTTCTCATTAGCTGTTTGTACAAATGCAGCCTGTAACTAAAGATCCAACCGACATAGGCCGACTAGATGTGAACAACTGCGATCGTCATATCAAATAAGATTGTGGGTGCACACACCAAGGCTGGCAAAGCAGGAGGGGGCCACAACACAGTTATTACAAAAACAACAATGTACTAAATGTAGATTTCTGCACCATTGTTAAATCCACAGATTCAGCCAGATCCAAAATTGTGCCAGCCGTGTCAAGAATCAAAAACATTTGGGTGTCACTTGCTTGGGCAAAGTCTTACAACCTGAAATCCTTGTCTTTAAAACAGTCCTTTCTATCATAAAAATCTGCGCAGATAACTGTTCATTTCCCCCGTTTCTTTATGAACCTTGAAGCTGTCGTCATTTTTTTTCACATTTTCATTTAAATAATTACAATTAAATCGTTTTAAGATCACACGCATTCCACACAAAAGTTGAACAAATCTTTCAGATAATGTACACACAAACTAATGAACAGTAAACAAACGGCTGTAAGTCATGGCGTCTTGTTCACTGGTGCCTCCATTTCGCTCCTGTATGTCACTGACTCATGGTATCATACAAAACTCTTTGATCCAACTAGCTCCTAGGTCAGTAAAATTAGCATCATTCAGTTTCAAGCTTCTTGCAGTCTGAGCTCAACCCATTTCAGAAACAACTTAGCTCGCCCCTGCTCCCTTGCAAACCTACAGTCCTTAGCTTACCCTCTTTCTCCAGCAGACACTTCCATCTACACTGTTTTTACACCCATCCGCTAAACATGGTCTGACTAGAACCGGTACCACCACTCACCACACCCCCATTAAAGAACAGATAAATATAACTGTTAACCCCGAATGCACAGAAAGATATATTTCGGAAATGTTGCACAGTAAGAGAGAAACCGGATGACATAATCACTCAGATTTATCATGCATGTGTTATGTAAATCCAAAACCAGAAAAAAGTCATCTGTACACTCTGTAAGGCATTTAAAAAAAAACACAGTAATGTAAAATACAGACAATATAAAATGTAAAACATTCCTGACTGGTTAACTTCAAACTGTTTTTTTTTTTTTTTATTTTTTTTAACCCTTCATACTGTCTACAGATTAATAGACACGTTTTCGCTGTTGCAGGTTACTTCCCAATGAATCGTCATCTTTGTCTCTTCTGGATTACAATGGATGTGCTCATGTGCACTGCCTCCATCTGGCACATGTCAACAATGTCCATGGACAGATTTTTCACACTCAAGTATCCAATGAGATATGGACGCAACAAGACCAAACAGATGGTATGCATGAAAATCCTGTTTGTATGGCTTGTGTCGCTGGCAGTATGCAGCCCTATAAGTATCCATGGGCTAATTGACACTACCACTGTGTACAACAATGGACTATGCATCCCGACCCTACCCAGCTTTGTAATCTATGGATCCATATTTGCTTTCTACATCCCACTGATGATCATGATAATCACTTATGCTCTAACAATACAAATTCTGTGGAATAACCAAAAACTAATGCAGAAAATAGAGCAGTTTGAAAGGAATCCTAAACTGGCAAAACTCAACCCTGAATACAAAAGGGCATACATGGAGAACTCAGTGTCATGTGCAGCTACACCGACAGGGAATGCAAACAGAGTTTTGTTCTCTGATTTAGCATCAGAATCACGAGACATTTCCGAGTCTTTCTCATCACAGTCAAAGCTAAAGATACACAGCAATCAGAGTGCATGCACTTTACTGAATTCAGATTCATATGCTACAACATCGAATGACTGTCAGACATCTGCACAAAGCTTTCTCGACCAGTCCACACAATCCCAGCAGGCACTCATACGCCTGAAGAAATATGACAAAAAGCAGTTTCTTCAACCAATGGCCAGAAGTTCAGCTAGACCACCCTGCTTTAAATATCCGTCAAACCCTAACCTGACATCCAAGGAGTCAGAGGAGCTTTATGCCTCAGCTTCATATTCACACTTCCTTGAAGTGCCAAACTGGAAGGGTACAATGCGTAGGAAGAATTCACTGGGACACAGTTACCATGGACTAAGCAGCAGCTACATGAATTCTGAATGGAGCGACAGATTTTTACAAATTCAGTGTGAAATGGACCAGTGTCTTCAAGATGCTGAACAAGACAACCATTCATCAGCTGACAGCAGCAGTGAGGGGCCTGGATCACATTCCGCAAAGCATCACAATGCTCTACTTGATTTGTCATCCTCTGAAGACGACCCGCCAACCAGAAAGCAGCTGTATCAGATGATGATGCAGAGGGAATCACCAGACAACAATAAAAACTCTTTCATCCACCAACACAAAAAGGAACTGCCCATAGAAATAACCTTGCCAAACTCACACGAAGCAGAGCCTGAAGAACAAAGTCCCATGCTAAGGAAGGTTAAAAGAACGGTCAGGAACTTTTTGAAAGATAAGCTTGGCAATACTCACAAAAACACCGAGATTCGCAAAGCTTTCAAGCACATCCTTCCTACCAAAACAGCAACAAATGAGAAGAAAGCTCTGAAAGTCTTGGGAATCATATTCATTGTTTTCGTTGTGCTCTGGACCCCCTTCTTCATTGTCAACATCATGTCAGTCACCTGCCAGTCATGCATGACCAATGTCACGCCCCAGATGATGTCCACCTTCCTTTGGATGGGGTACATAGCTTCCCTGGCCAATCCCCTGATATACACAATGTTCAACACTGCCTTTCGACGAGCCTTCCTCAAAATACTCACCTGCAAGTACCAGCATGGACATAGACACTTTCCCGAAAATCCTTGTCTTACCCTTGCAGCTTCTTGGCACAGTGAGAGGAGAAACACTGTAACGATCTTCATCCGAGATGAACTCAGTTAAATGCTCAAAATATAAACATTTTAAGAAAGAAAAAAAAAATATCACCCTCTTCCAACTTCAAACCATTCCCATTGAATACTTTGTATCGTAACATGCCACTGTTTTTTTTTGTGACTTTAAATGTGATGGTTGTTACTCTAAATAATCAAGCTTGAGTATTCCAAAATGTTATTTTGCTATAAAAAAAATAAATAAATACATTTTTAAAAAGCATTACCAATGATGATAATTGAATACTTTGAATGTTTTAAAGTACAGGAAAATAACAAACTATTCCTGAACTATTTTTTTCTTCTTCTTTTTTTTTTTTGCAGGATCAATAAAAAAAAAAAGACCTTAGAGATGCTACAACAAAGTACAAAACTCACCTGTATCATTTTCTCTGTTTTTATTATTTAAATATTAGATAATTAGTTTAAAACTTTTTCTTTTTCATAAATTTTATAGTGACTACATATGCTGTTTAATATTAGAGGGTAAAAAAGGGAGAGGAAAGGAAGCAAAAACTAAAGCTATTCGAGGTTTCTAATGAACAGTTAAACTTTCAGCCCAGTTTCTGATGATGAATAAGTGAAGTCATTATTTCTATTGCGCTCTAGAGAGCAAAATATTACAAGATGATTGGGCAGAGTCAGTATTGGGTACGGCCACTTCAGTCTGACTGCTTGAAATGAGGTCTGATCACTCCATCTAGTATTGCCCGCCTGCCCCCGTCAATACCATAGACAGGTCATGCAGGGTTCTGCAAATAGAAATTCCTAAATCGTATGCATCAACAAAAGATGCTTATTTGGTGAAATCTGGGAACACAGCTGGTTAGTCCATTCTGGTTTTGTTGGTCCTAAGGAACACACTGATAACCCTAGCCAGGTGCTGGCATAATCTTCTTGGAATATGAATCCTATAAAATGACAAGACTATTAGTTTTTCAATCTCGTTCAGGTACCTCAGACAACATTGAACAAAGACCAGGAAAGCCCTTCTACCAGCTATGATCCCTCACCATCATATCTGCTGCCATAGTGACTATGCTACATAACAATGACAACAGTATAGCTCTTTCTTTGCCATCACCATACATGTTCCTATCAGAAAAATCAAAGTTTAACGCATTCATCAAAATAACTTGTTTCCATTGGCCCCTTGTCTAATGAATTAAACCTTGCCAACGCTAATCAAGTATCATGATGATGACTGACTGACCAAAAGAAAACCAATATATGGATATCTATAGTACAATCCTGCATAATAAAGATGGCGTATCTGAACACACTAGTCCTTGGCTTGCCAGCAATTGTTGTTAGATATAATAGTCACTGTTCCGCCAAGCCATTTCTCTGTTCATAACAGGGATGGCCTCTACAGAACCTGTCATTGATTCCAATGGTCTGGCAGTAGCAGGTATACAGTTACCTAATCACTAATAGTCTTCATTTTGATTACTCTCAGTAATTTTAAATTCATGATTCCTAACGCCAGTATTCCTAGATTTCTGTGTTCAGTACATACTGCACAACAGAAGTGAGGTTTTGTATAGGTACAGCAGGTATTTTTGTATAGACACAGGAGAAAGAATGTGCTATTATATAAGCAGAGTTGAAAAATAAAGAAAAACATATGCAAATTATTAAAAGAGAAAGAGGGGAAATCTGGTTGTTTTATTTTTAATGTGTCTTCTTGACGCACTGTTACTCAAAGAATAGACATTTTAAAGATGCTTTTGCTATTCCATAAACCATAAATTATGCATCAAGATGTTCTTTCTAACTGTGATACAAAGAAAGCACAACCACCAATCATTTCTGTCAAATTTAATAAAGTAACAAAAACTGGAGAGATTCAAACTGGCACATGCATCCAAATTTTACTGATGCCTTTAAATTTGTGCACCCAGATTTTTATCCTGACTAACTACTACCACAACAATATACAGTCGTAGTTATGACCATAAACGGGAGGGGGGAAAAACACCACCTCAGAAGAGAGAGAGAGAGAGGCAGACAGACATGCTGCTGTAGTAAAACAAACTCAAAAATTTGTTTTCATAGCTCAGAACAAATGTTGAACATTAATAGGCTGTCACTTCTGCGAAACCACTTCTTTTTCCAAACACTATTAGAAATGTCACCTCGTAAGCAAAATCTTCAAAAAAAAATCAATATGTCACGGGAAGGTATGTCGACTAGGAAACAGGCTGGCATTACACGCATATTTGAAAAGGGCTCTCTCTCTCTCTCTGTGTGTGATCTTTATAAATTAAGGCCAGCTCTGGTCTGCATGACATCTCCAAAAATAATCGTGTATTATTTTAGTTTGTTGAAAATATCAAGCAGAACGTGGGACAAAAATACATGTTCTTTATCCCGATTGCCATAGAATATCAGACGTAATGGCATATAAACATATTTTGAAAATTTTAAAAACCATGTTTCACTAAGGAATAAGGAATATATGCATTAAGAAATTCAAAAAGTGATTTTAAGAAAAAGTTTAAATGCTTAAATTTGATCAGCAGATTAGTACCTCAAAAGTTTGATTTAAAGAAATGTTTTTGTTTTTTGTTTTTTTAACAAAGAAATTAATCCATATACATGTTAACAATGAAATTTCTAAAAAGAAAAAAAAGTCATTAAAAGTGTTACACACTTCACAAAGAATTGCTGGAATGGCTAACAAGGGTGATGATACTGCAGGTGCGCAATTTAAAGTAGTTGCGTAGTAAATTAGTGCACCAGCCATTCTTCTTCTAAGAGCATGCAGTAGAGGTTCCCCAAGTAATGGCTTCACTTTGACTCTCAACCATACCTAGGAAGCTTGCTTGATCCCAATACACCCCCCCAACACACCCTTCTAGGTAAATTATGTAGCCTAGAAGAAACTGAAATAAGTGATCCATTAAACAAGACTTTGCTAGAATAACAAAAGGTAGAGGGGGAACATTCTTACCTATAATCAACTGGTTTTTAATAACCAACAGTGGCCGACACTGAACTGAAACTGCACATTTAAAAGTTTCTTTTTCTTTTCTTTCCAATAAAATAAAAAAAATAAAATAAATAGCTATGCAATGCTATTGAATTCAAGAGCAATAGAAATAATGAGTGTACTTAACGGTTATTGAGTCCAGAACACGACTGATTTAAATCTATTTTGAGAATTTAGTAAGAACATGGAGTATGCTATTGGTTGAGTGCTCTCTGAAGTGAACAATGCGAATGGAGAAAAACATAAAACACTTATTGCAAACTCTATCCAAATACAATAATTAAGCTACATCCTGAACATATAGTGATGTACAGAGTAGGTAAAGGTATTGCGTTTTCTGTTTAACCACATCCTTCCTATAAGAAATACACATTCACGTTTATTTTGCAAGTGCAATAAAATCTGCGTTAAAAAGACTGTCAAAAAAAAAGGTGATAATCGTCTAATGGTTGCCATATCTCTGAATGTTGTCTTAGAAGACTACAGGTAAATTGGTAGACTGTCTTCTTTAGACAGATGGTGCCAAAATGGAATTTCACTAAATTCACGATCTACACGGTCCTACAGGGTAGGTGGTGGTTGTTGTTGAAAGGTATGGTTAGTTTAGTATCTGTTAATGATATCTGCAACGTATCATCCATTAAGTCAGATTTTCATCTCGCCTGTTTGCTGATGAGTGCTATTTTCACCTCTATTACATTGGAAAGCTTCAGCAAATGGAATTAATAAAAATTAGTATAACCACGTGTTAACATTAAAATAAATAATAATCCTTACAATGGCTTGTTATTAGCATTTAAAATCCCTACGTCGACTAATGGTGGTGGGAATATTTGAACTGCATGAACTTTGGGGGGGGGGGACAAACAAGGAACAGAAACTGAAATCATTTCTCCTCAATATTTTCATGTATCAGCAAAGGAAGTAACCATAAAGTTAGCTTGATCTTATCATCAAATGCCTGAGGAGAATTTTGTACTAAATGGATGAACAGAATCTTAGATGTGACTATGATAAAATAATCCAATAAATACGCATGTTCCCTTTTTATCTAATGATGGCATTTACCAAAATTGGAGATGGTGATTTCAACGGAGCAGTCGCTGACAAGGACATGGAGGGGAGGCAGGAAAAGGAAAATTAACCGAACTCAGTTAAAACTGGTTCTAGGTCTTGATGATTATGGCTGCTAAGAAAAGGCAAAGGTCAAGAATGTGGTACTCCAAAATGTTATACAGTGATCCTAAGTTTATTTTCTAAAAAAAAATAGAAACAAAATAAAAAGTTATTTAGAAATTTGAAAAACAACGACCCAAACTTATAAACCAAGGCTACGTACAATATCGACGGCGATGTCTGGCAGAAAACGTTTCAGTTGTTTTCAAAAGGTTATCCTCTGTGCTAACACTCAACAAAAAATGCAGAGTGGGTTAGGGGAGGGGGCCACATTATCAAAAATGTAGATCTCCAATTTAAAGTAGTCAGGGCTAGAAAAGTTTCTTGAAATATCTCAAGAAATTCCAAAAAAAAATTATATTATAATTTAACAGTAAGTTTAGGAAGAATATATATAATAATAATAATAAAAGCATTGCATTATCCCTTCTAGAGCATGTGCGCAAAATCGGGGAATGGTGCACATCTAATTAGTTATACCTTTGTTGTAGAGTTTCTATAAAAATGCTGCTTAATCAGAAAAATTTAGGAAAATACCCATCCCATCCACATCATTGGACACATGGCCAGTTACCTTAGAACAAATCACTTCTCCTTCACAATTATCATGTGTAGCTGGCAAACTGATTTCCAATTTCAGAATAAGTTCCGGGAAATATTAGTAAAATCCCCCAACTTACTGCAAACTTAATCAAGCTAACAGTTTTCTTTGACTTTAGTGAATAAATAAATATATACATATGTACTAAAAATATTCAAAATCATAACATTTTTGTCAAAAGGTAGCACTGTTTTGACCTAATGACTAATGGAGAATAGTATCAGCTTATCTGTATCTTTTATTTTAAGATCAGAATTTGCCAAAATATATTTAAAACCAGCTATGAGACTGAACACAAACAATAAATTAGGACTCCAACACTTGCAATGAAGAACAATAAGTCCAAATGTTTGATAGAAAAGATCAATTAGAATTTCAAAACAACAAAATATAATGGAATTTTTTTTAAAAATTAAGGCACTTTTAGAACAATTCAAGATATTCTATGAGAACAGTGTATTTTCGTCACCATGTCATATGGGTGCTGCATTTTACAAAATACCATTAAATCCAATCCGAGTAAGATTAAAGCCAAACATTTTGATGGAAAGATAAAATTAGGGTTCTGAGATGGATTCTTATAGGTTCCTATTAGTTTTAAAGTTTGACAAGATACCAAAAACACTACTTAATTAGTGGAAAGAGATTTTTTTTTTCTTAATTTTAGAATTTTTTTTCAAATAATAATAAAAATTTTTTAAAAAAATCATCAAAAAAAAGAGCTGGTGCTGCTTGATAATTGTAAAAGAAAACTGTTATAAGATGACCATGCAGTTGTCTTCGGTTTTCTTTCTCGTTGTTAAACGATTGTTTTAAATTTGGTACATACAGGCATAAACAGAGGACTTCTTTATCCATGCTTCATATAAATCATGTCAAAAACACAGTGGCACCTTATAACCTTTTGCTCCAATTCTAAAGAGTATGAAAACCACCGTTGGGTATTGGAAGAGTACAAGACCCTCCTGACCAGTCTCTTGGAAGAGAGATTCGCGGATGGATGAAGCAAAGGGAGCCAATAAAACTGAACCGAACAGATGACCAATGTTTTACAAGACCAAGTAATAAATTTTATAATGCAGGTTTTCTTTGGTAACAATAAAACTCACAAAAGGATGGAAACCACAAGCTTCCCTCCAATACCTTGGTGGGCAAAAAAGATGTAGGGTCTGTCACACCAGATATCTTATGTAAATCATCCCATGTACAAAAAAAAAAAAAGCGGAATCAATAATGCACTAGATGATTCTGGGATGATTTATTTGCAAAAGATGTAAAAAGTGATGAGGAATTTTGTGGATTCAACCAAATGCCAATGGGGGCGCGTTCAACAAAACTGGCAGCACTGACACTAAACCAACGGAGAGAGATCACCAGTTTAAGGAAAAACAGACCTAAGCTTTAAATTGCTCAAATAATTCAGTTCTTTACTTGCAAGTGGAGGCGATATATTTTTCTGCTACTACTTCTTTTCATCTGTTAGTACATTTTTTTAAAAAAAAAACTGTTTTTAAAGCAAAACACTGGATGCCCCAGAAATAGGGGGCATATTTAAAGAGCTAATTAAAACTAACTGCTTGCCTCCTGTTAACTTTCTTGTAAGAAAGATGAACCAGAATTGAACCAAATGTTTGCCAGATGCCTATTCCATCATAACTAATAGTGAAAAACAAACGAAATGTATTTTTTAAACTGACAAATAAATAAATTTATTTTTGAAGTGTGGCTGTGAAGAATCCTGAAATGAAACTCATGTAATTAAGAGCATTCAAGACTAATCACTAACATAACAGTATAATGAAAATGATAGTAGCCATTACAGACCCCCCATCTAAGTAACATCCATCTCAGATTAACCGCAAATTCACCCAACAAAGAATTTCTGTCCATCTCCTATCAGAAATGTATTTCCTTATAAGCCTGGTCCTAAATGTAGCCAAATATGCCAATTTAGCCTTCTCTCCTTGCAGATAACACACACACACACACAAAAGTATTGCAAGAGTGTTTACAACTAATATTATGCATGCAGATTCACAAACCATGAAGATGCAAATTACAGATAAATCAATTCATTTTTAATGGGCAGCCCTGAAGCCCGCATCACACTGCAGCAGGCACCAATTATAGAGACAGGGAAAGCCAGAAAATCACTTACTGCTCAAGGCAGACTTGACAATGCCTTGCAATGCCTCAGCTAGCCAAGTGACAAGCACAGAAATCCCTGAAATACTTTTCTTAAAGTCAATGACCCTCGAGATGGAGAATTCTGAGAAAAGACCATGACCAGAATAGCTGGGAAACAAACACGGAATGGTTCATGTGGTAGACAATGGATTCCTTGGTCCACATCCAGAAGCCAGGAGTTGACCACGCAACACCAGAAAACTCCCATTTCGTTTAAATTAGTCCCAGCACACTCCACACGCTGTTGACTCGCACAATGCCACATAAGAATACACCTCTAAGGATTCATGCTGTCAAGAAAAAATAGGCTTCACCTAACCAAAAAATTATTTTTTTTTTTTCAGTTAAGTGCACAGACTAAAATAATATTTATGAACAATCTTCCATAAAGTGGGAAAGGGCTTCAACCAGCCGAGTACATCTGTCTAATTAATTCTGGGGGTGGAGATGAGCCAGGAAAATCACATTGTTGAGATTGAGGACAACAGCAGAAACTGGTAACCATCAAGTTTGAAATGGAGAGGTATTGGACCAAAAGACCCCTTCTACACAAGTTATAGGTAAGGTCAACTTTAATGCACAACTTCTGAGAGAACATGGAGCATGAAAAGAAAATTCATTTTATTTTAATTTTAAAATGTTAAAGGATATATCGTTTGTTTTATTTGAGGGGTTGAAAAATCAGCTAAAAAGAAAAAAAGCATGACCCATCTAAAATCACATGCCAACAATAAAACTTCCATGAAATCTAATAAAGCATCATATGGAATCCTTAAACATCAAAAGTTTCTCCCCCAAAGACTGGATGAAAAGGGCAAGAGGCCCAAGGCTAAAAGGCACTTTTAAGTAATTACTTCTGTTACCCGAGAATACTGAAAATTAAATAACGTTTTCACTTACCTGAACAAAAGAAACCCCAGGGATGTAACTGCTACTCTCCTTACATCATCATTGACATCACTGACCTGGGATTTAAAGAAAAATTAAAGCCTATTTAAGGTCTGATGCTTAATACAAACATATCAAAATTAAGTGCTGGGTATTGACACAGATTTAACAACTAAAGGTCTAGCTCACTGAAAAAAAAAAATAAAAAATGCATGATATTATTATGAAAATCATGATAGTAGTTTTATTTCTTTTTTAAAAACTTAAACTTCACTCATAACTCATCAATAAAAAGACATATAAACAGTTTCACAAACTAAAATTAAAAGTTCAAATTACAAGTGTCTTTCATTAAATTACTATATTTTTTTTTGGCATGTAAATCAATTCTCTCCTCCCACCACAGAAGTCCAAGCTCTGACTTATTCCCCAAATCAACTTATCTATGGAAAGTCAATGCAATTGTTTAAATTAAGTGTTATTTTCTGAAATAAACTGTAAAATTGTTCATTTTAAACAGACTACAGAAATTACTGCCTGAAGTGTTTGCCAACTTTTCATGAGCAATTCACCATTAACGCATTTACCAATTACATTCTACCTTTCTTTTCATTCCTAATTATATGTATAAATATCCCCAACAAATCCTCAACCTCATCTCAAATTGTCTCCTGTAAAGTCAGAAGAGTTTTTAAACTGGAAGTTAAGAAGAAAATGTTGGTGATATGGCCACACACAGGAAATACAGTGTCGGTGAGAGGTGTCTTATGGACTGGCGTAAAGTGAAGGGTCTGTTACAAATTACAAAGAAAACTGAGGAGGAAAAATTTAGGCAGAGCTAGGCAGACTAACAATGAGGATAAGTTGGAGAAATATGTGCTAACCAAACAAGCCATGTGACAGACTTTGTTCTGTACAGCTGAGACTAAAGGCCAAACAAATTGCAACTGATGATTGCTGTCTTTACATTTCTCCCTTTCTTTCTTTCAATGATGTACAGCATTCACCATGGATATTTCCCAGAGGTGCGTACCATATTATTCATTCAGAGAAAAGCTGAGGGTGTTGACCTCCATGTTGGCTTAACTGAGAATCCCTCCCACACGATGGACAACTTGAAACTGGTCTAAATAGCCACTCATGTTATCACAAATAAAATTGAGTTGAATTTCTAAATATGAGTGTGCTGTAATATTCCAAAATCAAATAAAAGTATCTAAAATAGGCAAAACTGATATGTTTGGCTTTTTAAAGTAGGGGATTCAACACAGCAAAAATGACACCAGCTCACCTGATGATCACTGATTCCATGCAGGGACTAAAAATAGATGCTAGGCTCTCAATACAAAAACTGACAATAACTTTTGCAGTTTGTTTCAAATATCTCTCCGTGAGCAAGCATATTGAAAAACTATTTTAACACCTGATTTATCCAGAAGACTGTCCAAAAATAGTAGTTCAATGATATGCACAAACAACTAATTAGTGTTCATGACTCTAGTAGTACTGTAAACAGTGATGAGATGCAACAGTAGTTCTGAAGGGTCTGATGTATTGTTCTGACCAAATAAACATTTGGCAAACTACCATGGTTGATCTAGCCTCAATTTATACTCCGAAAAATACAGAAACCTCAAGATTTTATATAAACACATACAGGACAAGTTACCTATATTAATGCAGTGCCAAAGTGATCCACAATAAATAGAGCAAAATGATAATGGCTTTTACTGCATTTATCGTATAGTATCTTAAGCATTTAATAAGAGTCTGGGCTAAATGTATCTTGCCAAATAGAGAAGCACGTGTGAGCTTTCATGTTCTACGGGTGACCAGTTGCAGTACCCTAGTAGCTGGACTCAAACAATCTCTCATATATACCATTTTAAACACCTCCCACGGGCTAAATGGTAAAGATAACATTGGGTCCAAAAGTGATCATCAATGAGATTGCTTGCATAAGGCTGAATGTGTGGAATAAACAGAGATCTGCACCAGTTGAAATCCACCAGTCAGGCTGAGAAGTACATAGGCCCTACTGTACAAACTGGGTCCAAGCTTAGAACAAACTAGCAGAGATATCTGTTGATTGGGGCACTTTATTTATATCTATAAAGCATTTTCGCAGACTGCTGATTTTCCAATTTTTTGTGGCAGAATTATGAGTAAACAAACAAAAAGATTAAAGCAATCAAGTATTACTAAAAAAACAGAAAAAGGTTGTTTTTGTTTTTTTCTAATTTTACACAATTTTTCCAATTAGCACATTTTGTAGTCTGCAGATGTTTTACTCCTTCAGCCTCCTGGACTCGATCTTGTGCAGGTTCATCCAACCTACCTTTCTGGCTGGACTAAATTTCCATACAAATGATTGCTACACAAAAGAAAGAGTTAAGCAATGTTTAAAAAAAAAAAGACAATTATCTCCAATATAATTTTATGCATAGCCAATTGTTAGGGGCATTTAGACATTCTCAAGAGAAGAAATCAATAGGGTTTCCACTATCTGAAGGAATAAAGTTTACAATGAAATCAATGAACAGAAGTCGTCCAGGCAAAGAAAATAATTTAACAGAGTTCTTTAGATAGGTCAGTAGCAGATATTTTAACAAAATTGTTTCATTTTTAAAGGCAAGGTTATTGTTTTACAAAATAAAGGAAAGAAAACCAAAACAATGAGGCCCGTAAACCTGCTATCCCATACATACAATTATTTATAAACATCTTCCAGAACAGAATTAGCAAAATTTTTGATGAGCACCATATTCAGCAGAATAGGTAGGATCTAGATCCAGGTATTCAACCAATGAATCCACATTTGCACTAAGTGAGCTTATATGGAAAGAAATGGAATATAACAAGGCTATTTAGAAGTGTATTACCATTTTAAAACAAGCTCATAAAAGCACCACTGTAAACATAAAGAGTGCACATACAGCTTTCAGAATCACGAGAGATTGAATTTCCTTGAAGCTATTCATTAATTTGAATCAGTCTTTTGCAGACTGAACTGGGAAGAGAAAGATGTTGATAAATCTGTTTTGCTGATGTTGTCCTAGTAAACCAACCAAAGATCCAAGTGAAATTGAAAACCTGTTAATATATTTAAGAAATAAATGTAGAGAAGTGAGAATGAATATCAACAATAGTAAAACAGAGATGATGGTGGATACAGAAGATTAAATTTGATTAGGTGGTGACAGACAACAAAAAAAAAATTGAAGCCAGAATTGGTGATGCACAGAAAAAAATTTGGATTTACCACAGTAACTGAAAAGTACTGATATTTCTAACACATTGATACAGAATTATTTAGTTCTTGTGCTTATCCAACTTTTACATCTGACTAAACGAAGAACAGCAAATAAAAACAACAAAGTGCAATGGAGAGAAGAATGTTGGGTGTAGCCTTACAGAATAAGAAATAAAACAATGAGAGATGTAGTGAGAACATGCAAAAGGCGAAATGGAATTAAGCTAGTCAGACTCTGAATCTACAGAAGAAAATCTTAGCAGACAAGTGAGATGGTAGAACATCATATCTTAACACCCTTCACAGCATGAAAGAAAGAGACCAAAGACCTGAATGCGGGGAAGAAACTTAAGACTTGTATCCAACACTGGAAAGGAGAATAAAAACTGCTACAAGAGAAAAACTGAAAGAACAAAGACAAAACAGCAAAAAAAACAGAGGAAGAATTACAAAACTAAACAAAAAAATTGGTTTGAATGAAAGATAGTAACTAAGGCAAGAGACCAAAAAGCTGGAGAACAAGTGTTTTAGCCTTTGGTAATAATGCACCAAAAAGAGGAGTGAATGTAATACTGCACACCCTGAACATTTCCTCATTCACACTTCTGTTTTTGCTTCATTTTTCTATTTAGTCTTACATAAATTTCACTTTTACTTTTTTGTTTCATTATTGACAATTACAAAAATGACCAAGCTAGTTTGAAAAGCAAAAATAATGCATAAAAATCCAACTTTGCTGATTATTTTTTTCAAATGCTGGATGCACAAATTAAATAAGAATAAAATCTAACTAGAAAAAAACAAACATCAGAAATGTTTTATCTCGCGTCGAGGCTCGGAGACAATAGCGTGTTGCCTGTTTTCCTTGGTGTGTCTCTATACCATCAGAAATGTTTTATCTCACGTCGAGGCTCGGAGACAATAGCGTGTTGCCCGTTTTCCTTGGTGTGTCTCTATACCATCAGAAATGTTTTATCTCGTGTCGAGACTCGGAGACAATAGCGTGTTGCCCGTTTTCCTTGGTGTCTCTCTATACCATCAGAAATGTTTTATCTCGCGTCGAGACTCGGAGACAATAGCGTGTTGCCCGTTTTCCTTGGTGTCTCTCTATACCATCAGAAATGTTTTATCTCACGTCGAGACTCGGAGACAATAGCATGTTGCCCGTTTTCCTTGGTGTCTCTCTATACCATCAGAAATGTTTTATCTCGTGTCGAGACTCGGAGACAATAGCGTGTTGCCCGTTTTCCTTGGTGTGTCTCTATACCATCAGAAATGTTTTATCTCGCGTCGAGACTCGGAGACAATAGCGTGTTGCCCGTTTTCCTTGGTGTCTCTCTATACCATCAGAAATGTTTTATCTCGCGTCGAGACTCGGAAACAATAGCGTGTTGCCTGTTTTCCTTGGTGTCTCTCTATACCATTAGAAATAAAAATTGAAAATAATTCAAAACTTAGTAATAACTACATTTAGCACACCTGACTCAATCAGTAAACTGCTGAAGATTTTATGTATGCTGTTTACTTTTGCTATAAAGAACTTCAATATAATACAACTTTGAAACTACTCTAAAGTAATAAAGAAAGACAATTGAGTCATTTTATTTTCTTCTTTAAAAGATTTCATTTACATATGATCTGCTGAAATGTGGGAGGAAAAGCAGGTCTGGTATTTATGCAATTTATTTAAACAGCTTTAAAAGTGCTGAAGGGTTAAAAGAGCAGCCACTCCCAGAAGTGAACAGATACCATACAGATGAAAAGACTGCAAGCAAACACAAAAGTATAAATTTGGGATGGAGTGAGTTTCCTTCATCACAGCAAATACCTACAAGTAATTGGAATTTTTAATGATAACATCATTGATAAACAACCCACACTACTCCACTCTGCAGCAGCTGCAAAGCAGTGGTGATAGTAGGTCATTTGTATTCTGCCCAACCCACAACTTCAGAGACAATAATGGTCCAGACAATCCCAACTGTCTGTTCATCTTCATGACACAATTAGTGCTGTGTACTTGGTTTATCTGTGGTGAACATCAATGACTGGAAACAGTGACAATCTATGTGCACAACACTTATTAACCAGTAAGCATTAGATGCCACCATCACAGAATTAAGGGCCCATTTCCACCATAGCCTATACTATCTATAATAAAGTAATAAGTATTATTCCATAGCCAGATTGATAACCAAGACAATCTCTATTGGCTCATGTTGTGCATACAGGCTTATTTGTTTGATGATACAATTATCTGGACACTGACATGAAAAGGGTATCATGGAATAATTAAATCTTTTGATCAGCACATTACATGCACACAAAGCACTTCTAACAAAGTCGATCAAAATGAACTAATGTCAGTTTGTTTTTTTTTTAATTTATCTTATAGTGAGATGGGGGGGGTTGCTTAATAAATTCTGAAACCATTATGTAAATATAAAATGGGAGAGATTTATATTTAGGCACTTCAGAAATTGACTTTATTCACACTTCTAAGGAGTAATGAAGTTCTTGATAAAGCTAAAAGATGCTACTGCATCTAAGTTCTTCATTATGTAACATTTCAGTCTTTTTACTGATTCCTAGTCTTCAAAGCAGGACAACAGTCTGCTGTGTGTTTACCTGTAGCCATTTTAATGGCTATCACAGCACTGGTAGACTGGTTATTCAGTTAAAAAAAATTTTTTAAAAGTGTTTTATGTGAATGCAACACACAGGTGACTTAAAAAGAAAACCGTGTCCAAGTTCAAGCCTCACAGTTGTGAACACCAACTACAGAAAGTTTTCTTTCACAGAGTAAATAAAGTTCGTTTTTGTTTTATCACTGACAAAAACTTAATGTTTCAAAATGGACGAAAAAACCGAATCTTAAGGAGAGAAGTAAAAATGATGATGTAAGTAGTTTTCGTTTTTCTTAGCTCAGACATTTCCAGTTCCAGGTTTAGAGAATCGCTAAAAGGGTTTCCTACACCCACAGGCCTTGTTCCCTTTCTCAAAATAGCTAAAGGAATGTTTTAACTATCAGAAAGCCAAGCAGATATTATATCACAGAAAAAATCTAAGTTTTTAAATCAAATTGAAAAAAATAATGCGCATGTGTGTGCGCGCATACACAAAACCAAACTGGCAAAAATCAGCCAACACTATTTCATTGTTATTGGAAATAAATATTCTTCAGCACACACTCATTTGAAATGGACATTACACATCTTCCACTCCAAATAAAACATCAATGACAGTACAGAGAGTTTGGCAGCAAGATAAACTATAAATCAGGCATACTGACAATATTTTGGGGGAAAAAAGGGGGGTTTGTGTCAAAAATCTGTAAAGAAATGCAACTTCCCTTCTGCACTACACAAAACTTCCAGGAAACCTACTGGTATATACACTTCACCTGTTTTGATTTTTATTTATCCATCTTTGAAATGCTAGGAAATTCCAGGCATAAAGCTCTGTGGGTGGGTGTTAGAGGCGGCATTTGTTTGTGCTTGCATCTACCTTTCTTATTCTCACACACGCTGATTTTCTGACATAGAATGCTAGTAATAAGCTTGACTAGATCTTCAATAGTTACACTGTAAAAAAAGAGTATCAGAAGTGGTACAGATAATCTACTCTTTCAATTATGACCGAACAAACTACATCAATGCAACATCTGCACATACATTAAATACGACAGCCAAGATTTTCCTATCATGTGGGAACACTCATAGGCCACTCTAACGAAGATAATGAAGGAAACCTAATTAGACTGTTATAAGCAAAATTTCAGCTCCTTATCATCTATTATCCTATTAGAGGTTGATTTCTTTATTTAAATAATCAAAAAGCTGACAAACTCCTTGTTTTAGTCAACAAAATCTAACGATATACAGTCCCTCTGCATCATCAGCATACAGGTTTCAGTAATGACAAGTGGCACGCATCAGTCAGATCCCAGCTACTTACTTCCTTTCTGTTGTGAAGGGTCAATTTCATCACGCAACATGAAAGAAATCCATGCCAATTTGAAACGGTTGTAAATTATAGAACAATTAGCATATCTGCTTCACAAATCACGGCTGCAAAATTCAACGAAAAAAGAAAACTGAAGGTTTCCACTTATGTTTGTCCTTTATGCCCATGTCTATATAATTGTCATATAAGTTAATTTAAAACAAACAGCAAGAAAAAAAAATTAACATCTTTTCTGCTGCATCTAAAATGACAAAAATCATAAAACGTGCTCACCACATGGAACAACATAATCAACCAACATGCCCAAAGCCAACATCTACTTTTAAGGGTCTTTCCAGTAATGTGAGCAATTATTCAAAGCTCTAAAGTAAGGTAAGCCAACTTTCTTCACAAAACATAGGGCCTTCTCCTGAATCAGAAGAGTACATGATATGGAAATATTCTTTGCGCACACACACTATTTAAATACGTGAGCAAAATGTTGAACAAACTCAAAACTTCTGAAATCAGTTTTTTTTTGTTTTAGTTTACATTCCATGTTTCAACTACAAGATCTGATAAACCCTGATACATTTTCCAGTTAGAAATCATGCCATGTTGCTTGTCTTGTCAGTGCAATACAACAAAATCAGAAAATTCCTTTCTTTGACAAAATACATTTAAATGATGGCTGGCTGGTATGTGTGCCTAGTGCTGGAATCTCTAATGCGAAGATGCCAGTGTTTTGGTGGTTTTTTTTTCTTAATAAGACAGAAAGAGATGAGACCAGATGTTGTTGACAGGTTGCCAGTTAACTTAGTGGACAATATAAGCAGGTCCCACTTCATACAGAAATGGAAGGAAAAAAAAATTACAGAAACATTTTGCTTATATTGATTGTTTCAGAAGTAAATATGCTTAATATCCACAAGAAACATGGTACAATAATTCCTTTAACAAATGGCAAAATATTAAGCTGTTTAGTAGTTACATATTACTTGGCATCCCATTTATTTGATAGTGTTTCAACTGCAGCCCATACTTGGATGTAATCTAGTGGAATAGCAATGTGATTCCATGGTTATTTTGTTGGTAATCTTCAAACTTTCTTTTTGGTCTACACAGCCAATCCATTACATTCAGGATATTGTTGTTTTTTTTTTTAACCTTCCAAATATTGTTTCACTAAGATGTAGCTTTGGATTATCATCGTGTTGTTTGTTTTGTTTTTTTTGTATGATGAAATGTCTCAACACATTGTTTACTAAATGTTGCAACACAGTGAATAAGAAAGAATCTACTTGTACTTCAGCCTACCACAAATGATTAACCAACTGCATAAGAAATTAAGTCCCTCCACGTTCCAGTATAAGACAAAACTTGGCCATTGCTGTATTTTCCACTTTCCATTCCTCAAACATACTGCCTCCTTTTTTTTTTTGGCGTGTGTTTTATCGTGAACTTTGGGTCCACTTCCTGTATAGTTTGTTTCTTGTAGGTGGACTCTAATTTTATATTTTTCAAAACAACTGTCAGGGTTTCTTGCTGAATCCCCTCTGCATCACTTTCCTCTTTCTTACACCAACGGTTTTGCATGCCACCTTCCTTCCCCCTACACAATGCAACTTGGTGAAACCTGAATTCTTTTTTCCTGTGATCTGCTTGTGGAAATAAGTGGGTTTTTTCCTTCTTTTTTCCTTGTAATACTTGAATGCCATCGGATTTTGAAGCCATTTGTCGCTGGTCTACACACATCCATACACTAAAATGTTTATAAGTGACTCCCACTGGGAAATCTAAAACATGTTAAACTAATGGCTAATATAAAAATATGAAATAATGCAATTCTACTTGTTGTTCACTAAATAAAACAAACAGCAATGACTCATATTTATGATGGTACTTTAGCATAGCAATCAAGATATACAGGTGCATCTCAAAAAATTAGAATATCGTGGGAGAGTTCAATATTTTTTGTCAGTTATTTCAGAAAGTGAAAGTTGTATATATTCTAGACTCATTACATGTAAACTAAAATCTTTCAAGCCTTTTTAATTTTAATTTTGATAATTACAGTCTACAGCTAAAAAAAAAAAGAAAAAATGTATCTCAAAATATTAGAATATTCCATTCGAGTTTGAGTAAATCACTATTTATGTAGTATAAATACATGGATCTCTCAGTCTGGTTCAGTACACACAACCACAGTCATGGGAGAGACTGCTGACTTGACAGTTGTCCAGAAGACGCTCATTGACACCCTCCACAAGGAGAGCTGGCTGTTTGCAGAGTGCTGTATCAAAGCATGTTCATGGCAAGTTGACTGGAAGGGAAAAGTGTGGTAGGAAAAGGTGCACAAGCAAGAGGGATGACCGCAGCCTTGAGAGGATTGTCAAGCAAAGCTGATTCAAGAACTTGGGGGAGCTTCACAAGGAGTGGACTGAGGCTGGAGTCAGTGCATCAATAGCCACCACGCACAGACGTGTCCAAGAAATGGGCTACAAGTGTCGGCCACTCCTGAACCAGAGACAACGTCAGAAGCTTCTCATCTGGGCTAAGGAGAAAAAGAACTGGACCGTTGCTCAGTGGTCCAAAGTCCTCTTTTCAGATGAAAGTAAATTTTGCATTTCATTTGGAAATCAAGGTCCCACAGTCTGGAGGAAGAGTGGAGAGGCACAGAATCTGAGTTGCTTGAAGTCTAGTGGGAAGTTTCCACAGTCAGTAATGATTTGGGGTGCCATGTCATCTGCTGTTGTTGATCCACTGTGTTTTATCAAGTCCAAAGTCAACGCAGCCGTCTACCAGGAGATTTTAGAGCACTTCATGCTTCTGTCTGCTGACAAGCTTTATGGAGATGCCGATTTCCTTTTCCAGCAGGACTTGGCACCTGCCCACAGTGCCAAAACTACTACTAACTGGTTTGCTGACCATGGTATTACTGCGATTGATTGGCCAGCCAACTCACCTGACCTGAACCCCATAGAGAATCTATGGGGTATTGTCAAGAGGAAGATGAGAGACACCAGACCCAACAATAGGGACAAGCTGAAGGCCGCTATCAAAGCAGCCTGGGCTTCCATAACACCTCAGCAGTGCCACAGGCTGATCGCCTCCATGTCACACTGCGTTGATGTAGTGATTCGTGCAAAAGGAGCCCCAACCGAGTATTGAGTGCATAAATGAACATACTTTTCAGAAGTCCGACATTTATATATTATAAATCCTATTTTTTTTTATTGATCTTATGAAATATTCTAATATTTTGAGATAGTGTATTCTTGATTTTCATGAGCTGTAATCATCAAAATTAAAACAAAAAAAGGCTTGAAATATTTCACTTTGTGTGTAATGAATCTAGAATATATGAAAGTTTCACTGTTTGAATTAGATTATGGAGAAAAATTAACTCTTCCACGATATTCTAATTTTTTGAGATGCACCTGTATACACATCACAATTTTTCCAAGCATTACTGCTGGCACTCTGGTGATGGTGGCGGACTTGCAATAGCTCAATGATAGAAACCAGTCTAACAGTACTGTTTAACATCACCTAGACCTGGACAAAAAGGTATACTACTAATTCAGAGTATTTGGATTCTGATTAAATATAACCACTGTTTAAAAATTTAGTTAGTTTTCCTCACTACCAAAAATTCTAATATTCACTAGCTTTCAGATTACCAAAACCATAATATTTCTTACTAAAATATGTTCATAGTTAAAACAAAAAAACTATAAACAGACACGTCTAACAGCATTGGTGGTGGGAAGGGGACACATTTAAATATACCGAAGAAAATCAATAAAGTCTTAAGGAATTTCAAGCTTCAATGCTGCAAATGTAAAATGTGGAAAACAGATGGAAGGGTACAAAGCTTGGGGCAAATTCAATTTTTGAAAAAAACAGTATTGAGTGAGAACAATGCCGTTCTGCTTGCTTGCATAATTCAGATGGTTAAAAAAAGAGAAATATTATACTTACATATTAATGATATGTCATGTGAACAATAAATATTAATACATGTTGATTATTCTGATAATGCTGGAATTATATGAAATAAGAGAAACAGAAAAAGACCAGGAATGAACCAAAGATTTGCAGGAACTTAAGGATATACATATAAAAGGTTTTTGTAGCTTTTTATATATATATAAAAAAAATAGAATGTAACAGCAATGGATTTATTTTCAAATAAATCACTGATAATCTACATTATGATGACATAAAAACTGGAAGTTAATTAAAATTAATCAATGTCAATGAAATAAAAAGGGATTGATTATCACAAGATTTTTGTTCTAATAAAATATTCTACACAAAAAATTTCATATCAATCCTGTGTGTTTTTAAATCACAGATGAGCTGAAAATAATTTTGAAAATTTGTCCTCAGCAATGATGAGTGGTAATTTAATATAAAGGCAAATACTTGTTTGCAATTCATTAGAGAGAAAACCAACCAACCATGAAATTTTTTTGATTGCAATAAAAAATTATACCCAACTTCTAATTTTCTGCTTGCTGTGTTGATTGTTCAACGTTTACAGTAGAAATTGCTTCTGAAATTGATGAGAAAGAAAGAAAACACCGACTAATGATAGTTTTGGTGGTAATCATGTTGAGATAATTAATCAATCACAAACTTTCCAAAATCTTTAAAAAAAAAAAAAATAATAAAGTACAGACGCTCTGCATAATTTTAAACCTCTCAAAAATAAACTTTTCCAAGATCTACATATCTGACCATCATCATCAAGAAATGGACCATCAAAGTAGGCAGAATCGTTTTCCTAAAAAGTGTCATATGTTTAGATGCTCAGAATGCCTTTTAAATTCAGTGACCACTCTATCAATTCCTTTGAGCTCATACAGCCAGCATCAACATCTCTTTCTCATTTTGCTTTGAAATGATTGCTGCAAAGATTTGGCGATACTGAATTGGTTGCTTAAAAGAAGTCAGTAATCTTCACAAAAGAGTCCACATCCAGGCACGCACGGACCTGTGGAAACATTGGGAAAAGCTCATTTACAATCATCTGTCAAGCACAAAAAGTTTAGAACAATAGTGTGGACAGGCACTTCTTATGGGTAATGTATCCTGCATTCATAGTCATCCAAATCCCATTAGTTCCATACCTATCCTTTGGTATACCTCGCTTCCTGTATTTGGTCATAGTATCCTCATCAAAAATCATCATATTTCACAAGGAACAGCAACATGCTATGCAACCAAAAATACTACAGTTTGGAAGATGTGGAATGGACTGTAATTTTTTTCCTTGAATCCAGAGCCAAGTTGTGTACCCATTTGAGAACCTGCAGAACACCCTGAAATACCTGAAACTTCATGAAAACCCTAAACCCATCTACTGCTGAATACCAGACAGATTCTATGTCTGGATGTCCACAAACTTAACAAAAAAGCTAGATGCTCCTTCCAAGGACTAAAAGTAACTTTTTGAAGTTATTATAGATGAATTACAGAATAGAAGTGCATGCGCAAAGCCTATAGCATTCATATTATTATGCAGATCATATGTACAAAAAGATTACTATAAACATTTTCTTTCTCTCACATACATACACAGCTGCAGAAAGTTGCCAATCTAGTGGTAGAAGAAAAGAATGGATGACAGGATAATCAAAGAAAGAATGTGTGGTACTAGACATCAGGGTTGGGAAGAGGCATCTAAAGAAACTTTTGTGGAAATAAGAGAAATTTTAAAGTTCATCATTTTAGATTCTTACAAAAACAGTGTCACCAGTCAAACTATCCCTCGTCAGCTAGTGCTAATACTACTATTAGTTGAGACTAATCCACAAAAAGTTAAATTTTGCCATCCACAATAACAACTTGTTCATTATCTATCATACTTTGTATACAATGTTTTCAATGAAAATAAGATTTACCTGCAATTTTCACAAAGATGATGAATAGCAGGTACAGAATAGCCTACCTATTCATTTTTTTTTTTGCAGGCATTTACGGAAAGTTATCTGGAAATTTCCCACCATCCTATTAGAAGAACCTGGAGTATCTAATAAGTGGTGCAAGCTGGAATGCGCATTCAGAGCTCATACTACCATTAACTCTACCTGATTTGAAGACTGTTTAAGATATGGAGACAAAGCTAACTGAAATGCATCATTCAGAAACTTGTGTCGTCAGGCTATCATCGAAGTAGTGGGAACAGAAAACTTTTACGAAAAAGCTTCTATTTCTTTCACCAGGCAGTGTATCATGGCAAAATAATAAGCTAAAAAAAATTTTACATCTTGTTCCCATACACCAAAACAGAATCACTTTTAAAAACCTGAAGAGAAATGTAAGGTTGATTGCCTTATACCAAAAACCAACTAGCTTGAGCAAAGCAGAAAGCCTTAATGTACATATAACCATCACTTTCCAATCAGTAAAACTTCTAAAGCAAAGATTGAGAGATCTTTTAGCATTGTTTACATTGATTTATACATTCTATTTTATACTGATAAATAAGCATGCCTTGCAGGTAACATTTATGGCCTTCCCAATCACTGACATCTTTGCTTCTAATTCCAGGCAGGTGTTTTCAAATAGAAAACTGGTTACTCACACACATGAATAAATGTGACCTTTTCAGGTGGTATGAAATGTTTCAATTTTTTCTACACAGTAATTGTCTATTTCAGATTTGTAGTTTTGAAAAAGCAATCTACCATATACAGTAAACCCTACTTAACCAAAACGTTCCAGAGACCAAAATGAAAACTGAATTTTGGTCGACAAATCAGAAATCAAAAAAAGCTGGCAATTTCCATGTAACAGAACTAGTTTACTGAAAATTTTGGTCAGCTAATTTGATTCCCAAAAAATTTCAGCTAATAAAAGTTTTTCCACTATTTGCAGTGTTTTTACATTTTTATACAGCGTAAAAGTGGTGCAAATAGAAAATGGGTTTAGATGAGATCTTTCAGGCATCCAAGAAAGTAGGTGAGTTTAATGCCCTGATTCCTCTTCTAGACAAGATAAGCTTTTAATGCCATCCTCCTGAAGAACATGGGCATCAAATCTCAGTATACCTTGTTGGCTCAATCAAAATCTTCAAAATGATAGTGTACCTGTTTAAATTAAGGCATTTTCAACAAACACCAATTTTTCTTCCTTTCAGACCAGATTGCACCTCATATTATGACACTTCTGCCCTCTCCCACCCTACATGGCTAAAAATATTTTGGGTTCAAGGTCATCTCCAAGCCAAGATGAGACTTTTTAGATATAAATTGCTTGAACCTGGACTCATCACAGAAGAGTACATGCTGTCAGTAGGATTCTGGCAGACATCGTTTGACCAGACCTTTCAAAACACTTTATTCCTATTGAACAAAAGAGCAAGAGGAGAATGCAATGGATACAAGAGTTTGGCTGACAAGAGTGATGGACCATTGTGACAACCCAAAATAGGGAGCACCTGTGGAAAAGAGAGGACAGAGGGTCTTTCTTACATGATACAAATCACCCACTACAGCCAAGTCAGGTGAGACTGGCATATTCTTTGAATCATTTCTGTTGCATAAACAATGTCAACAAGAGAATCTTGACAGTGAGTGTGGATAACAAGTAATGGTATGCCATGGTGTCCCTCTTAAAGACATTACTGGTTACTTTTCACAGCAGCAGAATCAAACTGTACTTCAAGATGCTACTGGATACAGATCCACAAAAAATATCAAGATCTTCTGGCAATCCGTTATTGCCTCAACCACAGTCAATAGCATGGTCTTGAGCAAGCAGAAATATCACTGGCTCCGCCTGTTTTTGATATGGCAATAGTGCATAGTAGTTATCTGCTCATTCATACATAAATCACACCTGAAACATGTAGCAGGATTTGTACAGATATGCCCAAGCAAAATTCAAGGACTTTCAAGGACAAAATTCAATTTTCAAGACCACAAATTAACAAGATGTATTATACATATTGCATTAATCTAAAAAATCTAACCTAACTTTCAGATTCATTCTGGATCATAAACATTACAGTCAATTGTAATTAAATTCTATCTTTAAATATTCTGCCATGCCAAATATATGCAAATAGGGACATTTTCTTTGCTCCACAGAATGTCAGGAAACATTGCTTAGAAACTTCTTCCACACCTTCAGTTGACTCAGTGGGCTTAATGAATGTAAAGTTCTCAAAATTACAGCTTTCAACACCTCAATTCCGTAAACAAAATTCATAACCGGAAAACTAAGTCAGTAATGTCTGCTTCATTTGTTGGGGGCAATGGAATGCTCAGACTCCCATTTCCACTCTCACCAGTTATTGTTAATGGATCAGTTTCAGAATTTGAATTAGTTGCTTCTCTTATTTTTTAAAACAAAATGCAGTCATAGTTAATCCCAAAGAACTAATGGCATATTTAGTGTTGCTCTAGTGTTTGTTGCCCTTACATGTGGGATTTCAGTACACTTGCTCTCAAATGACTTTAATTAATCAATATGTTGTGTTGCACATACAACAGTTTGCCAAATTCCTGTCGAGTTTATATTCTCTGACCCAAGTAAAACTCAGATTGGCTCAGCCACTTTTGACTGAAGACATTTAACCAGCATCAGGAGAAAAAAATCTAATTTTCTTGGAGTGACCTAGCTGATGCTGCATTAATTTTTCCTTTTACTTCTAAAATTGAATAATTCTAGTAACTGGGTTAGGGTTAGGTCAGAGTGCCGTGAGGGCTGTGCTGATCGTAGTTAGTTATCAGTGTGGAACACCCATCTTAGCTACCTGGATACTGTTCTGGATTGTGGTTGCTGAGAGGTTGAGGGGAAGAGGATATGACAACAGAAAATGCGCTCGCTCTGATAGCTTAACATAGAAGGAATAACCATCATGGGAATGCAACTGGGTGAAAATAATTTACCTTACAGAAAGTTGCAAGTGAAAGCCTCTCCACAATTATATGGTGTGGAAGCAGGGTTGTAGGCTGTAGTCCATACCAGATTCATATTTACTTCACGACTGTTTTATTTCATCTTCTATCATATTTGATTGTTTTAATGATTAGTTTTCCCAGTTTATTTTGGGGAATGAATAGATAAAGAAATTAAAGATCTTTTCAAGAGATGCAAAAACTGATGTAAATTTCAGTCAGGTACATTCATTTATGAGGGTAGCCAACTTAATATAGCAGGGCACTATGTTGTGTCTGTGCACAAACAAACTCTGAATAAATTCAATAATGGTGACATGAAGCAACAAATAGAGAAATGTGGCAAAAGACCACCATTGTTGATAACTTCATTATCAGCGCTACCCATTTTGAATGCTCAACCACTTCCTCCAATAACTTTACAGGGAGGAAAAACGAATTTCTAATGCAAAATAAGACTCCACTGCCATGCATTTATTGATTCTTGCCTTTTATTCTCGTTTTCAGCTGCTGATGGCTGCAATCTTTAGGTGGAAAATGAAATTGTCTGACTTACCGCAACATGAAGTAGTCTGCGAATGGCTTGGTTGTTTCCTGAACCACAGTAGGCCATGGCCAGTGTGTACATCCCTGACCAGCGCAGAATTGGGTCCTTGTCACGACAAAGGCTCTCAATAAGAGCATCAGCCTCTTCTAGACGGCCATACATAGTAAATGAGATCCCAACTGCAAGGCCCCTAAGTATTTTTTCATGCTGTGTATCCTGGGCATACTGTCAAAAATATAATAAAAAAGAGTCAGATGTGTGAAGTGTTTCAGTACATTTTTAGAGTTACATCCATAAAATATGAATTGCAAGCATCATCAAAAGTATTTATGAGATAACTCAAAGATGATAAATATAAATACACTCCAATTTGCAAGGTGAGTAAATATGTTATGAATACCATAAGTGTGGGCAGTGAACAAATCTAAGAATTTTAATGAACCAAAATGTATTTTTCCTGGGGGAGAGGGAATGGACTATTTGGGTTTTGGTTGTTCGTTAAATCTGCAGTGTGTGCAACCAGTCATGAGACCAGAATATTAAAAGAAAGTAGGGGACAGACTAGTGTGCCTCTCACACACACCCCATGTAAAGCAGTGAACATCTTTAAAGATGTCCACAATAGGATTTAACCTGGCCATGCAGCAAGCAATGGCGGTGCATTGGGTTGATGTGTAATGGTATGCATTTGCATCTGCATTTCTTTGTCGAAAGCCTCTGGTCCATACACAATAGAAACAGAGAGAAGAAAAAAGAACTTAGATTAACAGTAAGTAGGACACATCTGAAAATAACTTAAAATAAGTTTGTTTTATTTGTAATGTAAAGGATTGGCTCCTTCATAGTCATTAGTAACTTGTCGAAAGCTGAGTAGGTGGAACTTTCAGTGATCAGAGACCCCTCTCTGCCCCTTGGTCAAGTGTTCTCTCCTTGCTGCTTTTGAATTTTACTTTTAAAAAATCAAAATAATGAACCCAGTATTTTTTTTTTGTTGTTGTTGTTTTTAAACTTTTACAAAATAAGAGAAAAAACACAAACCATGCAAAGTTAAATGCTGAGTAATTATTTTCTATTAGCTACCAAGTTTGCTGTCCAGAGGTCCAGAGGGCAAGCCGAGTTGGTACATGGTGTCCAGTTTGTGGATAGAAACCATCACAAAAGAAAACCTCTCTACCCCAGTCAGCTCTTGTTGTTCTTTAAAGTTTTTAAATCCAATTTCCCCAACCATCGTTCAGAAAAACTAAACCTACCGCCATTCTACGATTGTTCCCCATTGGAATTTTTAAGCAAGCACGTCTATTATTTTTTCCACATATTAATCAGTTCGGGTTAAGTCAATGAAAGTAATCAAACCAATCTTGTCTAAGGGGAGGCGAGTCTGTTCCACTTTGACGTTTTTTTTGTTTTTTTTTCCATTGTTCGTCCATTTTTGTTGTTTTAACTGTCAGCAAATTCCGCATCTAAATTTTGCACAAATTAAAAAAAACACACGTCCCTGACTTTAAAAGCGATCACAAAATCTCTCGAGCGTACATATATGTATATTTTGAGGATTTTTTTTATTTTTTTCATTGCAAAGGTCTCTTTTATGCAACTTGTTTCAGCTTTTCCAAGCTTCCAAGAAAGAACATCAAAACATTGGCTGCCCTGTCCGGTCCGCCATCTCATCCAGCCTCTTAAAATCAATTCTAAAACTCACTTTAATTTCTAGAACCAACAAGAAAACCAGGAATTAGATAGATGCTGATGTTCCATTAGAGTTCCTTTACACTGCTTCCAGGCTGGTTAACTTTTTTGGAGGAAACTTTCGGGTCAAGCAGCACCAGAGTACTGCTGAGCCCCTGGAGCACGAGGTTAAAGATGCCGCTACTTCCTCACCAGTGGTTAACCACAAAGCTGAGACACACCCAGGTTGGTAACTATATGATAAACTGCTGATTGTTTGTTTGGTTTTTTTTTTTTTTAAATTGTGGACTTGGGGGTCTCTTAACATCCATTGTGATCCTCAACATCCAAAAAAGTAACAAACAATTTAAGGATGTTAACTGCGTCAGAAAACCCACATTTATTTTCTAATCTTTGCAATGTTTTTGAGTAAACTTCAAAAATGAATGCAGAGACCGATTCAGCTGAGACGTGTCCAGTCATTATGCGTCACACTTCTCAGGGTTGCTAAAAGATCTAGAAAAGGGTGGGTAGACCTTTAAAAGCTATTACAACTTTTCAAGCTTAAACATTTGAAGAGGTGGACGTGGATGTGGCAAACTGAAGTTTCCAACATAGGTGACAAATAACTGCATGGATTTAAATTTGAACTTTGACGCCACGATGTAGTTATTCATATTGTACACAAAATTATTACTCTTTCCAAATTCTTCTCATTAATAACCACTCTACCATGTGATCTTAGTAACAAGGCTTTTGGGGGTTGCACAAACTTCTACAACTGCTGGTTTTTTTCCACAGATTTTCCCAAGGCATTTTTATAAAGTCATTCATTATCAATATTATGAATAATAGTCAGCCATTCCTTAATAGAAGAAATGTTTGCCATTATGGGGGTCGTGCCAGACTCAAGCTATGTATGACAGTAAGGTGGGCCTACAGGCGCTGAGGATACAGAGATTAGCAACTGTCTGTTAATGTCCAAGCAATGGGGGGAAATTTTGAAGGAAATAGCTCTCCGTAGCCAAACTTTAAAAGCACAAGGCAGAAATATGGGAAAGATTGTGGGCGAAGTGCCACAATCTAGGTTAAAACAAAAAGAAAGGAAAAAGCTGCAAGTCAGGACAGAAAATACCAATAAACATTAAAAATTGTTTTTAAAAGGGTAGTTAGTAGCAGTGGAGAGTCATTTCTTTAAAAAAATATAACATTCATAAAATTATCTTAATTAGCCTTTAAATTTTACAAATCCCTTCAAATGAATTGGAAGTCATAGCTTTAAATGAGAGTCTAAAAGCTGCATTATAGTTTTAATTAGAGAAGTGCATTAATGAGATTGCAGAGGAGGAGGGGGGAGTGGGTTAGGTTTTGTCAGGGTTCTATGTGTTTTCTAACAGTTTATACACAAGGATATGGCATCTTTTGCAATATATAAATCTACAGACATATCCATTACCCCCTTTAACTGCCATCTTAATGTAACCAAATCAGTTTCCCTCTAGATCAGAGGATGTCAGATGTATCCATTTATTATCCATAAACAAAGGCTTCAAATTTTTGCATCCCTCAATAAAAAAATAGGGCCTGGAATGCATAGATTTGCATCTGAAAAAAATTTTCAAAGGACCTGGCATAGAAGAAAAAGATCAATGTAGTCTAAACTTAATCATAGCTGCCAGCCAATTACAAACCTGAATTTAAGTAATCCAATAAACACTGCTCTGGTTGAGGAGAAACGTAGCATGGACAGATTAAAACCCAGAAATAACGAAACCAAGCAGATAATTATGGTATTTATTAGCAAGCAATCAAGAAACGAGAAAGCTAAGTGAAAGAATGAAAAAAAAAAGTACCATAAGATAACCAAAAATGATTCTATCACAAAAGAAATACAATAGGTGAAATCTGTTACATGAATCAAACCAGAGGTCAAAACCCTGCGAATGATTTATCCATTTTTTTTTCCTTTCAACCTAGAAAAATTGTGAAGACAAAATTATGAACCTCTCCAAATGTGTTTTGTCGCTGATGCCATGCCCCTGGGGGGGGGTGGGGTGGAGGGTGGGAAGTGCATATCTCAAGACGGCACAATGGCAGTCATCCATATTTTATTCAATGATTTGTTTTCATCAATCCTGCCAAATCCATGGATATAAAAAAAAAAATAACCAACTTTTCAACATATACCTTCAGGCACAGAATTTCCACCCACCTGCTTCACAAGATTCATCAAGACAATGATGAAAATATTTAATGATCAATGTCTCCAACTGCAGATTTTTTTTTTTTTGTTTTGTTTAAAAAAAACCTAAGAAATGGGAACAATAATTAGAGCTGTTGGGTTTCATAGGGTTTTTCTTTCTCAGCAGAGAAATTCAAAATGGCCTGTGCCGCTTCACTGGCCACAAATCCATAACTTAAAATATATATATTTGAGACAAGATATAATTTACAACTTAACACTGAATGTTTTTCCAACATCTAAAAAAAAAAAAAAAAAAAATGAAGATTCTAAAAGATTTTCCTGCCAAGTCCCTCCCAGTAGTGCAGGATCCTAGTGGGCAGCTGTAATACTATACTCTCTCTCTCTCACACCATGGTCACCTCCCTTGGTTCAGTGAACTTCTGAGGTGTAATGTCAAGGCAAAAGTTGATCAGCTGTGATGGTGGACAGAAGCTCCATCACCAATTGCTTATTGATCACTAAGAGCGAATGAAACAACAACACTTGCCAGCACTTCAGAACACGCATGCACTAGAAATTCAATTTCTTTTTTAATTAAACATATCAGAGTATGCAATTAAATATCAAAACAGCAAATAAATCAGTTAAATATTAATATTTATTTGGTTTGATAATTTAACCTTTTAACTCTTGGCATACAAATATAAAGTACGATTTCAAATTCCAGGTTAAAGCAAAATAAAAAAAAAAAAAAAACAAAGATGATCAGGTTCAGCACATCATTAAAAAAATTTAACCAATTAAAGCAACAAAACAGTAATTAATTGAACAACCCGTGTGATTTTTCTTATAGAAAATTCTACTCTCCTTGTCATCATGGACTGAGATATACGAGCCAAATAACTATCAGTCAAGCTGATGCTTCTGCATCATAATTTAAGAGATTTTTTTTTTTAGCTCTAAATACTAAATCACACCTCTGAACCTGTGTTAGTAGACTAATATTACTTTCAATACTCCTGCTTTCCTTGTTACATATTCATCTGAGTTGGAAAGAGCCATCCATGTCGGCCAACTTAACAGAAGTTGTTAAACTTTCGATTACAGGTAAATTGTCATTTTGAAAGCCTTAAAAAAATTCTCTCAAGTGTCTTGAATTGGTTTTCTAGACAAGTGCTACTTTTGCATTTTGATCTTCATCTGGTTATGCGGACATCAGTCCCGGTTTACGAGAAAGGGTATGTGTCTGAGGGAATTTTCTCCCAGAATTTGTGCTAAAATGCAAACAGGCTACAGGAGGCAGTGAACGAATGAGTGCCTGTGAGATTTACCCTCTTCATCCCCTAACCCTCCAACTTGAAGTCCAATCAATGCCCCTGGTTGTGCGCTAATCTAGTTAAACTGATTTGCTGAGTATAAGAGAAAATAAAACAAAAAAAAAGAAAAAAGTTTTCCGTTTGCTATTATGAAGCCTAATAATTGGACAAATAATTAGCAAATCAGCTGATTACCTGCCAATTGATCAGCATGTACCTAATTTGAACATCAATTGTACAATTTCATCATAAATAATTTATCAAGCAACATGGATGGCAGAATGACAGCCACTATTTTTGTACTCAAGATTAAACAACAATATTTAATTAACAATTTTCAAGCACACTTCCCTCCCCATTGTTCTATAAATTTAACATTTTACTTTGAGTCTAAACAAAAGCAATTCTGTTCACAGACAAAATCAGAACCAATTGCTCACATCTTAATAACAGGACAAATACATGCTCCATTCAAAATTTAATTTAACTGTAAAATGAAATTAAGACAACGGATAAACTGTATGAACAATAAAAGCCAATGAACTTGTTGTAATAATTAGATCACAACAAGAGAGAATGTTGTAAGTACATCAAGCACAAAATCTTTTCTTCTTTTTCTTTCTTTTTTTTGGTTAAAAGTCAAAGAAGATATTCAGGAAATTCGCCAGGTCACTTCACCAATCATTCCCAGTTGACCAAGCTAAAAATTATTCAATTATAAGCTATCGAATAAAAACAAAAACAATTCTAATTTACTCTCTTCTGGGTGGTAATTAATTACAAGAGACGAAAAGAAACAAAGCTATGTGAAGCAGTATTGTTATTTTATGCTAAACTTCAACAGGATTTCCATATGATTAGAGGTGGTGATTTTCTATACATATCCACGAAGGCTGCTATCACCACCACCAATGAAGATATACAAAGATATCTCACCAACCTTTATGCAAGGTGCTGCATACTTAAGCATGTTCAAGATCACTTATTATGGTAGACACCAACAATCACCCGAGATAACCAATAGATATATATAGAGTGCACGTGCACACAGTACTGGAAATAAAGAAACACACACACACACACTGGATATGCCCAATTAATGAGTAATTGCAACTGAGAAATGCAATATATTCACAATAAATTATTAAATAAAATATACAACCAACTGCATTAGTATTTGGTATGTGAGCCCTTTGCTTTATATAGAGCATGACCCCTTGTTTCCATGCAGGTTATTAATGTGACTACAGACTGTTGTTCCAAACATTCATATAACCCCAGATAGCCTTAGTAATGCTCTTTGTGAACATTGCATAAGTCTCTAAGTTCCAGATGCTTGGTGTCATTATCATGTTGGAAGATGAATCCCTGCCCAATGAAATGTCATGATAGATGAGAATCTGCCTGTCCCTGTCAGTATACTTTTGATGTTATGCAGATCTCTGGCACCCTTGGCTGATATGCAACCCCACATTTGTATTGATCCACTCCTATACTTTACTGTAAACTGACTATTATACTGCTCCCAAGTCCACCTTCAGTCAAACTTACTCATCCTTAGCAAGCACCTTCCTCCAACTGTTTCATTTCTGCTGCCAATCTTAACCTTGCTGTTCTGTTTGGTTGCTCTCCGCAAGTTTTCAGGCAGCTAGACATCCTTTAAGACCACGCTAATGTGTATCTCACCCAAGAAACATTAACACCCATATTTGCAAGATCTCTACTGGCTCGTCTTCTATCACAAAGAGGTACCCTGAGGTACTTAACATCACTTTTGAAGAGTCTGGGGTTTCTTCCCCAACTGTACCTACTGTCACCAGTACCAGTTTCACATATCCTCCTCAGAGTTTGCATACAACACCTGAAACATGAAATCTGGCTACAGTCTGCTACATGGAATAGCCTTCGCTAGCTAAGATTTTGATATCAATATGCTTCTCATGCGATTTTCCCTTCCCTGGAGCCATAGTACTTACCTCACTACAATAATATCATCACTCCCTATACTTCTTGCAGGATGAACGTTCACAGTGCACTATAGCAATGCATGGCTGTGCTATTTAGCATTTTCATTTTGACACAAAAGTTACAATTCCATCAAGCGTTAGTTGATTTTATACCCAGTTTTTCCTTCTACTTCCATAAGTATTTCCAACAATGCATGCACATACATCAAAACCTAAGATAATAGCAATTTCACTGAGGTGGCCTCACCTTAACATCACTGATAAATAGGAACTGTAAGCTGGCCAGTGTAAATCTTTCTTGTAGACACTCAGATAACCAGGACGACCTGGACTACCTGATGTTTCAAAATTATTTACAGAGCAAGCAATTACTACTAAGCATTTTACAGAATTTAACCTGTTGTAGTTTCTTTACAGTGCAGCATTCAATACTGCACTATACATACAAAAAAATTCAGACAAGTTATATCCAAAGATGTGCACCTTTAATAAATTCCAAGGAAAACAAGAGGTTGCACAGCAAGAATCAGTCAGTTATTCTATTTACAACATCTATAAAAATGTATATCCAACTTTTACATGTGCAGTCTAACATCTGTAACAGTGTACATGGGGATAATTGTGCACAGAGCCTTACTGACTCCGATGATATATTTACTATGACTAACACAGCAAGAATGAGTTAAACCTTTACCTACTACAAAATAAAATATTTTAAATGTTTAGCTGATCTTTAAGGAAAGGTGATTAAAAGGTTTATATATTTGAAGCAGTAAGTTAATTCCTCTTTATTTTTGCATTAACTTAAAGGAGACAGTAAAAGCAGGGCATCTGTGTGGATACATTATGTCCTTGCCAAGAGATTAGTTGTTTTTTTAAAAAATCATATCAAATATTATAAATCTATAGAGATCAAAGGGTAATCACCAGCAAAAAAGAACAAGGAAATGAACCAGGTGAAAATGAAGCAAAGAACAGTGATGGGAGAAAGCTAACAGCGCTATCTGAGTGTCAACTATTTTTTTTCTTCTTCATAACAAGGGCCAGAAATTGAAGCAAAATATAAAACAAATAAACAAAAATCAATGCTTTTTTCTGTGATATAACCGTAAAGCTCGAGAGCAAGTTTGGCTGTATCGAGTTGGTGGCAATCTTTAGGCACATTAATGACTCATACAACGCATCTGTCTGGCATACAGGGTTAATTACCCATTAAGTGTTCACGGCTGGTTTTTCTTTGGTTGTGTTATAGGACTTGTAGACAGAAACTATTTGTTCCTAAACAATTTCAAGAGAACATTAATCTTTCTTAAGCCAAACAATCTGTCCCTCAATTAATCAACTGCATCTATGAGCCAAGTTTCTTTTTTTTCCTCCTCTTCAGCAAAGTAGCAAATTCATCGATGATTTGGTGTCAGATCTTGCAATTGATCATGAACAAAACCAGAAGGAATTTAATGAGCGTACTGTTTGTGTTATTTTCCGCCGAGTAGCCACAAGGTAAACCAGTGTTGAGCTCGATGCGGCTGTATCAAGAATCCGCCCTCCTCAGAGACCTTTAAACACACTTTACATCACTTATAGGAACCGCAACGGTCAGATTATTATCCAACTCTTCCTTCTTGAAACACAAAAGCTTCGAAATCGACTGGCTCTCAAACAAATGATCACGTGTCTGATTAGAAATGTTACCCATCACAAGACCCGTTCTATACGACTCATTTTCTGAAAATCTATTAAAAAGGGGATAAACACTTTCAACAAATCCTACCCCTGCTGCCTCATTAGCAGAAGACAGCCGAAGAGGTCTGTCTGACCAGCTCCATGTGCAATATACCAAAAACTAGTAATGCAACATGACGGCAGCATCACTTCTAACTGATTTTCAGCTAGTGGGACTCTGTAAGAATACATTTCACATTTAGAATTGTTTTTTTCTTAAATTATTCAGAAATTATGGAAACAGCCCAAAACAATGAAGCTGCTCTAAGTTTGGTAAATTTACAGATGCATACAGATTTTTTTTTTAAATTTAAATCACCACCAGTCTCTGTAATTTTGTTTTGCCAAATCCGCTATTTATTTACTGCACACATGAGAGAGTAAATTGAAAGAACAAAGACATTTTGGTGCATCTTTAAAAGACAGAAAACACCAAACTGGAACACTGAGCAAGAAAGATGCAGCAAAGAGACAGACATGCACCTTAACAGTAACACTAGCAAAAGAAAGTTGATCAGATAAGAAAAAATAGCTGTTTCTGCATAAAATCCAGAATTCAAGTTTCCAATAACAACTTTTTTTTTTTTTTTATCTTTTGTTCAAACCAGCAGATAAAAGTCAAATATCCTTGCGCACTCGTGGCTAGAACTACCAAATTTATCACCTCAAACCCACATAACCCTGGTCAGCGAAAGGAAAGGCCCCCGACAGCAGCCCATGGTATACCAGCTTAAGTTGTTGAATATTCAAAAAAGACATTCACACACAGCCCCTAGGTATTCAGTGAAGGACATTTTGAAAGGGCCAACTAGTTGATGATATTTTACAGCAAACTTTCCAACTATTCAAACAGCATTGGAAACAAGGCAGATAAGAACAGCGGTGCATTTCCAGAGCAACAACAGCCAAAACTAAACAAAAGTCACTTAGAAAGGGAGATAATTTCAGATAAGCAAATAATGAATTGAAATTGCTTTTCTTAGCACCATCAATTCTTCTAAATAAATTCTTCATCATCAATTTTAATCAACACACATACCCCACACACACACACCACATATGTATATACACATACACACAGACATATATGTACATACATATACACATGTACATAAAAATATATAAATTTACACACCTAGATTTGATTTTTTTTTAATCCTCCACAAATTGTTTTTTTTTTTTTTTTTAAAAATCCACACAGATTCAACATTTTCTCACATTCAGCTGATTATATCCATAAGCCTACGCAAACATCTTCGGATGTGTTTCATCTTTTAGAAATGAACAAGAGCAATTCCAGCCACCAGACCAAAAGCTGAAACTAAACACCTGATGTCTTTACTGTTGAGCTATTTGCTGAAAATCACATTTTTCTGATAAGAAGTTTTCGTGTGACATCAGAGCATCCTGCATAACAGTGAGGAAAGTTCTACTGCAGCAATTGTGTTCATAATCTCGTACGCACATACAAAAAAAAACAATGACCTGATGAAGCTGGAAACAAAGTAGAAGATCAGTAGGGAGATGTGTAAAATCAAAAAAACTTTCAAAAACTGCACTTCAAGTAAGGGTTTTGATGAGACTACCTGGTAATTGACAATAAACTATGCTTTGTGCACACAAACCTTATTTCACATACACCATTCCTCTTTAATTAAATCCTATTGTCTCCGTATTTCAAACCATTAATAAAACAAGATACCAATTTAAAAAAAAAAAAAAAATTTTTACAAATTAAACAATTTAATCTCAGATCAGTTTCGGATATTTCTACTGTGTTGGCTACAATATAAATGTACAAATATTTAAAAAAAAAAACAACATCTGAAGAGTTAAAGACGTGACTGTTGTATTAAATGGTCCTGTGAGACTGCACCTCATTAGCAATAAGAACCGAAAAACCCTGAAAGCACCAGTAGAGAGATTACAGTACGCAAGATTTTATTTCATTCATATTCATTTAAAATGTTACCCATCTCACCTTAATTATTTCAGTACCTTTAATGCTGTATTTTTTTGGGAGGGGAGGGTAGTTCTTCAGAATTAGCATGAACGTAACCAGTTGATGCCCTCTTGTACAAAGTGTCATTGTCATGAGAAATTTGTTAGGCTTTCTACGACGAGATGACAATTTTTCTTTTTTCTTCTTCTTAATCATTTTCACCTGCCTACTGTAAACAATGGATTACCCAAGGCTACCATAAACAAATTAACAAAGGAACACAGCAGCGAGATTGTCCAATCACTCAGTCTATGCTGTTGGTAGTGATCTAAAACATCTCCCAAAGCTAATGAAATCCCAACACACTCAGCTAATGGATTCCTATTTGTAAAAAAAAAAAAAATCAGTAATCTCAATGTAAAATTTAAATAATCACATGTTCTGATCTAAACTGTATCATTCACAGTCATAAAGAAAGAAATATATTTGTACATAAAAGCTTGTGGTTAAGATATTTGTTGTTGTATGTGTGTAGAGGTTTTATTTAACAGCAAGTCTAATTAGTTTGGCTGATATATATAGATCTAGACTATCATATATGGAAAGGTGGCACTCAACAGTTTATCTTCAAAAGCATGTTTGAATTTGATAGATATTTAAGGATCTCATCAGCCTAATCACATAGCTATTGACATAATAAAGCCGCACTTTTAAAAAAGGGGAGATAAGAAGATTATAAGCTTAGCTCAGCTCTGATGTGTGCTATCTTTATGGCAGATTCATTAAACTGAATACTTTTCTCATAAACTGGGAAGGCTGGTAGGGGGTTAGGGTTGGCAGAGATTTCCAGAGAGCAAAATAATGTGAATATGTTTAGCTAACATTAGATAGAAAAGTCATTCGTGGATGTAAATCATTGCGATAGCCCATCACCCAATTAGACAAGATGCAGTGATGGAGAAATTTTGGTGATAAGTAAAGTCAGATTGTTTTTTTTTTTCATCACAGATGAAGAATCTCAGTTTGTTATGCAACACAAAGCTGATAAACTTCTAGATTTGTGTTAGTGTACTTAAATCAGATTAATATTCTTTTTTTTTTTTAAATATCTTTTCTCCTCTTGAATGATGAACACACATAATTGGTCACCCTTCATTATCTTTTTGTCTACATTCAAATAACTGCACATCATCCCTAAATGAGCATGTGGGGATGCAAACATGCTACTATATTTTACATTTTCACTGGAGACACTTAAAATAAGAGAGAGAGAGAGAGAAATTATATATTATATATAATTTGCACACAAATATAGTGTAAGCATTATAATTGCTATACTGGAATTGTTCCCGTTTCAGTTAATATGGTCAGATAATAGACAATACATCATCCCTAATCTAAACTACATTAGCTTCTCGTATCTTAACACACACACACACACACAAAACAAATGGTGGAGGAGGGACAGTGTTACAAAGCAATACAACATCATAGAAATGCCAAAGTTTAACAATTGTTTAGGAATGCATTCATTCTCTGACTAGGAAGCTTGTGTGCCTAAAAGTGGCAGGAAGTATTGCACCAGAGAAATGCAATTTCTTCCCCAATTTCAAGCAATTTTCATCTTAATGGAGTCCTTCTGCCCTTTCCTCTTTTTTTTTTTAAATGTGCTCTCTTCCTTCATTTAATTGATAGTTTGATAAAATGAATTATAGGAAAAAAAGAACATTTTAAAGCAGAATGTACTGCACAGTCAATGTACACAACCAGCCAGCGTGTAATTTCAACAAATTATTTTCTGAAATGCTTCACTAGTTGGAAATTTTAAATGTATACCATAAAAAAAAAAAAAAAGCAAGATTATAAATGAGATTGGTGGAAGTTTCACCATTAGCAAACATACATCACACATACATATCTGAATTTTAAGAATTTGCTATAAATTCGAAGAATAAAATTATTTTTCACACACGTCTGACTAGTTTCAGCAATCACAACAATTACTATCTTTCATCATTTCTTCAAAATTCGAATCATGGCTTCATTTTGAATTTAAAAAAAAAAAAAAAAAATCTGTTATTCACAACTCCAACAATCAATTGTTAGCTTGCGGTTTTTTTCTCTCTATTAATCACCGACTGCGCTGCGGAGCGCCTCAGAGACACACTCAAGTCCTTTATTCCGGCTTCTCTGAATTTCTTTTCAACCAAAAAACTGGAGGGAGGAGGAGGAGGAAAGGAGAGACAGACAAGGCGCATGCTCATCGCATTTAACGTTACCAACATTTTAACAGAATTCCCACCCATGGCTCCCTCTGGCAAAAAAAAAAGCAACAACAACAAATTCATTGCATTTTATTAACTTTTCCTATTTACCAGAAACATTTCATTTACGCAATTGGCTGCCATGACACATCAGCCAAGCTATGACCTCATCGGCGAATCATCTACTAAATTTCTTAAAAACTGCCAGCATTTTTTTTCATTCTCTACACCACAACTGTCTTATTCGGTAATAATCGCCATCCTGCTTTAATATTTAAGCAACAACTATTTTATTTGCTCGCTTAAAATTTACAATCAACACCGATAACAAAAAATTCTGTATAATGGCTAACTTGTCTTCAGCCAGTGAACGCCATTCTACGGAGAGAGAAACAGACAGAGACCAAGAAATATTAGTCTTTCAGCCCGAGTATGAACCACCAGCAGAGAGGATATTTCTCACAACACAACACAATGGAGGCGACAACATTTTAACTCCATTCAGCAGCTAGATAAGTTAAGTTAATAGTGACAGAGTGAAAATTATAAATCACAAATATGAGGTAGAAAAATAGGGGTGCCAACCCTTCTTACTAAAACAAAAAAAAAAAGTTATTTAAAACTTCGTTCATAATAAGGTCAACTGCTGCCCAGTTTCAGAAGTTGCGGGGTTAAATAAATATGAACTGCAGCGACAGAGAAACAGGCCAGTAATGAGAAGTCAAACAAATGCTTCACCCAAGAGAAATAACCTTATATTCACACCTTATAAGTGTCCAGAGATTCTCCATCCTTGCTGCTTCATCAGAAATCTATTCAAAGTTGCTGGTAAGGACCAGCTTCTTCCTTACAGGCAGTGCGGATAAGTACAATGGGAATTTATTTTCTTTCTTGCAGCAAGTCCATTTTTATCAAATTTCCTTTCAGATGGATGAAGGAAGGAAAAAAAAATGGCTGTGAGCGTGTGCAAGCATCGTACCTGAGCAATGTGTGTCCCAAAAGACACAAATCCAAATAAATACCAAGTGGCTCCAGGTATGCAGTGCGCTTAGCATTCTTTTAAGTACCAAAATTAAGAAAAAGAATATATAAAAGGAAGGTTGGAACAAAAAAGAAAAACAAACTTTTCTTTATATCTTCTTCATATCAAAACCCGAGTGTACACTGGTGAAAAAAATACCTGGTGCTAGTTTCCAAAACCAAGTGAAGATAACAGAGTGCAGGTGTAAGCAGCATGTCTGCCTAAAACATCGTTTTTAGATGTGAGAGGGCGCACACACACATACAGGGGCCAAGCTGAGCCTGACTAGGATTCAAACTTGCGCTCTCAATCATGACGGTCCAGCAATCTAACCACCAAGACTACAGGTAAAGATTTCCTATACCTAACACCGAAGCTCTTCACACTTCTTTCTTATTAAATACACACAGATAGTATTTTTTTTCCAACCCAACCTGATCAGCACAAACAGGATCTTTGAGAGAAAACATGAATTCATACCTTTCCCTTTGCATCAAGACTTGCACACGTTCTCAGCACACAGAATAAACCACAGTCACTACCATCCATGCTTGTCACGGTTCCAGACAACACACGCATCTTTCAGAAAGATGCACTTTATTTACAGATGAGAAATACAAATAAAAAAAAAAAATCTTAATAAGGAATGAGCGGTTAATTTGTATTTATCCCAGGCACTTATCACAATGTAAGGGTTACTTTTGTTTTTCTTTAATAGGTTTAAATCAGGACAAAAAGATCTAATTGCATTGTGCTTGCATGAAATGATTCACTCCTATGTTTCTCAGTGTGAAAGTAGTTAGCAGAAGCTGAAGGACATCAAAAACCATTTATACTCAGGTGTTATGAGGTAGGTGAAAAAGGTCTGACCACCCGCTTCTTACACTAGGTAGTATTAGTTATGTATAGGATATATGAGGATGGGATACATTTAAGTAAACCAGATATCACTTATAATGCATATTTTTCCAATGACAAAATTGGCGTCTTGTCTCCTTTGTCTCATCTCTAAACTAAATGGCACCAGTTTTCCTGAGCTCACATTTCATTCGGTCCCACAACTGCCGGCTTACCTACAAGGTGTAAACAACACCTACAAGGTAGACAACACAAGTAACGGAAGCAAAGTGTCATGGGAGCATTGCCAAACCCTGCAATATCAAAACCCATAGTGAAATCTCTTCATTTCATGGCCAGCTGATGAGAAAAGTCTGATAAAACCACGCCAAAGTCAGTTTTGACATCTATTTTAACCCCCTCTGGCATTACAGTGCCAAGGGGAAGATATTCTGTTAAAAATTACGCATCTTCAGTCAGGGTTAATATTGTTGGGTTATCTTTCCTTCCTTGTAGCAAAAGAATAAAACCACAAATAGTAAAGAAAAATAAAAAACAACAACAACAAAGGTATCTAGAGTGTTAAACACAATGGTACTCACAGAAACCATGTCTTCAATGGCCGGTTTTGATTTTGTACCCAACATCACAAGACCCATTGCTAAACCAGCAGCTTCACCTAGAAAACATAAATGGACATGTCGCTATTTAGACATTTTAGAAAACAGCTTTATTGACTATACTAAGTCAACTCTGAAACAACCAATTGTGCAGCAAAAACCAGATCTGCAGATTGTTGCGTAACCCAATTTAAGCAAAGAATAATGGCAGTCTTCTCTTGGTTTGTTTTACATCCTTGTCGTTACTAAGTGGTTAATCAATGTTTACCTCTCCTATCATTCAAAAATTCTACTGCTCTGGTTCCTAACATTTCTTAATCAAAAAAATTGGAATCAAGTACAGCAATTCAACACTAGTGGCCGATATTTACGTGGATTGCTGCTATTAATGCCCTGCTTCTAAACATGAGAAAGCTTAACTGATGGTTATTACTATATTCAACAAAAATTTGTTAACAACAAGATCATTTAAAAAGGAAAAAAAATAATTCTTAATAATAATCCATTTTTAAGTATTTATCAACCATTAGGACAAAGACAATTAAGAGAATCTTTTGTAGATTTTAAACCTTAAGCGACTTCAAGATCAAAGATTATACAGTGAGACAGCCTGACACCGAATGAAGTAGTCTGATTGTTGAAGTATGACTACTGACCAGTGATGAGCATCTGCATCAAAGTTGCAGAGAACTTTGCTGAGGGATCTACATCTACCACTCACATGACCTTACTAATGATATTTTCAGGTTGAGGGACCATGGTCCATGTAGAGCAACATAAACTCAAGATATCACATTTGTTCAGTAGAAGGCATTATTTCTTCCAATGCTGAGAGAATTTGAGTCTGACAAGGTATCTTTTCCCCTTACCAAGCAAAACGATGATCTTACACAAAATATCTAATGATGTCTAATCATCATGGACATGCACAAAAAATAAAAAATCACTCATAGGCCTATGGTTGTGTGCTAGCATGGAGTCATAAAGACAATCTATGCCTACAATAAACCCAATTACAAACGATATTTTCAGACTCTGAATCATTAAAATCAAAAGCACCAGTAAACTCACTCCTCCATAATAATTTTATTTCCATTGGTGATACATAAGCTTAACTGTCTCAAGCGTAGCACTGTCAGACAGCATATTATCTAGCAACGGAGTGTGGAGAAAACAAACTGCTTATCAGTAGCCATTAAAGTAACACTAATGACCACTCCATTCTAACTTATGTATTATTATTTCTGGTTTGCTTTCAATGTTAAATTTGTATTAATCACAAATTATTAAAGGTGCAATAGTAGTATCGAAATGGCCATCCTGCATTGTTGCATCTTTTGGAAAGGGGTTTTAAAAAGTAATGACATGAGGATACTATATAATAGCTGTACTACGTGTCATCTTGCACAACTATGATGTACCTTAGTAATCTTCTCAGCAGGAGAGCTATATTGTTGACCAAAGCATGCTTTAAAGAAGTACCAGAAGCTAAAATGTACTACAATTCGAAAGAAACAATATAGGTGGGTAATTATAACAAATGTCTTTGGTTATGGAGTACACTGAGTGAATGATAAGAACAAAAATATTGGTGATGTATAATTACAAAAGTAACAGCAGCACAATAAAATGTTATCTTCAGGACTAAGGCCTGATTGTATTTACTTTAGAGCAGAGGATATTGATATTTCGACGATAAAATATCTTCAACATCATTTAAAGGAATTCATAACTCTCAAAAAAATTTTCAATGGAAAGAAGAGGGGGATTCACATAGTTTAATGTAGATGTTTTGAAGTCTAATAAACATAAATTATTCTCCTTTCCATGCAGATACTGATACAATTGGTTTGTCAATTTTTTTTAATTTTACTAACTCAGCCCAGCTGTCAGCATAGTATAGCTCCATACCAGATATTCTTCCAAATAACGGAAATGTAGGCAAACAAAATGCATCGCCAGCAGTTGTTAATAATGAATGCCAAACAATCTGCATCAACAAACCCTTCCTTACACTGGATAAGCCTTAAAGGGTCACTAAATTTTTTATTAAATTAAAGGTAGCAATCCACACATCAGTTACCTAACTCTTAGAAACATTTCACTGGAAGGAAGTTTTTATTGATGCTTCAAGCATAATTTCGAAACAGGCTGATAATGCAGACTGTTAAACCATTTCGCTGTTGGTGATACCTTATTACACAATGGAATTACATTACCATCCCCTGATGATATATAAAGGAGGACCATAACACAATTCAAACAGGGTTCACAAGACTTTTCCAATTATAAAATCAATTCTCCTTCAATAGACACTTTCAGCAAAATAGAATAGCCATGGGATAATATGAAAGACTCCTCTTTTATTGAACAAATGGTGGTTGTCAGAACACCTTAATGGGTCTGTCAAGTGGAGATAGAGAAAAAGTTCCATCAGATTGTAGACAGAAGACTAAAAGATGAAGATGCTGCAGAGTGTACATACTATACAAAATAAAAACCAACCTACCTCCCAGAAAGTGTGAACAAAACCTATTTTGACAGTTTTCTTCACATACTACAGCACACAAAGAATGAGCTAAATTGTTATCACTTCTTCAAAGCATAATTAAGCTAAGTACAAATCTTTGATAAAGCACAGCTGTTTTATCGTCCAAACTAATTTCTTAAGAGATTGTATGGAAGTGGGAAGATTTACCACATACAAAAAAATAACAGAAATCAAGGATTCTGAGTGAATGGTTTATTTAAATGTCAGGAAAACCCTGCCTTGATAAAGTTTATCATCTATTTAGAAACTCAAAAGTTCCTTTTCAGTGTTTTGGTATAGGTGCTATCAGGAAGGCCAAATGGGAAGCATCAACCATTATAAATATGCCCTCACAGATACTTAGCACTTGCAATGCACACGCACGCAGGTAGACAGTGTCAGACACATTGAAAATATATATCTAATGATGAGACAAAGTACACATGCTCACTCTTAAGTTGTATGTTTTGTATCATATTTCAGAAAGAAGCTAAATGGAGACAAAAAGATAGGGGTCACTTGAGATTGCAAGCTTTCTCATCAAATGTCAGCAATATATGAAGTGTTTTCAATCATGAATTACTTCTTGCTAAATCTAGCATAATTTGGTATATTAACACACTGAAAAAGAATTACTTAAACAATTCTGGTAACTAGACAAAGTAAGTGCCCCAAAATGGAAAACTGTTGTTGTTTTCAACCAATTTCCATATGAATGAAATTCCAACAGTAAACTTTAGATCAGAATTGGTTCATTCTTCCACCTGCTATTTGGTTGCCCAGACTATAGATTGGACCATACTTTGTCAAACAAGCTAATATTAGCTTAGTTAATGGAGTATTACCTGACATTGCATAAGTAGGGGGTTACAATTTCCCATAAGCCAGACATTCGGTATACAACTAATATTAGTTAAGTATCCAGTGTCATTTTACTTTTTTCTTAATTATTTCTGTTATATACAGGCAACTGGGCATAGTCAAACTTGTATATAACAGTCACCCAAGCTGTTGCCTTTCTGCACGGGTCAGGTGACGGCCATTTTGTTTTCTTCATAACAAACGCACTTATATGTAAATGCCAACTTTAAATGCATACAGAATTAACAGCACATTTAATGCCTTACTACTTGAGCAGTTTTTAAAATAAAATAATAATGATAAAATGCCCTTTTTACCAAGTATTTTTTTTTTTAAGTGACAGTACGAGCTCAACTCTTGTTGCTCACACTCAGCGAGACTCGAAGAGCAAGTGACTGCTGTTGATCCATGATAATGACAACAATTACCTCCAGAAAAGAAGCTAACTCCATGAGGAGTCTGGATGAGAATTTTTTTTTTTATATCTGCTATTTACTTATTGATACAGCAAACAATTAAAAAAGAAAAATATTTATAAATGTCAAAATACATTTTTGCTGATGCAATTGCAATAAAATTAATTAATGCAAATGAATTGGTTTTCACAATGCATTATACATCAGCAATCTGAATGGTCAGTGACAGAAAGAACAATCCATGATCCTGAGTCACTCACAATTGCTTAAGATCTTTTGGGTACTGGGTCATAAGGTCTTATATGAAAATTGCATACTTTTTTTGGCTCCCCAAAGTGCCATTTTAGCAATTGATATCATATTCTAGGAAAACAATGGCCACTGTCTACTAAGTAACAGAGATTCTAGGGAAAGCAATTTATGTGGCTATCGGCTGCGTCAGACAGGTGGCCACTGTGTATCTTACATGGGTTTTAGTGCAATCACTTTCTAAAGGTGACTGCTAAGGCAGGTGTGTGTGTGTGTGTGTGTGTGTGTGGACCAATCACAACTCAGCATTTCACGTATCCGTGGTAGAGCTGAACTTTTTCTTAACCCACTGCAGTTTGAACTTGAACTAGTTTGGATGCATAAGACTCTCTGACAGTGATATTATTGCTTAGCACTCTCACCAGAACATTGTGATGATGGTCTTAAAACATTGAAGAAAATACAGGTAACCACTTTTTTAAAGTGATATTTGTTGTAAAGATAATATTATATTAAAAAAACACTTAAACAGAGCAGGGTTGGGGAGTCAGGTCTAAATGTACTAGTTTTTTTTTTAAAAAAATAATAAACCCTTTACACATTTGATGAAGGTTTAGATTTTAGAAAATCTTTTTCTTTTTAAAAAAAAAAAACTGTCCCTTGCTTTTGTCAGTAATTATGGTAACTGTGGTAGAGTCAACCCTCATGTAGTACTCAGGTGATTACTGTCTGTAACAGTCCTGTGTGAACACTTTAGTGGAAGGTTCATTAAAATCATAAACATCTATATTTTCAACAACGGAATTGGCAGAACATTTGCAAAAGGCGTACTGTTTGCAGAGAGTTAATGTTTTTTTTTTATTTCACTACAGAGCAGGGCTTTAGCGTGACCTGAAACTGGTATAAATCTAGGTCCAGTAACACCAGGAATCTGTCAGAATGGTCTATTAACTGGAAAACTGACGACGAGCCAAGTGTTGCTAATATAGTTCTGCGAGGGGTTGGTGGACGAAGTAATAGACGACGTGTTGTTACATGATAATACAAGCCCACCTCCACACAAACACATTGTTCGGGAACATTTACCACAATTTCAGTAACAGGAAAATTAAACACGTGTTTTGCATCCTGAGGAAAAGAAACAATTTTAGCCTTTTTTGTTTTGGAACCCATGGTTTTCCAAAGTTCTCTCTATTATTTAAAATAAATAAGCAAATAACAAAGATTATTTTATTTTTTTAAAAAAAAAATCTACAAACAGAAGTCAACCAGACAATGAACAATTTAAAGCCGGGCATGTACAGTGAACACATTTCTGGTTCCCACTTTCTTCTCTCGATACCATGTGTCCATCAGATGTCTTTGAAATTTTTCCCTAAAGAAAACAAGCAGCAATGTTCTGGTGAGATTGCTAAGCAATAATATCACTGTCAGAAAGTCTTACGCATCCAAATGCCAAAAAACAAAACAGGCAGCACCACAACTCCATGAATGCCTGTTGAAGTCTGGATGTCTTTTCGGACTGTGTGTACCATTGTGGATAAGTGTGACTCTAGTAGACTGAAGAATACCAGAAGACGGCTATGAATGCTTTTGAGATTAACAGAGATCCTAGACTACCAACTCCAAGACACTTATCTCTAAGAGGAAAATTCCATCCAAAAAGAATTTGTTTTTAAACTTTTATAAGATAGAAAATTTAGCAATTAGTATTTTGAGTTTTTCTTTGCTATAAGTTGGCCTCACACCACGTACTGTCTTGATTGCAGGAATGAGACAGATTTGGCAGTCACCACGAAAGATAAATGGATTTAGAATTCATAGCAAAAAAAGTCAGTGGAAACTATGAGAAGCAGTTTTTTTCTTCAAGAATATCCTGAAAGAGATGAGCTGCTTCCAATTTCCATTAGTCAACAGAGACATTTATCTAAATGCCAGAAAAAATAAGCCGCCATGTCATTTTGTACAAGCAGGGTTAATTTAAATCTGCAGAGCCATCCGTGATCCTTCGTGACTTTACTATTTCCTGCACAACAGTAATGCGCATGTGTATTATACAAACAAGCTGTCAGCCCCTTCTCTTCCACACAGCATGTGCTCAAAGTCTAACTCCAGTTTCACTTGTAATTTTATGACAAGTTACAAATCAAGAACCACCAAATCAATGAAGGATTCTGGGAACAGCAAAACAATTATCTTGAAACAATATTATAACTTGCTTTCCGTAAAATTTCTAACTATTTTTATAATGCTATATTTCACATTTAAAAATAAAATTAAAAAAAAAAAAAAACAGCTTTAATTAATACTTGGACAAACTTATTTTTCTTAGTTAGACAATAGTGATGATACTGTCACAGCGATAATACATTCAGCAGAAATGTTTAGCCCTGATCCTCTCTCATTTTACTTGGCATGCGTTTTAAAAGTTAAATCCCTGGAGGTTGTGATGCACATTGTATAACTATAACTCACTGAAAGCAATTCATCTATTCTATCATTATCTAGAAAACAAATTTTAAATGTTTTCAAAACCCCACCGACAGGAACACGTTAAATCATCGTTACTACTTTTATCCTCGTGCTAATAAACAAAGCAACGGTGCAAAGTTATAAAATATCCATCATCCCGCTAAACGTTTGTTATAACCAACACATCGTAAAAACGTTCCGGAGCATCAATGCTGTAACCCCCCAGAGGAAAGGGTGTTAGGATCAGCTTGCCAGGGCGATAAATTTTAATATAAATAGATACAGGCATTAAGACCTGGTTTATTTGTGGCCTCTCAACTTGATGAAGAACAATGAAGGATGAACTATGACTTGGAAGCATAAAAGTCTCCAATTTAACAACAGTGATTAATGAAAAGAATGAATAAAATATGTATGTCAGAATAAATAATGATATAATATAATTTCAGACACTAAGTGTATACCAAGCAAGTGAAAACTCATTTGATAGATTTTTTTAACTACTCTCATCATCAGCAGAAGTCATATTGCAAATATAAATGCACTCTGCATATCATAATACCATGTTTAAAATAAAGTTTACAAAAAAATGCATTTAATTTGAATGTTTTTTGTTGTTTTTTTTTTTAATATTTACTTAATTTTATAGCATTTTTCACCAGACTCTTCACAATATGATAATCATCTTTAGCTAAAATCAGACATTAGGTCATTGCAAAGGTTTGGTTGGTTTTTATATTATGTTAATTTGGGGTTCATTTTTTGCAAGTTTGTGAAGGTGTACGTAGATAAGTTATATCTTTTTGTGGCATGTGCTTTGGCATACATCATGCAAACCTGCCTTTATAAAAATCATAAAATGGATATCTGTTTCAGGGCTGAGAGTGAAGCGTGGACAGAAACGTTATTTGTGCCATTTTACTTCACGAGTTCAAACCAGGCCACAAAGCGAGAGAGGAAACCCATAACATTAAGCAGGCGTAAGGCAAGGACACAGCAAATGAGTGCGCAGTACAACGATGGTTTGCGAAGTTTTGATCAGGAGATGTGAGCCTTGAAGATAAGGAACATAGCAGACGTCCTTCCAGCTGTGATAACAACTGTCTGAAAGCATCAGTTGAAGCCGATCCAAGAAAAACAGTGCGAGAAATTGCTGGAGAGCTCAACGTAAGCACTGCAGCTGTTTCCAGGCATCTTGATGTAATCATACAGGTGAAAAGGGCTTGACAGGTGGGCGACACACGAGTTGAATGAACAACAACAAAATCGTCCATTGGAGAATCTGCTCTTCGATTGTCATAAGAAACAAAAACAACCCATTTCTTGACCAAATCATTATGAATGATGAAAGATGGATCCTTTACGACGATCGCAAATGATCAGCACAGTGCCTCGACAGAGACAAGGCGCCTAACCACATTCCAAAATCCAGCCTCCACCCCATGATCACTGTCTGGTGGACTGCAACTGGTGTCGTCCACTATAACTTCTTGCAACCTGGCGAAACCATCACAGCTGAAACGTACTGTCATGAATTAAATATTGTTCATCAGAAACTCTCCCAATGACAGCTGGCATTGGTGAATCGAAGAGGCCCAATCCTGCTCCACAACAATGCTTGTCCTCATTTTGCAAAAGGTACTCTTCAGAAACTTAATACGTTGGGGCACAAAGTTCTCCCTCACCCACCCTGTTCACCAGACCTTTCTCCCACAGACTTCCATCTTTTCAAACACCTCAACAGCTTCTTCCATATAAAATTCTTCTCCAACCAAGCAGCAATTGAAACTGCTTTCTAACAGTTTATCGACTCCAGAAATCCAGATTTTTTTCAAAATGGTATATGACGGAAGTGTATTGATTGTAATGGAACTGACTTTGATTAATAAACTTCATGTTCAGCAACAATATGAAGTCTCATTGTTGTGGTGAAAAGACTGAGAAAAACTTTTGTAACAACCTAATAGTTAGTACAGATTGCCCTACAGTAGTCATAAATACCACCTGATATAGATTTGCCCATGCTAAACAGTTGTTTGTTTTTATATATTTCATTTTAGCATGAAATAACTTTAGAAGTTTTAAGGTCACTTATGATGTTGAACATCTTTCAAACAGGCCACAAGAACATTAAACTTCTTTACATCCCCAGGTAGTGTATCAAGGATGCAAATGGTATAATTTGCTGGGCAGAGGTGTTAGAATGCATGATTTGGAAAAATCTGGGGTCCTGCCTTGGGCATTCAACTGAGAACTTATGATTCTAGGCCTTGCTTCACCTCTTGTTCACATTAAACATTACATCACTCACCTCTAGTGAGTATCAACCAATAATGCAAAAAATACTTTTAAAAAATGAAACAGGACTTTGGCAGAGTTCAGTGTGTGTTTGTTTTTTTGCTACAGATGTTAGCTTCATTTATCAGGATGATAACAGAAACATGATAGAAAGCTCCCCTAAATTGGGAAGACTTGAAGGATACTCAATGGCTAAACAATTCTTCTTGCCGAGAAAATGGTTACTTATGGAGAGAGGGAAGTCAACAACAGAAACTTCCCAAAAGGCAGCATAAATACTAAATTCACAGTACATGGTGGCCCAGATCACATACCGTGCGAAGCTATGGAACACTGCCAAATGAAGACTCTTGACAACACTTGTGTAGCTGCAAGCCAAGAAAGAAAGATTTCAGCATCTTTCTTACAAAAGTTCTCTTAATCCAGGAGCAAACGGCTTGCAAAGAATTACCCTTTAACGACGACTTGTTATCAGTCAGATACACAAAAACACTCTGCTTACCTGTAACAGCATCATCCTGATATAAGATGAATTTCAGCGCATCATAAATATCTGGAAGTCAAAAGAAAATACAAATGAAAACGGAAGTGGTGAGATTTTTTTTTTTAAAAAAAAACTGGCTCAATGAGTTTAGAGGGCTACGGTTGGGGAAGGGACGTAAATGATTCATTCGCCCGCATCAAAGCAGCAGCCTAAGCCAACTTTAGACAGCATCGCATGATAATTTACCACCAGTGCTACAACATTACCTCGATAGTCAGTTTTAAATAAAACTAGCTTTTAAAAAAAATATGAAAAAAGACATTAGATGTATCTGAGCTGCCCCAAACAAATACAGGTGAGTTACTGGAGTTCTAGATGTATAGTCAGTAAACTTAAAGTTCTGAGATAATCTGGCTCTTTAAAATGGGTTTCTGCTGAATGTACAAGATTCACAAACATTTAAGTATTCGAACTTTGTTTCTAAGGTGAAGTTGTTACCAGCTGAAGAAAAACTATGCAGCAATCTTCTTGGTCACTTCATTTAATCTATGGGGCATTTTTAAGGCAAACATTTAACCATGAAGCCTACTTAACACTCTGCCCGATTGAGCCCTAAAACTAAAATGGCAGAAGCTACCATCAAACACTTTTGAAAATGTTTGCACAAACCATAATTTCTAAAATGAATTTCAGCACAATGACACAACGACATTTACGCTTTAATATTAACAACTTTTAAGTAAACAGAATAAAATTTCACTCATATCGTAATCTCCTTAAATAGCCATCTGCTGCAGCAAGATCTCACCAACCAGCTCAACTCACCAGGCCATAAGAACAAGATGGATGGTGCCAGAGAAGTGGAAATGATCTTGTTCAGGTCAGCCTCACTTTAATCCACTTGCAAAAGTATACAACAGAAACTTCAAGCATAGAAGCCCTATAGCAATGGATGAGGGGATTAAGAGCAGGTGAGAACTACCTACAAGATCCAAAACAACAAAGTAACTAGTCAAACTGAGTCCTGTCAGCAAACACAGAGAAAGCCCACAGTTTAAAAGGGCAGTCAGGTAATCCAACCTCACCATTAGTCTAAAAAAGACTAAGATACTCTTCCAGGAAAACCTTTCGGTGAACTACAAATCCCCATCCAACAACACACCAATGTTGTGGACAATTTCACCTATCTTAGAAGCATAAAATCTAGAAACTGCTCCCTAAACCAAAAAGTTGCTGTGTGCATGCAGAAGGGATATAAATACTGGTTATTCTGGCAGTGGTACATGTGTACAAAGAGTAGTTTTACAAAATATGAGAAATTTTAGCAATTCCCAGTGGAAGCACTTTGCATTCCATTGGCTGGCTAGCTACAGCTACTATCACCTATCAACATGTAGTATACTTCAACCAAAATTCCACCTTCACAAACCAATTGCATTGTGGAAGTACATATTATAGTCCTTTTTTGACAATATTTTTGGGTAGGTACATGCCCAGGTGTACAGATTGTACTTTTATTTCTACCTAGTTATTTATTTTTGTACACAAAACTCTCTACAGATTTTGTTGTAGTTATACATTTCCTTTTAATAACAAGCCTTTGGTAGACTACCCAGGAGATAAAAAGATTTATGAAAATGAAAGTTTACTAAGCTGTAGAGTAAATATCACTCCTCTATGGCTGCAAAACAGACCTTGTACAGCAAGCAGATAAAAGAATTAGTTTCATAGAGACTTAGATATCAAATGGCATGGTAAAATTCCCAACATAGATGTGCTGGAGGGAGCCAACATCCCTAGAACTGAAGCCCAGATAAGATGCACAGGTAGTGTTAATAGAATGGCTAACAGCATATTGCCCAAACAAATCAATGGCCAGTACAAACATTTCAAAGACAACCTGAAGCAAAACAGGAAATCTTGTAGCATATCGACAAAAAACTGGGAAAACAGTTTTAGACAGAAATAGAGGGTGTCATATAGAAGCAAGTAGAATACAACTAATAAAGGAAGAGAGACCACAGGGAAAACATACAACCAAAATGTGGAATTCAAGTGTCAACTTGTGGGTGGAAAGTGCTCTAGTTCTAGGATTGGACTCTTTAAATCATAAGAAAGCTCTCCTTTGACATGTAATAATTTACTTTCTGGAGTAATCATCAACTCCAACCTACCATCAACCTCCATTTTAAAAAGTTATATGTACTTTTATTTTTAATAAATGATTGATACATTTTTTAAAAAAAAGAAAAACTACTCAATAAATTAGTCTACTTAAATGAACACAATCCAAGAAAAATATGAGAAAGAAAGTGGGAGATGGAGTGAAGGAAAGAAAAAAAAGAAAAAATGCAAGGGAAGATAAAGTGAGGGCGAGAGGCAGATAAAAGAAAAATTCTGGCACAACTGAAAGGCTTCCCCCCATTCCCCTGTAAATAGCTCCAAATCTGAATTGTGACTGCTGGGAAGATTCTGGAAATCTACTATTTTCACTGTTAGATCGTGTATCTCACTAACCGCAAATTCGGCTACTTACATTCAAGCCATTCATACCAACCCCCTAAATGACTGCCAATTCACAACCCCAAAATCTATTTTGCACATAACAGGCAAACTGTAATATTAACAGGAGCTGATAAACCCCAACTACACCCTTCCTGCCGTGGTTTCCATATCAACTGCCACTATCTGATCACAAATACATAAACGTGTAATCAAACACTAGTTTCAAACATTAATAGATAAAATGCAGTCTGGTAAAGATGGATGTCTAAGTGAGATAAGTGAGCTAAGGTTCCATTCCCGCATGGGTGTGTAGGGAGATACATATCAAACTTGAAATTAAAAAGAACATACTTCTATTCTGAAAGCTGTTGATACCCATAAAATAAAAAAAAACAAACTGAATAAACATGGGTTAAGTATGGTGGTTAAAGTGTACAGTGCATTTGATACAAACTCCAGTGACACTGAAGAGTATCCGAGGGGTAAAAAAATTTTACCAGAAACAAACCTCGGAGTTACTTCCCCCTGACAACTTCAAAGTTAGTCCTCTTAACAATAACGGAATCAAAGAAAATACATAACTAACTTCAAAGTTCAGGAGGAGTGGGGGAAAATAACAAATATGTAACTGAAAGTAGATAATTAAATGATCAGCTAGGCGTGTGTCTTTTTTCTTTTTCAACAATTCGCTGAACAGGGTAATGTAATGTTTTAGTAAATTAAAGGTAGAAAAAAGAAAAACAAGCATTAGTATAGTATAGACTACAGCCTGGCACCCACAACGTTTCCTCTTTCTGATAAGTACGGAATCGGTAAGGCCTACAACCACCAGCAGAGATATAAATTTACCGGTACTCTTCTACTACAATAACAGTGATGCATGCACCAAACAACTACAATTATCTCCCTTGCATTGCTGCATCCGGTTTAGTTGGGAACCAAAATCATGGCTGTCATTTCAAGTGAAATTACCTTATATTGGTATATTTTTTTTTATGTATAGTTTAGGGTTTGTATAATTTCTATAAATACATTATAAATCAACTTATTTGAAAAAAAAACAACACCCTCTCAGAGAAATGCCACAAATAAAACTGCATGTTCAGTATCACATATTAACTGAATTTTCTGTAAGTGTGTGACTAAAGGAATGCATCCAGAAAATGCATGCTGTCCTTTTGGAGTTACCTGCACACAGACTGAAGAAATCGGCGTAAACAATCGCCTGTAACAACACTTCCTCCCTGTCCCCTCTCACTGAAGTCTTACTTTGTGGGATGCATGCTGTCATGGAAACGATGGAAGTTGTAGCATCAAACAATCAGTCCCTGTTGGCTAAAAATTATCGAACCCAGGTTGCAAGTAAGATCAGCTCGAATGACTACATTGTCACAGATAATTCAAGAACAAAATTCATCACTTTCCCACAATCCATGTTTATCCACTCTTGCAATCAGCAATCTATAGATTTTTAGCTCGGGCAATTTAATCACATAGAAAAATATTTTTTCAATGTCTTTACATTTTAAAAATCTCTAACTCATAAGTATCCCTGACCTTAAATCTACAAGACTTTATTCTTGTTTTCTTTCTTGGTATCATTTGATCACATGACAAAGGCAGGGAGGTAGTGTATGGGTGAAAGAGGAAGTGGTCAGGCTGTAATAAAGTTGCTTTTTCTTTTAGGGGGAAGGTTCTCCACTTCAGGAAATATTTGGAAATAATCACCAAAAATAAAAAAAAAGATTATGCATTGTGTTAGTATTTTCAGTCAAGGCTGCTTCATCACCCAGGCTGCCATGCAGCTACACACACTTCGGCTATTACTTTATTCAACTTGAAATGGGATTTTCTTTTTTTGTGAGAATTTTTAAGTTTTTAGAACAGCAGAACAGACAGAAACAGTTGGCAATTCTGATAAGTATTATACTTCCTTTTAAAATAAAGTAGAATCTTAATTCTCAGAGGAATATGGGATTGAGCATTTTTTTTTTCTCCTGGCACCAAACCTAAATATCAAAAAGACGGACGGTTTTCAGACATTGTTAGATGCTGCTAATTGAGAGGAATGCCAATAAGAAAGCAATATTATGTATTAAAATAAAAATTCTTCATAAATTAAATTTAACTGTAATAAAATGTATAAATGACTGAGGTTTTGGGGGCTAATTACTATTAAATCAATTTTTAAAAATTAACCAGCATATTAGAGTATGCTCACCTAATCTAGCTGTTCCCATTGCTGCCAAACCTAGTCCAAGGCATCCGCCATGTCTCACCATCTACAAAAGAGTTTTAAATTATTAAGTGTCCATAAACACAATGTTCATGAAGTATTCTGTAATCAAGGCTCAGATCTCTGGATACAAACAACGAAAAGCAAATATCTCACAAACCAAAACAAACAGTAGTTAGTCCAACCCACAGGGACCCAATGGCGTTTTCTGCTGGCTATTCAATGTGAAAAGGTTAGTAGCATTCTCCTCCCACTGTCAGCATACAGACAGACTCAACTGTTCAGTAAGTTGTTGCTGTTTAATTTTATCCAAGTCTAAGATATTATATAATCAAACTGAAAAATTCTGCAGGCATACCAAAATTTTGATCGATCATCATCTAAATGCAAGGTGCTTTTATCATTCTACATAATTCAAAAACTGATTCACATCTCTTCCTTTCTCCTCTTCCATTCCTCATCTCCCCATCCATCGCAATCTCAGACTTATTTGTTCAATCATGGGACGGAGAAACAAAACAAACAAAAGAGTTCTTGCATTTCTCCTCTCTCTCTCTTAGAAACACAATGAAATTTGATTCAGCATTTTTTTTTACCTCATTTGTAGCATCATTGAGCTGTGTAAGAAGATAATCTGTGATGTCACCTCCATGGTTGGCGTGGATTAAACCTGGAAGAGAGGAAAACCCCACAAACAATAAGCAGCAGAATAATTAAGACATAAACTCACATTGACTTCCAGATCTTTGCGGCACAACGCTTGGTCTAGAAAATATCTGGTAACTTCACGCACTCGTGTTAGTTGGGTTTTTTCGATATGGAAGAAATTACCTAAGCCATTGGTCCTGCAACACAATGCGGCCACCACTGCATTAAAAGTGAAGCACACTACGGAGTCCTGATGGTGCTGTGGTCTTGACATCTGGACTTTATCATTCTTACTTATTAAAGCCACCGGCAAGTAAATTCAACAGCTAAATTTCATTTTCTTTCACCATCTTCAAATGAAAGATTTCTGCTTTAAATAAAGTATCCAAACAAGAGCGAGTTCGTGCTATTTCTTTTTTAGATAATTTTCAGAAAATATTCTTGTTAAATGTGGCATTCTGCTTTGAAAATATGAACAAAGGTTTAATCGGAATTCACTGAAGCAATCCATTTCTTTATGCTGCTGAAACTTCACTTCCAAAAACAACATAGAATTTGGTCAGCAGACACATCAGAAATCCCCTTCTAAAACCTACTTCTCTGAATCTCCTCAGCTGGGATTATCTGTTGTTGTATTTTTGTATTAGACAAAAGTTCACGACTGAATTGTATTGAACAAATATACACCATCCAACAAAGCCGCAAACCTTTTAAAAAGGAGGTATATTCACTTGAAAATGTTCAAACTACAAATTCAGTACTCGAACATAAGTGATTTTAAGGCAAGTAGTGACAGATATAAGATTTAAAAGTTGCTTAAGTTCTTGGGGTTTTTTTTCTTTCTTTTAATTCATACTCTATCTGGTTATTCTGAAGACAAAAAGAAAGGGACTGCAGCAAGCCCACATATGGTTTGTAATACTAGAAATTATCTTATCCCTGTCCTTTGGCTTTACATGAAGGTTAATTACTCTGTTAATCAGCTGACTTATTCTGTAGCTTCTGCACATCCCACTTCACTACTGGAAGGATTTAGAAACAGCTAACTCTTTAAGCTTTAGTTCCGTATCTGACATGGGCAGTCTCAAGCCACGGTAACTCATTCTTACTATCCATACGAATAAATCACTAAAATGCAAAGATAAACAGATTTTATTAATGCAGATGGTCGAAATTCATAAATTGGAATATGATCTTACCTACTGAGAGTCAAAAGGAATTAGAATACTTTCTAGTTTTCAATAAATTCTTGCAAATAGAAGAAAAGAAAGCCATTCCTAAAAGGTGTATGACAAAGGAAATATAAATAAATAACCAAGAACAGCTTGTGTGCAATCCACAGAAGCAGGAAACTCTTTAAAAGAACTAAGACAACAGATCAAATTTTAATTAATTCATGAGTATCCTTATAAAGATGCTGCAACAAGAGTTGGAACAATTAGCAAATAATAGGAAATGTAACCCAAAGTAATCTCATGCATATGCTAGAGACAGAACACTGTGTGGGGAAACATTAGAGCTGTTTGAAGACAACCAGGGAGATCTGTCTGACAATGTTAAGAAATCCACTAGTGTTCTGAATAACTATTCTAAGGAAAGTGATTAACCAATCTCCAAAGGTAACACTCTTCATGTGCATAGTAATTTTGGTGATGCTTTCATCACAGAAAATAAGAAATTAAATTAGATGAACTAGGGGGGACCTGATGATATCCATCCTAGATTATTAAAATCATCTTCTCATCTGATGTGTTACCCATCAAGTAGAATTTTTAAGAAAGCAATTAAATACTGAGAAGATAGCATCACCACAAAAACAGGTTTTTTTCTTCTTTTAAACACTCTAGAAATGATCTTACTAATTACAGACAAATTAGATAAATGCTTCAAAGTATCCAAAAGGCCAACTTTGTCTTTCATTTGAATGAAAGTAATTTAGTTAGAGAAGTCAGCCTGGTTTCCATTCTGGAAAATCATGTCTAACTAATTTGCTACACTCAGTTAAAGATGTCTCACTGGTAATAACATGAGTGTTCTTTATCTCAATTTTCTTAAAGCATTTGATGAAATTTCAGAGATGGAGAGAGAGAGAGATATATGCACCCGATCTGGTTCTGGTGTAGGATTTTTATAGATCAATGGTTATTTACATAACAAACCGAAGTCAGAGTTACTGTGTCTGGAATTTTTATGGTGACCAGGGCAAATGGACAGGTGCAAGACCCCCGCGTCTCAAAACATGTGGACAAGTCAGTCAGATGGGGCTAATGTTACAACAATAGCAGAGAAAGTGGATTCAAGTCTCTTAATGAACAATACTGTAATAAAATGTCAGCAGCAGAGGCCCATGTGCATCCAGTAAAGTCACCAGAGACACTAAAATCATACTACACGTAACAAAACTCCAAGAACTCCTAATTTCTCAATATAAAACGTTAGTTAGATCATTTATAGAGTATGCAGTACAAGCAAGGAATTCTCAATGTGCAAAGAATATCAATTTTTAGAAAAAGGTAAGTTTACTAGGATGATTAGTAATATGCAGCCTCAGTTAAGAAAAAATGGTAGCATGATTAAGGATTTACCATCTCCTGCAATGCGGAAGGGATACATTCTTAATGAGTTAGCTGCGATACAAAATTTCATTTTTTCTACAGATTTCCATCATTCTATTGGAGATGCATTCCTAAGGAAGAAATTTCACCCCAAAAATATAAAAAAAAATCACACTCGTTTATGAAACAAACTTTTCTTAAGCACAAACGTAATAGATTATTTTGATAGAATTTTAATAATACAGTAATTATATTGTACTCAAAAGTCAAAATAAGTTAGGAACACCTTTTACCAGAAATGCTGGTGAATGGCGTGCGAGATGCCAAAATGGGGGGGGGGGGTTACTGGTAGGGAGACAATTGTTTGCCTCGCCCTGTGAATCTTCTCTTCCCCTAGGCTCTGTCAGCAATGGTTGAGGTCTGGAGGCAAAATATGCATTCAAAGATGCCGGCTTTCTACAGCAATGGAATCATTATCAGCCAATATTTGCAAACTTTAAGAGAGAAAAGGCTTTTGACATTTGCTCTGTAGCCAACTGATATTGGGTGGGCAAAGTTTCCACACCCTCCTCCAACATCAGCAGATCCTTGTTTGACAGATCTCCTATGTGGAATTGAAGCAACTCAACTATGGCAGCTTGTATGATGCCTTCAAAGCCTATGTCATTTCCAAGTGTCGTGATGTCTTGTTTCAGTGTTTTCTGCTGGGAAAAACATATCAGGTTGTGAGCAAACTCTAGCCATGTATTTTTTCCATTTGCCATCATTCACAGTTCGTGGTTTGACCTTCCTCCCATGACACATTGGTGTTGTCCACAGCATTATAAAGTTGAACTTTCTCCAGAAGTCCCTAACTGTTGGTTTATCCTCCCCATCAACTGTTTCTATAAAATGGCAAAAAGTTCTTAGATAATAAGCCTTAAGGTTGGATCATGTTTTGATCCAATGACTGGAGCAAGGCAGTCATGTTTTCGAGGATGTAACTCCACTTTCACATCATCAGACTGATCATTTAAATTGATTGAGTGACTTGGTACATTGTCCAAGATGAGCAATGCCTTGATGAAAATATTATGCTTGGCCCAGTATCTTTCAACAGCAAAACAAGTAGTGAACCAGGCTTATAGTCATCCAAGCCATCTTATTAAATGCAAATTACAGGTAGATTAGGCTCAGCATAGTCCTTCAAAAATCTTAAATTTTTCAAAAATGTACATTAGCAAGGACTTTACCTTAAAATCACTTGCTGCAATGCATCCCGGGAGCATTAGATGATCTTTGGAGACTTTAAACCCCAATGCTGACTTCTCTTCCTTAGAAATACATTTCTGACAGGTATGCGCTTCCAAAAAAGACTTGTCTCGTCCACATCAAGCACTTGTTGTGTGTAACCACCTTCATCAATAACTTCCATCAGCTCTTCAGGATGTTTATGAGTCACTTCTGTATCAGCCTGACTGTGTTGCCTTTTAAACCTTTTCAAACCAACCTTTACTAGCAGCAAAAGGTTTTGGTTCAAAGCTAGCACCTTACTCATTCTGCAAGTCACGATATAAACCCCTTGCCTCCTTCTGAATAACCATAGTGATTATCGGCACATCATGCTTGGTCTGATCTTCAATCCACAAATTTAGCAGTTATTCTATATTTTCCATCACATCAATTCTATGAAAGTATAACTTACAAGCACTTGCCATAATTTTATCTTTATCTGGCCAAGGTTTTTTAACTTGGTCTTGAAGAAGTGTAAGATCTGAGAGAGCATAACCAAAACCATGAGAGCCAAGCACGTGACAAAATCAAAATGAAGGCACACTGAGCTACGACAAACCACACAGTACAAGTACAGTACATACTGTATTTTTAATTTACCAAAAAAAAAAAAATATCCAATTTTGAGATGCAAATTTCTGTTACAGTGAATTTGCATTCTGTATCACAAATTTTGTGATCATAATTTATAATTTCCAGTGTGGACAAAATTGCACAACTTGACTGTCCATATCATGAGGGATCAGGAACATGCATATTTAGATAAGACATTTTAAAGAAAAACGAGAAGCCATAGTATCTCCCCTATCATGGGCGTGAGGTGAGAACAAACCCCTGATTAGATAACAGGGAGGGGTTCTCCAGTAACCTTCAGGTACTTGTGATCAGAAAAACAATGCTGCACACCCTTTTGCTCACAGAAGAGTGTCTGAAGTCTAGTTTTGTTCAGACATGGAACCTATCTTGCATTTACCTTTTCAATAGGATTTAAAGAGATAGAAGGTGAGAAAAAAATCAGTTGAATCTTATAAACTGAAAGTAAAAAAGTGGTGCTTACCTAGAGCATAGAGGCCACCACCCTCTGAGTAAGCTGACCCTGGACCAGTGTCCTTTGGAAGATATGTCGACATCAAGTTCAAGGCTTCCTTTTCATGGCCCTAAGTGAAACCCAAGAAGGCAAATTAAAGCTGCACTAACTAAACATATGTCAATTTATAAACATAACAATTAAACATGATCTGTTTTGATTGTAACAGAGAGTGACAACAAATTCCAGCAAGACTGAAAGGGGTTGATCCCTTTAGAAATGAGAATACCTTGTGTATGACTCCAAGACTGGCTGTAGCTGTGAACTTTGCCCAGTTTGTTGCCCGAGACAGCCACTCAAGGTTGTCCCTGAAAGAGCATGAGAAGAGGAAAGAAGTCAGTGCAGATCTACCAAGATTCAGTTTAGGACGGAAATAGCGCACACACACACACACACACGCCATAGTACATTCATTTAAAACAGAAATCACAGGTCAGAACGAGGCTGAGCAGGCAAATAACTTGGAATCCTGCTTGCTGTAACAAAAGAAAACTGTTTAGTTTTCCATTCCATTTCCTCTATCAAGGGCACATTTTTCTTTCATTCACTCCTCAATTTCAGCAGCTGCTCTGAAAACAGCACGAGCCTGTGCTGCCAGCACAGTCCTGGCCATCAGCTGGCCACAGTAGCATGCACACACATGAAGCATCGCTACCTGTGCTCAGCAGCTGCAGTGTACACATGAGAAGAAGTGATTGTCATCTCAGAAAGCATTCAAAACAACACTATTAGCAACTTCTTTCCACTGTCCCTGCTAATAGGAATGGTTTATTCCTAAACTAAAATCCATACCTTTTTTGTAATAATTCCCCCACCTACATCACGAATTCCCAGGAAATTCAAACCTTTGATGTATTCTCAAATCTCTGTGGACAATGAATGCCATCAGTCTCCTGTCAAATAACTCTGCTTGCATCACAGGTGCGCAAAATGGCAAGCTTGTCGTAAGGGACTCGCATCACTTACTAACCCTTCTCACTTCGGCAAGAGCTAGCAATAACAAACAAACCAGCCCCAATAGCATCCCTTGGCATAATAAAAGAGAATTTACTTATTTATTATGTTTTTTTAATAACTTGTGATCAATAAGTTGAGCATTAAAACTGAATGATAAATTATGTTGAAACCGGGCAGACGTCCTTTAACTGTACCGGTGATGTGCTAATTCCCCATAATCTGTTTTATTAGCCTCTAATCACCCCTCACTACTACATATGATTTGAAGTGAACACTGCGGATTTCTAGTTATAAACCAAGTCAATCCCTTTTTATTATTATTATTATTATTATTATTATTATTATGAGTATCATAACTGAAGTTTATCTCCTGGTTGGTAAAATTGTACAGCAAATAAATTAAACCTAAAGAAAAATGATTCCAGTCATCAACTTCTGTCCTCTCCAGTTCTTGTGCACCGGTCCTGAGGAAAGATGCTGAATCTTTAAGAAAAGTGAGACACGGCTGACAATGTGCATATGAACACTTTTTTTTTTGTTTGTTTTCCAGAAGTTTAAAATCTATGGCAATTTTTTTTTTCCTAATTTCTTTCTGATGCCGTATACCAGAGACAGAAACCATTCGAGAAAAGATTTTGGTCGAAACTTTGTGATCTGACCTCGCCAATGAGGAAGTGGACGGTGTTAGACATTCTGCTTGCACCAAAAGCATACAACAGCAGCAGAACAGCTGATACTCACATAAAATTTTGATATACCAAGAAATGTTTTCACTCCAGCGACTTGGAACTATTTCTTTAGTTAAATCTCAATGTTCTGTCTATAATTAGTACCTGCATACCACAGGATAAGCACACGGAATGCATATCAGAAGGATCCCTCTATGAACCAGTGGCACAAGACAGCTCAGATGTTTCACCTGAAGAAGTCTTTTTCCAGGTTTTAAAACTCAAAATATTACCTTGACAACCAGGGATGGGGGGCAGGTAGGCGTGTGTCTGTCACCTGTTGTTTCAAATTTATTGCTATTGCCATTATTCATTTAAAGTTTTCACCATCTGAATGGCTTTCTTTTTTAAATTATTACTGGCACACATTTAGTCTAAAAACAATAAAATACATACAAATGTATTTTTAAAAAACATGTCCCAAGGAATTAAAGAAACGTGACATTAAATCTTTTACACAACATCAACCACAAGAGTTAAAACTCAGAGAGAAACCCATGCATTTCACTTGGGCCAGCACATCTTATCAAGAGGGAAAATTCCTCATCAACTGTAATCACCCACAGCCACAATCCACGGAATTCTCTACACTGTGAGGTGAGGTGTCTTACCTGAGAAACTGGTCACACGTGGTACCACAATACATGAAGGAGTTGGCAATCACTGTAGCTGAGTGGCACAAGGAATTCCGCACAGCATCCTGGAACAACAACAGTAAAGATCAGTCACACCAACCCTGCTCAGCCGTCTACTGCCATTTCTCAACACACTGAAACAAACTTACAGATCAGGAAAATCAATCGCTGAATTGACTTTTAGTCCTTTACTCATCTTACGCAGCATTATAACACAAGGAAAAAATACAATCATTTTCGTTGGTACCAAAAACGACCATCTTCGTAAAAAAAAATTTTGTTTAAAAGATACACCTGAAGATGCGTGTGTCTAAGCGAGAGTGTCAGTCCAACCCACCTTGGTGTTTTTCAGTATCAGCATATCTGTCTTGTTGTTCCGTATCAAAAACTGGAGATGTAGAGCAATAGTTGTTTCTCCACTCAGAATCATGTTTAGCTTCTTCAGATGTTCATGCAGCACTTTGTCACTTTCACTCTGCAAATCACAACAAAACGTTTCAAAGTAGTCACTGGACAGCTGGCTACATTTTTTAATGTTTATTCTTCATCAAATATTCAGAGAAGAAAGAAAGGTTTTTTTACAGATATTTTTTATTTCATAATACATTGCTCAAGATATTTAGGACTGTCAAAGGGGTGTATTCGTTGAATCCAAGCTGGTTCATGGGGCTAATATTACAGCAGCCCAACACCAACTTGGATGGTCATCATGAATGAGCAGGTACTGAGGGGTTATTTCTGCCAAATATGTACTGGAAAGAGAGAAATGGTGGCAATTCTCACTGAGTGTGCAGATGAGCCAATGAATGACTCAGAGTTCTCCTTAGGCTCGACTTCCATGGGCAAGTTTCTCAGAGAAAACTCCTGCTCAGATTCCCACAAAGCCAACAGATATTTATGGAAACACCAGACGGACAACATAAAGGAGGCAGATACTCTTCTACCCGATTGTCTACAACCAACAGTTAAATATGGATGCTGCCATGTCCTGGTGTGTGATGGTACATGGTACCTCACGTTCACCAAAGGTAGGCTTAACACAGCAGAGATCCTCTCCTTTGAGCCAACATGCTATCATTGTATACCCAGGGTCATCAATATCTAGGGTCCATTCTTCAGGAAAATGGAGCAACATGTCATACCACTCAAACACTCATGGAAGATGTCATTGTGCTTTCAGATTGTCACTTAGGTTTCATATAGCCCAAATATAAATCTTATTAAATGCCTTTAGGAATATCTCAGAAGAAAGCTAATCAATATCCATGTATTGTTAACAAACTGAAGGCTACATTCACCCACATAACAATTTGGATCGGGTTGTGAAATTGGTGGCTGCACCAAGATGATTAACCTTTACGTCTTTACTTCAGTGTAGAACATCTTAATTTGAATAAAAGATGTCTCCAAAGGATGCTCAAATTATTCTGGCTTGGGTGTGTGCATGCAACACTCACAATACTGTAACCAGCAGAGACTATTTCTTTAACAAAGGGTGCAGCATTGTAATTAATCAAAATTAGTTTACAAAAGAGAAAAAATTATATGTACCATTACAGGGGTTGGCTTACTGAGTACTTTGTCCTCTTCAACCTCCATTTTCCTTCAAGAGAAAAACAAATAAAAATACTGATATTTTCAGCAAATGAAAACACAAGTAGAAATTTGACAAAAACAAGGAAATTATGAGCCTATTTCGAGTATATCAGAAAAAGGTTTTCACAAGTTTTAAAAACTTCATGGTAATTACAGATTCCCCTTCGTAACTAGTTACTTATAGACAGATGCCATGAAAAATGGGTGGGGGGGGTTCTGAATAGTTGAACTTCCTTCATGCAGAATTCAGTGTGATAATAAGTTCAGAAATCTAAGTAGTTGCTGAATGTCTAGCATCAGTCAGCCAGCTTTTGTAGTAACTCTCCAGACTTGTGTACCAGTGTGTAGACAGCCTGCAGCCAGATTTTAACAGCAAACACCAGCGAGCGGTGGTTTATTTTGTTCTGTCTCTTATGGAATCTTAAGGAAAAAGAAAATGTTTAATATAAAACCAACTTTTCCTCATACTACAGTTTTTTTTGTTTTTCTGTAGAGCTTAGTAAATACTTCAGATTTAAATGTAAAAGTATTGGCAAAAGCAGTCAGCAATGATCTAGCATAGATATGTTCACGGCAATTTTGTTTTTCTTAGCTTATCTATCTTATGAGCCTAAATCATGTCTACAATTTTGGGGTTTCATGCATGAATGCATTCCACATATCTGTTAGTTTTAATTACTGGCACCAGCAAGCAGACTATGATTACACCTCTCTTCTGCCAACTAAATTTAACAACAGATCAGTTTAACCACAATTATCTTAGGCAACAATAATGGCAGAGTCTCCTATCCCAGCACAAACTAAGCTGCACACATTTTTTGGCTAGAAAATCTCTGGACAGCACTCTTCCCTACGTACATATCCTCTTTCTCTGTGTCAGCATCCTTCACATCTGCATCTTCCGTTTCTTTCTTGGCAGCAGCAACTGGCTCTGCAAGAACAGGCGCTGTAGCTCTCAGGGAATTCTGCACCAGCTGCAGGAACTGCTGTGTGGCACTCTCATACAAATCAAATGCAATCTGGTAAGCTTTTAGCTGAGCCTCCTGTCAGGAAAACAACAACAAATTTAAATGTTGGCAAACTTCTCAGAACAACAACATAAGTAAGGAACAGTTGTTTTTTTTTTTTGTCTTAGCGTTGTGAGATGAACAAGGCCTCGATTAGATTCCCATGTAATTTTCTATGCTGTAGCTGCTTAAATACCTGCTCCCTTTAAACATACTTTGGTCAACACCTGAGTAGAGTTACCTACCTTAAAGGAAGGAGATTAAATTGAAGAATCTTCCTGACAAATAAACAGCCAACTGTTATGAACATCAGAATAACTCACTATTGCCCATTTAAAAAACCTTTTCAACAGAACACACCAACACTCTTTGCTATTTTCCAGATAAGTATATTTGAATTAAGTCAGAACATTAAGGCATCAACTTCATCTGCCTCTGCTGGTAGAGTTATGTTAGCTGTTTTACTTTATTATGAAGTCAGTGAGATTCCCGATCGGGGTTGGCTTAGCTTGGGTTTGCCACCTTGGCATGGTTCCTCCTCATTCTTCTTTAACCACCAGTCATGCTGCTGTTGAGTCCCTCATGGCACAAGATAGGCAATGCTCTCTAGCAGATAACCACAGCACTACGCCACCTCACCAGGATTGTCTCCTTTGTAGAAATTGGTGTACGATACAACCAAATACTTTAACAAAGGGAGTATCAAAGTAGTTTATTCACATCATTCTGCAGCACCCAGGTAATATGCAAAATTCATAAAGTCGAACCTACTATCAGAAGTATTGATTCATCTCAAATGTCAACTTGCAAAATATTTGGTTACCATCATTTCTCCTCATTGCTCATTAATTCCTTTGTAAATACTGTTTTCTTCACAAACAAAATTTTAAATGCACTTTTAGATTCTTCTAACAGCCTTGAGTTTTGACATTGTTTATGAACAGAGACATTCTTCTTGAGGAAATTTCTTCAAGTTTTTTCCAGTAAATTGTTCTGAAAATACACTGTCAAAGAACATCTCTCTCAACTAGCGGCATTACAGATTTAGCTCACCTTTGTATTTTATATTTTTACTTCATAATGGTCAGTTCCACCCACATGAATGAGCAATAGCCATGTTTACTCCTTTCACTAGTTTTAGCCAACTTATACATGGAGTTTTTGAAAATCTAGCTATAGAATTCGCTTTCAATAAACCAAAATTGTGGCTCAGATATGGTGGTGGTATTTTTGGGGTGTGACTATAAGGCAGTTATTCTTTCTCTATGTGATCTTAATTTTATCAAGCCTTCTATAACAGTTTACTATTAAACTAAAAGTTATAAACTCAGTTTTCTTTCTGGATGTAAAATTTACAAAAAAAAAAAGCAAACTGTCAGCATATAAGGATACACATGGATAAATATTTAGATTTCCAAAGCAATCAATCTCCTGCTACCAAACAGTTTGCTCTGCTTCAGTTCAAATCAAATGTTATTCTTCCTTTTATTACAGGAATAACTGATTAAATTTCTAGAAACAAGCGTAACATTTGTTTTTTCTTTTCTTCACAGATCCAAAGTTTGAGATCTTAACTTGTACATGTTGTTGAAGATCCCACAGATACCAAATGTATCCTTGGTATTTATCCCATCCCACGTGGATGTAAGCGAGTCTACATCGTTCCAACATCCTTTCAATTTTAGGGTCTCTGACAGTCAGTCAGTCTATGAAAGTGATTATCTCAAATGTGCATTTGCTTCACATACGCCAACTATAAGGCATATCAGTTCTCCCAGGTCAATTCATAACCGTTATTTTTCTTTGAATACTTTTTCCCATTATTATAGTTCTGTTGATTACTTTGACAAAGCTGAATACAAGGTTGGGTGAAAGCTCAGTGCAGCAGTCTGTTAGTTATACTAGTACCAGCAGGATACAATATTTTCAAAAGACAAAATACTACAAACTTACTTCATTCCCTTTGATAAGTTTTTCCAGTATCTCTGCAACAGACTGTGGGTCATCCAAGAAAATGTAGCACTGCAAAGGTAACAACTTTTATTATCTTCCACTCTTTCTAAAGAGGCATCTGGCTACACACCAGAATTTTGAGGCACTATGTAATTTCCTAAAACAATAAATCATGCTTAACCGTTAACAACCTGCAAAAAAATTTTCAATTCTGATTCTGGTATTAAGTTGACATTATCTACCTTTCTCGGGAGGCAAACAGGTGTTGATTTTACCACAAACCTTTCCATTGTTACACTGATAACAATAGCAGCAGAATCACGACCAAACATTTCATCTACAATTTTAGAAAGCTGGTAACAGAAGCATGAGACAATGATAAACACCAATAAAATGTACAGAACAAAGCATTACCATTTTTTATGGCTAGAATTCAAACAGAAAAAAGTAAATAAAAATTATTAATGTTCTAAAACCAAACACATAGGGACCTTACCTGGCATACATTGATGTAGTCAGGTGAATTAAGGCCCATGTACAGCTTGGTGAGAACCCGCAGGACTGTATTCCGAAAAGAGCGGCTGAGTATCAGGGACAGACACACCTTCAAACTATACGCCAACATGGCTGGAGGGTCATCCTGGAATAAAAATAATATATAAATAATGTGTAATGTTACTCTGTGGTGGACAGTCTTAAAGCCTCTCAAATTTTTTCCTTTTTTTTTTTAAATAAAAATAAATTATTTATTGTATATATTGGTGCAATCAAAACTTTATAATAGGTTTATCCAAATCAGTTGCTATTGATCACAATCTGTTTATCTTTACTTTTAAACAAGTTGCTTGAAGTTTGTTTTATGAACAAAAGATTCAACAGACATGGACTGTCTTGTCTCCAAACCAGCTGTCTTTAGGAGAAAACATGAAAGACAAACAACAGTTAGCCGAAGTAATGAAGCATGCAACTCATCTCTTTAATATGACACTTGTAGATTTTGTTTCATGTTGTTTACATAAAATGCAGGGTATCATGGAACTAATAAGCTCTTCCGACTAATCGTCAGCAGTCCCAATTTATCAAAACACCAACAATATTTGAATTTAAGAAAGCTACAGCAAGTAACTAAGGCATCATTTATCTGAGCTACATCTCACTTCTCTTACCTGAATAGCTGTCAAGGAGGAAAGAAAATGATATATACATTTTTAAATAAATTAAAAACAAACTCACCGATTCCATGATTGCTCTCTCAAACATGTCAATCCTTCTAGTCTCCAATGCTATGCCAACAACCTATAAAACAAAATCAACCATCAAGACAATCTTTGCTGCTCTGTTTGTAGTCTTCTTCAGCAGTGTAAGCATCTAAAACAAAACCACCTGATCACTCAATTTTCCTTTCCAGTTCAATGAACAAGATAGACCCTTTTTAGCATCAACCAGATTTTGCAAAACATTGTTTGATACACGTACATCATATGTAATACATTGTGGCAGCAAAGTTATCAAATGATTGTTTGTTTTTGTCTACTATGGCGTCCCTCTTCGTTCCACATCCACCATTTTCAATTTTCTCAATACCGAGAACGGACCGACTGAGCCTGCGCATGGAACGAAGGAAAAGTAGCGATAGTGAAAACAAGATTTGACGGCTCTACATAGGAACAGCTTTGAAAAACTAAATGATTTGATTTTTTCCACCACTTAAACACCATTCTACGCAGAATTTAATTAAAGATGAGATCTGTAACTGTATGATAATCAAGAAGACATTCCCTCAATGTGGTGATGCTGAAGCAATGGAAAAAAATACTCAACACTTTAAAGTTGACAGCACAAACGTTGGACACCAAAAATGCTGCAAAGTGGGAAGAGAGGAGTGCGCACATTTAGTATGGGAATGGAAGGTGAAGGAACAGCTTTCACATCACTGCTTCTCTAATTATCGGCCGAAAGAACCTTAATGAGTAAACAGACGGAAAAGCAACTGGCAATGTAGTGACCGTAACACAAGTTTCGCACAAAGAAAACTTACAGTGAAGCCCTGATTTAATGGAGCTCCATTCAACGGACTTTGGAAGCAATTGATGCTGCCTGAACAGACGTCCACGTTGAGCTGTGTGAAAAATGTTTCGCTTGGGCGGCTTCTAAACGTCCAGATTTAGCAGACTCCCCCTCCCTCCTATTAGTCCATTAAATCGAGGTTTTACCGTAATTTTCATCTGCTGAGAACAAAGCATTGTTGAAAACTCCTCACACAAGGTAGAAACATTGTAACACGTGACTGTGGAATAGCTTCCATAACTCCAGCCGTCTTAGTTTGAGAACAAGTGGCCAAGAGACTATGGGCCCTGATTAGCTAATTAGTTGGGGACAGGAGTTCAAACCATGCTGAATCTGATATTTTACACACATTTACATAAGAAAATATATTTTGAGAGAGCAATTTTCCATGCACCCTCGCTCTACTGCACAGGGAGGAAAGATAATTCTAAATTAAAGCTGAATGAAATTGTTCAGTGGGTAGGTATTATTAACCAGTGCATTTCTTTTTTTTCCATTAGGAAGGTGCTAATCTTATCTATCCATGCAGCAATTAGATGATTTCCGCCTAAAAATTAGAAAGAGGGTGGTGATCTACTAAGAAAAAGGAAAGGTCACATCTTAACAGTTGGGTTTCATAACTAGCATCAGAAATGTAACAAGAATGAGATGACACAATGCATATACCATACAGGTGTGCACTTACCTGTTTGTACTGCTTGTCATCAAAACACCGCTGAAACATACGATTAGCAACGGCTTCAAGACGCGAATCAATGACTTTCTGGTCCTCTTCCTTTGCTTCGGCATTGCTCACCCGCAGCTTTGTGTAGTGATCCATGCTTTTTGCTGCTCCGAAAAAAATAATAGATCAAAGTGCTCAGATTTTTTTTTTTGAGAATATTGAGCCCTAATTTAACTGTTTGAAATTCTCCTTTTAATTAATAAATACTGTTCGTCGAAGCATTTTCTAACAGTGATGCAAACAGTTTCATTTCTGTCATATTTCAACCTTTAATAACCACAGCAAGGAAAGCCTACCTTTAATGGTTTGTATGTACTCTGACGTATCGTTCACATCAAACAAGCTCAGGCTCCCAGGGCATAGGTGAGTGACTCCTCGTAGGCACCGAGATGGTAGTACACCTTGAAGAAACAAACAGGACCGATGGGCATGTGTTTTGTGACATCTAGAGTTAAAAGTGGGTAATGTTTATCTTTGAATATGTAGAAATGGAGAAATAACTTTTGATCTTACTAATGATGCCAAAAAACATTGCATGACTGCAGATTTGTACTAATCCAATTAGCATGTAAACTGTAGTCAATTATCTTTCAAATTAAACTTAATTGCTAACCAAATGAATAACAGGAGTGTGTTATATCCATCTGAGTAATGTAGATGCACATCTCTGGAAACGAATAAAACTGCCAATTCAGTTTTAAAAAAACTTAACATTTTATAAGTCTAGCCCCTTATTTATTATCAGAAATATTTTACATTACTCCAGTTAAAAGTAATTTATAATTTACCTGAAGCTGTGGGTCACCTTCTGAGTATTCGTAGTTAAAAATTAACTTGGCTCTTTGATTATGCCTCTGTAAACCAACACTCGTTCGCTGTTACACACGATGTTCAAACAGATACAGACACATCCTAACTGGTCCAGACAAAATACTACCTATGATAACCCTAACCACCCTTCACGTACCTTGGAAACCACAAGAGCAGCCAACTCCTTGCTCCTAAAACCATCATCCTCGTACAACACCTCGCTGGAACAGATTTTAAAAAAATATATATATATATATAAACAAGTGACATTTAGCCAATTACCTGAAGTGGGCCAGGCACCACCAAGCTTAAGTCTTTATTCAGAAATCCCACATACACCTACTACTCTGTGCACGCGTTACATCAAACATAGGGGCACACCTCCCACGTGTACTGTATTCTTTTTCTATTTCCACCCTACGATTTCAGAAATACCCATGCACTGACCTAAAACTGACACCTCTCCTTTTCTTGTCCTCTATTCAACAACAAATATGAAGATTTTTCCACAAAGCCTGATTATTTTTATTATTATAGAGAACAGATATCCTTAATTAGGGGCCAATCAGCAAAGGCTAGGAACAACTCAACTAAGACTGTATGGAATTGGTAAGTTTAACAAAACTTTGAGATTAGAACCAAAAAAAAAAATACTCGCGGAAACACTGTGAAAAGTTCGAGATTAAATGTTGCAAAGCTTCAAAAAGTTAGCTAATCCTTAAAAAAAAAAGGGGGGGGGATGTCTGTCTGTGTCTGAAATAGATTTTTAACGTATTCGTCTTATCTGAAAGCCATATTGCATACCTCCTTTCTTAATAAACCGGCAGAGAGATACAGACAATAAGTGAAGAACGAACGAAAACGCAAAATAATAGCGGCATAGAGAGTGTTTAAGTCATCAGCCACAACATTATTTGTTGTTTGGATGCCACTAAAGGAAAGTCAACCAATTCCGATTGAATTGCGAATACATTTAAGAAAATTCCACGTAGCTCCGATCTTCCATCATAAAAGAAAAAAACAACAACAACACTATAATCAAGATTTGGAAGCAAGATAAATTTCAAACACATACTGATCTTTTAAAGTCAATTCTTTAAAACAAATTATCTTTTTAGTTACTAATCTGCAGTAACAAAAACTTTACCCGAGTTTGCATAAAATAAGGCAGCAATTTTTTTTTTTCTTTCTTGGTTCTGATATTCACCAATTTCTTATATACATATTCTTTTTTTATGCGCAGAACAGACTTCTTACATTTGTAAACACTTTTCAGAAGTCACATCACCAAAGATTGTGTACTATTTCAAACAGCCCGTAACTTCTATCCAAAGATCACTAGTCAAGAGAAACTGCAGAGTTTTCCCTAAATACGTGTCGCCTCAAAACCAGAGTCTACCATATACCGAGTAACTAGAAAAATCGTGCCATCAGATCAAAATAACTCGGGTATACATCTACTGTTCTAAACTTTCTGCTGACTCTTTAACCATATATGAAAATTCCATTACATGAAGAATCATTAGTTAGTTTTCTTTCTAATGTGTGGTTGCAATGTTACAAGAGCTTTCAAAAGAGTTATTTTCCATAGAATTTACAATGCCAGTTATTTTAGATTCCTAAAACAAATCTTAGAGAATTACACGAGCAGACTTCATGAGTAATCTTCCATGCAAAACACAGGAGAATGGAAAATAGAAACTTACATCTTATCAACAGCTTCAGCTATTTCAGCCCAAAATTCATCAACAAGCTTGTTCAGTTTAGTTAAAGCAAAAATCTGAAATCAGAATAAACATAAATATAAATGAATGATTTTTTTTGTTTTACATTTTTCAAAGTCATCATTCATCCTAAGGTTTCCTATAATATCTTTTTGGCCAAGTTTAAAAGGTCTCATAAAAGAGCATATTTGTATGAATATCCAATTGTCTTAACTTCAAAATATCTAAAAATTACAAGTGATTTATCTCCCCTCAAGTAAGTAGAAGAATTAATCTTGCTAACGACATCTATTGTCGCACTTCAACTATATTAGAATCTTTATTCTAATTTCATTGTAAAAATCATTTAGATGATGCAGATCCTTCTGATCAGTCTCAGTTACTAACCTGCCAGTCACCTTAGCATCATGAAAATCTGTACCCCTACTTAATCCTCTCCTGTTCAGAATAGCTAAAACTGACCAGGGCAAAGACAAGTCGATTAATGAACACTTCCATTCATACTATAGATAGTACATGCAGGATGCTGCTGTTCCACATTACTTCTTCCTCTAGCTATATATATATATATTGCTTCACTTTCTTGCAAAAGTGACTTTACTAATTGGGTTACTTGCATGAACTATATGCATTACCTAGTTGCTTTATTTACTTGCTACACAATGGAATCCAACACTGAATCTTTTCCATCTGGTGATGTGGATGTTTTGAGTGTTTATACTTTGGATCTCTCATCATTAAATTGGTTGGACAATGAAGAAGAGGCATCAAAGAATGTGTCATAAGTGAAGAGCAGCAACAATGGAAAGGTTGTCAAATGGAATTTGCAGCCATTCAATGTGCCAACATTTTCGCAGTCTGTCAGCCCAAAGGTTGATGTCCCTGATGACACAAGGCTAGTGAATTTATTTTGAGAAGACACCAGAAGATTTCTTCCACCACAATGGTGAGAAGACGACTAACAGCTATGCCACGTAGATCCAGGGAGAGGCAGGCAGAACTGACAACACCTCGATGAACACCAGGGAGAAGGCAAAAGAATTTATAGTGGTAAATTTAATCATGGGTCTTTATTCTATGCCATCCATTGAAAAGAATTTTTAGAGGAAGGATGACAGACTTAGTGTCACAGGAGTGTCACAAGTAAAGGCAATTCAATTAATTGATTCAGTATTGGCACCTCTCTGACAACAGTTGGGTAATTTTTACTTTACATTTTTTTTTTTTATTTTCCTTTCTTTTTCTGGACATATTTCCTTTTCATTTGGATTACTGAACTGCATGCTGAGTCATTCCATGACTTCACGTAGCCATCTTGGAAATTCTCTGACCTTTGCACTTGATTTTTTCCTAGTGGTGTTTTAAACTTTTCTAAATGGCTTATCATCTGAAAAGCCCAAAACTGGACCCGTTTTAATTGCATCATTTTCATTTGTGAGAAGGGTTGAAAAAGTATAGATGTATATTGAAATAGTATGGAAATTGCAAAGAAAACATCCAAATAGAAAAATACCTCGTTACGATAAATGCTATGCATGCAGTTGCTTTGGATGCATTTGCGATGGTCTTGATCCTTCATTGAAAGCTAGAACAGCAACCTCAAGATTTAAATGGCAACACACAACAAGTCTACTAACAACTAGTATAAAAAGGGAAGTATGTGTATGATGAAGATGACGACAAAGAGAAAGACTCTAGAGGAAAAGCAGTGCTTCCAAAAACATTCCTGGTACAGTTCTCAATAGTATTCTTCAAATGCATGATGCTTTGAAATTAAGTATTGGCAGAGGACATAATATCCTTGGACTTCATGCATGTACAAAAGAGAATTGGAATTAATTTGTGGATGAAAATAAAGGCAGAATGATATTTTGCTGCTGAACAAGTATCTAAATCACCATGCAAGAACATTTTTCAGAATGAAGGTGTGCTCTTGCTTCAGCTAATATGAAGAAATTGACAATTCAAAATGGTCTGGTAGATGATGATGATGCTATGATCAGGAATGGCTCTTGTATGCAAAGAGCTGGATCATTTTAGCATATGCTATTACAATTATGTAATAGCTGGAAGCTCCAAACAAGATTGGACAACAATTTTATCTGTTGTAGAAGCCTAACTGATGCATGTGAAGAATGAGTTCCCTGAAATAAAGTGATTATTCAAAGCAACAATGCTCACTGTCACCAAAACGGCAGACTGCTGTACAGAACATTTCTTGTTGTGAAAAAAGTGGAATGCAAATAAAGATATTTATCCATAATGAAACTCAGAACAAAAAAGATCCAATTGATAGTCATTCTGTCAACGCCATGGATTTTCTAATCCAGTATTGAAAGCAGAGAAACGATATAGTTACAGGAATGAATGCCATCAATGGGTTACAAAGCAATGGTAGAACAAACAACAGTACTGCCAAACTGATTTTCCTAAATCAAAAGAGGCCAAGAGTTTTTAGATAAACATGAAGACACTAAAAGTATCCAAAAAAAAAAAAGTGACAATGCAATAAAGCAACGTTTGATTACAAATCAGAGAAAGTGCACATAGTACAAGTATGCTCTGGAATAAAATTGATTGTCAACGTTAATCTACAAAAGAAAATGTGTACAATGTTGTGAATTCCAGCAGATACACTAATAGATCCTGATCTCAACAACAATACAAATGTGGCTGTTGATTCTGAAACAGTAACTGGTGACATCACTGGGATTATGGTATGAGAAATTGTCATATGCAGAGGAAGAAGTCACATTTGGATGCACTCAATGTACCTACTGAACCCGATGAAGAAAAAAAACACAGTGCTACATGAAATAGACTCTCTTCGTGTCTACTGATGCCATTCTAAAAAAAAATTATTGAAGCAAGAAAGATTAATGTCATTTAAGAAAGTATCCCAATGTCTGATATTAGTATTCCAGAGGAGCTTGTGGCATTCTGTAGCAATGGTTGAGCCATTCCCACTGCATATGCATCCTACAATGATTCAAAGTGCATTGACCTATTCAAAGAGGAAAGAGCTCAATTGTTTCAAGATGGTGCTAAAAATGAAGCAAAAAATATGGATCCAGGTAGAATGTGTGACTAAATAGTCAATAAGTATCCCTATTTTATAGATATTCCAACTGAAAATGAGATACAAGAAGTTGTATACGCCTCAACCAATGCAATAGTGTGGTGTAGTCTACCAGAGGCATTCAAGCACCTTATTCTCAATATCTCATTGATATTTTTGTTGAGTACAATGGTAAAATTATACAAGCAAATGCTCTATGAATTTTCAGGGAATGCCATCCTCAACCAGATGACACATCCCTAAATGAAAAGAGTGCTCCATATCCTTTGGACAGCCATAAGTACAAACAAATGCACCATAATGTTAACAATTAATGTTTTGTACTCAGCAGTTGGGAATTAATTTTTCTTTGTGCAAGACTTATATGATGATCACCACCTTGTTAGGTTGATTGTCCATCTATTTACTGATTAAAAAGGAAATTAATCATTAAGGTTCTCTGCTGATGACTAGAGCATTACCACAAATCAGTGCTGTGAAAGATGTTCCTCCACTTTCCATTCTCATGCTAAACGAATGTACTTATCTCTTTCAAGTCCAAGATATTCTCCATAAAATCAAAATGAAAAAAAAAACAATGGATGCATGATTTAATATATTAAAATGCTGTTTCTACCAAGATCAATACTACAATATTTAAATATTTTAAGCATCATAACTTCTTCAAAAAAATTAAAATTAAAAATATCTGTGATCATCTTTTGTCATAAAGTATTGATTTATACTATTTTAGAGTCAAAGAAGACGTGTCCAGAGCCACAACCCAAATTCTTTCTCAACAAATTGGGACTATATTTAATGGGCTGTCTCGCAAAGTGGGTGTTAAATATTGTTTTCTAAGCAGAAAAAAAAAAGTTAATCAAAACATAATAAACAAACCTTTCACAAGATTACAACATTAATAAATGTTCTGCTATCACACAAACCAATACGCTACGTTTTGTTGTTTTTTAAGGATAGTTACTAATTTATCAGATGATGGTCATACAGTGTGACTTTTATAAGCTTACCTTCAGTTGCTCATCTGTCTCATCCAGTAGAGAGATAACACCAGCTGAAACAAAAAACAACAAAAAATTGAATAAATTCCAAAGCAGAAAGTTCCAGAAAAAAAAGTTTAAAAAATCCATTGATTAGCTTTGAATTACCCCACCAATCATCTGTGCTGAGATCCCTGTAGATATCTCAACCAGCTCCAGGTGCGTGTACTCGCTTTGCAACAACATAGTCACCAAATGCTTGAACCTTAAGAATAGTGCCCAATCTACATAAGGCAGTCGGGCAAGACGCTTTAACATGGTTGGCGTAGAACAGTAATGAGTGAGCCGCCTCTGACAGCTTGAAAACTACCTGCTACTATTCATAAGATTTCTGTGAGCACACTGACTCGGAGACATTGTATCGTAATTGCTAGACTAATGTGCTTCCATTTTCACAAGAATATTCCAGTTCTTTACCGCTCGGGGAGGGGGGGTGGGGAGAAAACTTTCCCGTTAGTCTGGATGGAACCCGACCTGGCTCCATCAGCTCGAGCCAGAGATATATAACTGGAAGCCCTCCCTCCAAGGGGCACAGGGTGGATTCTGGAGCCAGAGATATATAACAGGAAGCCCTCCCTCCAAGGGGCGCAGGGTGGATTCTGGAGCCAGAGATATATAACAGGAAGCCCTCCCTCCAAGGGGCTCAGGGTGGATTCTGGAACCAGAGATATATAACAGGAAGCCCTCCCTCCAAGGGGCTCAGGGTGGATTCTGGAGCCCGACCTGCAGGCTCCATCAGCCCCCTGTGTCCGTATCACTGTTACTGAGGCGATGATGCTGTTGTCTTGGAGACCGGCCCTGGACTGGGGAAGGGGGATCTTCACGCGGTGACTCAACCGTTTGGCAAACCTTCGCTTCCACGGAACACCCAGAACGAACCCGAGTAAACCCGAAGTCGTGGACGCGCCCTCGCCGTACCTGCTGATGTTATGTTCACCGGCATTTTTGCTTCTCCTTTTTCAGGGCTCCCGGTCCGACGACAACGAATCTCCTCCGCGTGGGGGGTGGCGGCGGCGGCACGAACGACGATCCAAGGATGGCGGTCCAACCTCGCTCTCACTCGAGTAGAGTCAGCAACTTCTGAGGGAGAAAACACATTTGTTTATACCCCCTTTCTTTCTTAAAAAAAAAACTAATACAATAAATATACATCTTTAAATTGTTTACTTCCCCAAATGAAGACCTGCGCTGATTTTCGCCTGTTTCCCGTTGGCTTTTTTTTTTTTTTTTTTTTTTTTTCGCTTGCTTTCTAACAGAACTGCTCAACCCTGATTCTATCCCAGTCCGACCCATCTGACAACTCAGGCTGGGCCGTCTCTTTACTCTCAAACAAGTAAACGGAGGATGGGGGGGCGGTGGTTTGACGCAAAAACTTGGAATAAATTTTCGCGAAATAAATCTTTTTCTTTCTTTCTGTTTGTTTTTCTTTTTTAACGAACGACAATCCCAACAGACAAGGGACATACAGAGAAAACAAATGCTTGGCCAGCATCTCTCTCTCTCTCTCTCTCTCTCTCTCTCTCTCTCTCTCCATCTCTCTCTGTGTCTCCATATCCTCTCTCTCTCTCGCTCTCCATCACTCTCTGTGGGCTCCATATCTCTCCCGTCTCTCTCATCTCTCTCTCTCTCTCCTCTCTCTCTCTCTCCTCTCTCCTCGCTCGTCTCTCTTCTCTCATCTCTCTCTTTGTCCTCTATCTCCCTCTCTCTCTCCTCTCTCGTCTCTCTCGTCTCGCCTTTCTCTCTCGCCATCTCATCTCTCTCTCTCTCGTCTCTCTCTCTCTCGCTCGCCCTCATCTCTCTCTCTGTTTTCCTCCATATCTCTCTCTCTCCCTCTCTCTCTCTCTCTCTGTCCCTCTGTCCCCCTCCTCTCCACAGAGTACAGAGATTGGGCGAAATGGAGGTTGCTGGCCCAATAACTGGCTTCACAGACTCTTCCACCCTCCCCCCCCCAAAGTAAAATCTACGAAAACCCTGGAAACGGATCGAATGTAATTTTCCAAGCTTTCTACATTGGGCAAGATTATTCTGTTTGATCGTTTTCTTACTTTTGAGCGTCAGTGTGCGTGCATGTGCGTGTGTGTGCAGGAACTAGGCTCGTCTGGTCAGATCGGCTGCCTGGGCTCTCGTGGCGCGTGGTCCAACCTCCAGACGACATCACGGTGTCCTTGGAGAATCGTATTGCGAGGCGCCAAACGGACCGTGGAATTTGTTCTTGGGTCTATTTTCAGTTCTGGTGGCGGCAGCAAAATTTTATTTTTCTCAAATAATAAATAAATAAATAAGTAGTTTGCATTCGTCAACAGAATTCGGTATCGGTTTCGCGTTCTTGGAAGCCAGACATGGGGTTGGGTCTACTTGCGAAGGAAATGGTTGTTTGTTGTTTGTATTTTTTAAAAAAGCAACCCTGTGGCTAAATACTCGTCTCCATTACAGGTGTAGAATTAAAGCCAGCCCCCTGATTACTGCAAAACTCTGAAATCTGTCAGTAGATTGGGGGGGCAAACAAACGTAAGTCTCCAGCCCAGTAAATATATGTAAACATGGACCTGGTCAATATGGCGGCTGTAGACAAGGGGAGTCAGACATACGGTCCGCGGAGAAGCTGACAGCGACTGCATCCCCTAAAGACAATAGCAGACACGTCGTAATACACGCATTTCCAGCGCCCCCACTGAGGTCTCATCCTTCATAGTACCAGCCAATGTTAACGGTAGAAGATCTGGCGTACGGAAGACCGATCGTGGAGAGACAAACAGGTTGACTGACCCACACACAAACTACAACCAAATAAAGAGAACAAAGGACTAATGTTTCAAGGAAATACAATTATTGTATTCAATTAAAAGCGCAATAAGATAAATCTTCACAGGTAAAGCCCAGTATGGTAAAATTTAGTCATTGTATAGAGAACTAAATCGACCCACACTATATAAAATCAAACTTTTTGTAAGTTGAAATTGGTTTCGCTCCCACTGCCTGAAACTAAGTATCACATTCTTGATTGGTGGGCCCCACACCACATTTTATCCAATGAAAACAAGATCTGAAGACTCATCAAGCTATCAACTGAATCCAATTTTCAAACTGTAATGAGAGTAGAATATCCAGAGGAATTTGACCTTATAGTCTCAAGTTCCTAGTTGATGACAGCAAACAGAGAAAGTGTCAAAGAGAAATCATACTCATTGACCACTATACTTTAGAAGGGAATGGTATCAGTTATCCACTGCCACGCATTTGGAATACATATCAAGTGATGCTAAATATTTTTAATTGAAGGATATTTTTTAACTCAATAATAAGGACCCATATTTTATGTTATAAAGAAAATGAAAAGAGACAAAAAAATGTCTTGTGATTCAAGAAAAGTGGAGAAATTTGTATTTCTCTGTGGAAGTGAATGGAATGCCAACCTGCTTGATTTGCACACAACAGGTTGCTGTTGCCAGTGTGCAATGTTCGGAGACATTATAATACCAATGATGCTGTGAAGTATATTAACTATACCGGGAAGTTACACGAGGACAAAGTTGTTGAATTAGAAAAGTTGTTGAAAAAGCAGCAGTCAGTATTTAAATATGCTCATGCAAATTATATGATTGCTCGTGAAATAGCTGTCATTGAAGCCCTTTCCGGAAGGGAACTTTTTGAAAAAATGCATGCTGATGACTGCAGATGTCATATGACTGGATAAATGCCAAGCTTTTGCAAACATAAGCCTTTCAGTCAGAGAGAGAATCACTGATTTATCAGAGAACCTCAACAGTCAACTGAAGAACAAAGTCAAGTTCTTTGTTGCAATTGATGAAAGTATGCATATAACCGATGTGGCACAGCTCACAATTTTCATTCGAGGTGTTGATACAAGTATGCACATAACAGAAGAGTTTGTGGAAATGGTTCTGATGGAAGACACGACGACTGTTGATGACATCTTAAACAGTTTGGTGGAAGCTCTGAAAAAAGTAGGTGCAGACTGGGCACAAGCTGTGAGTCTGGCTACAGACGGAGCACCACAAAGGGTGGGTAGAAAAGCTGGAGTGCCACAAAGTTAAAAGAAAACTGCTATCTGTGAATCCAAGCCATCAGTGTTATATATCGCATTGCCTTTTGCACCAAGAAGCACTGGGTGTAATGACTGAAGATGGATAATGGTATGGATGTGGCTACAAAAACAAATTTTATATACAAGCATAAGGCCTTAGTTTAATTGCCTTCTGGAGGAAAGTGAGAACTCTTGTGGGTTGCCATATCACACCGATGTTCGCTGGCTAAGTCGGGGAACTGTACTGAAATGGTTCTGAGAATTGCTCGATGAGATAGTTGTTTATAGATCAGAAAGGGAAGCTTTACCTGAATTACAGGATAATGAATGGCTTCAAGATCTTGCCTTTATGGTGGATTTTACAGAACACCTGAATTGTCTTAACAAAAAAATACAGGGCTAACAATTTGGTGACAGAACTTTATGACTGCATTCGTTCCTTTGAAATTAAGCTTCAGCTTATGGAAAAGCAACTTTCAGAAACTAATCTGGCCCACTTTCCAACCTTAAAAACACTACCATGACATGACTGAGTCACATTGTGATGCCTTCACAGAAAAGTAAAGCAGCAAAAATGAATTCCAAGAAAGGTTTTTGACTTTAAAAGCCTCGAGAAAAACTTTTCAATTTTTCAGAACCCCATTTTCTGTCATGTTCACAGGGTCTCTGAGGAGCTTCAGATGGAAATGATCGATCTGCAGTGTGAAAAGAATAAGCTTTTCAATAGTGATATTGGCACATTTTATCCATATCTAGGACCCGATTATCCCAATGTTAAAGTCTTTTACTTAAAAAATTCTGTCCATGTTTGGGACAACAATATGTCTGTGAACAAATCTTTTCTGTAATAAACATTAACAAGTCAAGACTACATTCTCAAATTACTGACACACACTTGAACTCAATACTCAAAGTTGCCACAGTCCAGTCATCTGCTCCATAATTTGATATATTTATCAGAAAGCAGCAGTAGAAAGTAAATAAAGTAAGTTAGATATCGGTATATTTATTATCTACAAACCTATTCTTTTAATTGTAAATAAATTGTAGTTGTTGTAGAAATGATTCTACTGCCATTTTTATGATGCTGATATCTAGCAATAAATAGTATTATGTTTTACAATGTAATGTTTGTCTGTAGTGTTTTAATTTTAGATAAAACACAGTGTCAGGTTATGTTTGATTTCTCCTGAAAATACATTTATCCAGATAGAATAGTTCAGTTACTGACTTTGCCCTTGCCCTCTCCTCCCACGCTACCATACATATTTTATATATAATAAAAGATCTAATTTTGGTGTGATTTTCCCTTATGGAAATATAAACTTTATTTGAATACGTATAAAAATTTCTAAAGTTACGATAGGTCTATATATTTTTTTGGTGCATATGTATGTGTGTGTGTGTGTGTATTTTTGTGTGTACGTATATATTCATTGTATGTATGTATGTGTGGTGTGTGTGTGTATTTTTGTGTGTACGTATCCGATTGTATCTCCTTCGAAGTTAAAGGGGAATTCTTTACAGCCTCTGCGAGGGGATATATACACAATACACCTTTTGTTTACTGACACAAAAACCTAAGGGAAGACAACTCCTCCTGACATATCTATATTTTCTATTTTTTTTGTTGTTCGTAGCTTGAAAAAAACAAACAAACAAACAAAGCAAACAATTCATGTGTTAGAATAGAGTTTACATTCCCCTTAAGGGGAATCGCACGGAGAATATCGCCTGCAGACATACACCTACATCACACACAGCCCGCCATAGCTCCGAAACTGTGGTTTCTTCTCCTTCCTCGCCTTTGTTATAAAAGTGTTGTTTTTTTTCCACAGAAATTGTTTGTGATTTTCATTTCGATTTTGCGTTAGAATTCAATCCGTCAGCCAGCCATTTGCTCCGCGAAGTTTCCCCCCCCCCACACACACACCCCCCCATTCTGAGACGGGCCAACTTGGGCCGCCTGCCGACCGAACGGGGCGGGGCGGGATCGCTTATAGGCAAGAAGCCAAAGATGGCGTCGTACCCATCTCAGGAGCAAAGACCGCTAAAGAGACCTCGACTGGGGCCCCCGGACGTGTATCCTCAAGACCCAAAGCAGAAAGAGGTGACTCCGTCTACCGTTATCCCGAACACCGCCGCCATGTCAGCAGAAAGGGATACTCGGTCGTGAGAGGCGATGAAAGCCATTTCTGCTCCCATGGAGGGGACCGTTCAGTTTTCGGTGTCGTTACCCACGAAACCGTCGAAATGCAATTTCTTTTCTCTCTCTCTCCTCTCCTGGGGGGGGGGGTAATTGCCATAGTTCTTTATGCTGGAGACCCTCCGTTTCATATCATTGTAAAATATATTTTCCGTTTCTACTGTACAGTTTTATTTAATTTCTGTTGAACAAATCCCGTTATCACGATTGTGTCTGTTTCCCCAGTGAGCTACCACTGATGTACACGTCCGCTAGTAACTGCCTCCTCCTGTAAATGTCCTGTATTTATTTTCTTTTCTTTTTGTACCTAATACATCTCCACGCTGTAATTCTAGCCCGACGTCTGCTCAAGCTGCTGTACACCTCAGATCTCTCAAAGCCAAGTTTTTTACCCCCTCCCCCTCTCCACCACCATTAACTCACCAAATCTCCTGCCTCCTTAGCATTATAGAGAATTAAATACTCGGATGGAATCCGATAGACAATAATCTGGGCGTGAATTCGATAGACACTCGATCTTGATTTTTTTCCCCTTCTATGTTTGCTTGTTTGTTAGATCTTTGCACATTTAAAGAATTTGAGAAAGATGTTGCCAGAGATCATAATTAAATAAATATATACATTCTTGCCTTTGGGGGTTTTATTTACTATAGAATTCTATCCTATAGCATTATCAGAATGAAGCACAATTTTCCAAATCTGTCTCTGTTTTACTCGATTATGGATCAGTTTAAGATTGAATCGCAGTTTTGTTTTTATTTACAAATTTTGTTCCTTTATTAAAATAAAATTTTCCCTGAAACCAAAATTGTAAAAAACAATGGTATGCATGAACTGTTGTCTAATGCCTGCTTTGAAATTGTTTGATAATTTAAGCTATAAGCTCTTCCAGATGTACATTGGGTGGGGGAGGAATAAACCAAGGGGAGAGTCCAGTAAAACAACAACAGCAACAACAACAAACTGTTTTACTGGTCAAAACTATGTCTACAATTCTAAGTAGGTATTCATATTCTAAACACATTTTTCAGTTAAAACCAGTAACAATAATTTAATACTTTTACAAAATTCTATATAATATTGGAATCCTTTACATGACATTTGAACCACAGAAGTTTTGATATTTTAAAGGGCTGGGTGTTTGCTTTACAATGGTAATCTATTTTCCTGTATTCTGTGTATTTTCTGTTTTACCCTTAAAAAGGTAAAATGTCTGCGGCATCAGTGGATCTTTATAGACTGTTAGGCTGTTGACTCTTTTCATCCGTAGTTCGTCCTACACTACAGACAAAGCTGTTTTCATTGGCTCTTGCCTACATTTTGAGACGACAAATTAGGTTTGTGGCTTACAGGATAACATCATCATCCGTTTTACATTGAGGCAGGAGCACAAAAGATTGATGAGATAAAAATTGACCTAACTGTTGTTTTAGTTATTTTTTTAAAAAAAAAAAAAAAATCATAAACTTGTTTTATAAACTTTTCATGGCCCAAAAACTGTTCCTAAGCATTTAGAGAATTTTCAAAAATGAATAATACCAGATCATGAGGGGAGGGGGGGGTGGTGGGAGGAGACATGAAATCCTGTATTCAAAATTCTTTTATAAACCATTTATGTAAAATAAGGCAAAACACATTAATCCAAATGTATTATGGAGTAAGTCATTTTAAAAAAGCAAAAAAATTTTTAATTTCAGAATTCAGAGGTGCTTGTTTTCTTATCTTTCAACTTCAATAATTTTTATTCTGTATTTTGAGTGTTTATATAGTGTGTATTTTAAATTTAAATTCATTCTTTTTTCACCCTTTCAATTTTCAGGATGAGCTGTCCACACTTAACGTTAAACATGGCTTCAGCAACAATTCTACGATTACTGATGAGGTGAGAGAGCATTGTAATTTTAATTTGTAAGATCTTGTGTAAGAAAGATTTTCTTAACTTTTTATGAAAACATTTGGCTTCTAATATTTTTTAAAATACAAACTTTTTTTTAAAGAAATAAGGCATATGTGCGGTTGATAGCTATTCTTTTCTGATTCCTCAACTACCCTTAGGCACACTATGGTTCAGAGTTCATGAAGAGGGCATGACACCTGGAAACACAGGTGCACTGAAAACCTCTGCCTCATCAAGGAAAGAAATTGCTATGGTTTTTCTGGTTAGGAAAGGAGGAAACCATGGCAGATATGCTCACACCCATCAAGAAATGAAGTATTACTAAGGCCTGGTGTACTACTACTTGCATTTCCCTTTTTTTGATGATAGAGCTAAACAATGAAAATGAAAAGGAAAAAGGAAAATCCCATCCTTTCTACTACAGAATAATTATTTGGCATGCAGGGTTCTTACAAATTATTGATACTAAGATGACAGAGAATGACAGTATCCTCTTATTAGCTGTCAACTCTCTGGTAAGTTATCAAAAGGCTTAATCAGATTTTTGAGAAATGGCAAAAACCTTATTATTAAATAGATAAACCCAGCCTGATTTAAATGACACGTGTGCGACACATACCAAGAGTATGTAATAAGGAAACCAACCTGATTGAAACAGTTCATACTGATAATAAGTTTAAAATATTGAGTACTTTGGATTAAGAAATATCTAATTGTTCATGTATTGATTTTTTGACAGACTTTTCTTGTATATTATTATTATTATTATTATTATTATTATTATTATTATTATGTATGATTATATTTATTATATGTTTTAGATTGTTTTTGATTTTTCTAATTTGTTTTTTGCCTTCAGCATGGATCAGCCAGGAACTTGAGTATTAGCCAAGACAAAGTAAGTAGTCTTTTGTTTTGTTTTATTAATGCTAAAAATGTTGGCATACAAGAGATGTGTGATGATGTACTAATTATATGGTAACACACTAGTTTTGTTTTGACTGAAAAGCCCATCAAATGTTCAACACCGGATCGATATTAATAATCTATAGCTGCTAACTTTTTTTTTCCCTACAGTAGGTTGTTATTACTGTCACCACTAGTCCTTTACTATGGTCATCACACACTAGTGGTCAGATTTTTTTAAGTTTAGAAAGGGAATTGAGTTAGGGTTCAAGAATCAAACTTTGTATGGCACAACCAAGTTGTAATGTTTAAAAATGCATTTTTTGAAAGATGATTGCGAACAGATTTTTTTTTTTTGTGATATCTGTAAGAATTCTTTCTTCCAGATGAACTGTTTTTAATTATTATGGAGCTTTCTCCAGAAAAAAAGAAAAACATTTAGCAACGATTCTGCCACATTGACCTGGCAAACTAAAATTCTTTGTTGGTGCTTGGTCAGGTCACCTTTTGTGACATGAAGAGCCTCTGCCATGTTTGGCACTGAATCAACAAGATTGTGTATCATGTTCCCCATATCCATGTGTTCTTTAAATCTATCATATTGACAAGACATGAATGAGATGTTCCCACAGGTGTTCAAAAGGATTGATTTTGAAGTATTTAGGGAATGAGTAGCATGCCTTGATTCCAGACTGTCTCCACTCAAGATGGCATAGCACATTCTTCCCGAAGAATATAGGCACTGAATCTATCTCAGTGCCTTGGTGGTGTGTGATAGATGTGTCGTTAAAATGTCAGGGTAGGCAGAATTGAGATATTCTTTGACACTAATTTTGTTTTTCCACCATGTCAGATACTTGACCATGGCCTCACTACATTGAGATTGAAGGTTTTAAGTCTTTTCCAAACTCAGATGCAACCTTCAGACTTGAATTTCTGAAACATGGACTAAATGAAGAGGAGAGGAATGCCAGCTGCCATTACTTTGGGGCATGCAGATATCTTCTGACCAGACCCTTTCAGAGTGTTTTTTTCCCCTATGGGTGAAGATTTTTCTTTTACATGCTATACAAACACTATAGCCAAGTCAATGAAGATGATATTAGATTCTTCTTTGGCTCATCTGTGTTGCATGAGAGAGATTAATACAAGAATTTTGTGGTGTTACTATTGAAAGCCTTCAACACTGCTGTCCCAGTGAACTTCACAGTAATATTGGCTGCAAACAGATGTGTAATGTTGAGATCTTTGGCAATCTGTTGACGACTCTGGCCACATTCTGAACAGTGAGTGGTTGTTGTGATCAAATTATCGAGTGTATATGTGGCTTAACTTAACAGAGGGTTCTTGTCAAAACAATAAAAAAGGAAATCTATCTGATATGAAACTATGTTTTAATGATTCCTCATCAAGCCTTTTAGCACATTTAAAAACCAGTAGTGAACAAACAAGTGCTTGGCAAAAAAAAATTCTACTGGTTTTAAAAAAAATATTCATGTAAATCACTTTTCTAAAGAAAATTGTTTATGATCTGAATTGTTAGTAGACTGTTGGAGTTGTGCCCCCTTAATTATGAAATTATTTACATGTACAATTCTAAATGTATTGTTGTTTTCATTTAGCTATAAACTCCTCCAAAATGTGCTAAGCCTTTTGTTCGTTAAAGTATAGGGTGAGGTCACCTGTCTCTATTTTTGTTTCAGTTTGGAGCCTGCTTCAGTGCAGTGATGACGAAGAAAATTGAACTGAACACATTCCAGGACACGGGCAAGAAGAAGCAACAGCTGAACACAAAGGATAACTTCTGGCCAGTGAGTTGGGCAGTGAATTCTTAGCTTTTCTTGTGTATGTGCATAATTTTGATAGACATGCTTTTTTTTTTTTTTTTATAAGAATGAAGTTAGACCCAAATACTGAAATGACTTAACTGTAGATTCAGGTACAGAATTAGCTTGTCTGTAGAGATGAGTGTAGCATCATCATCTGCAGATCCAGGTTCTTTAAACATGGCTCCATAGATATAGGGACTTACTGTCTTACCTATAAACATGGTTTCCAGATGCAGAATGAAGACAGTACACATGAAATTAAGTCCTACATTTGGTGACATTTCTAATAAAGTTATACTCAGCAGTAGTAACTTCTGCGGGGTTAAAGGTAGGAGTTTAGCAGGATAAAAACAAATAGGTGCACAGGAAAATGATTTGCAGACTGGCCGAAAAGGGTTACATTTATTACAAATGAGATGTGCTTGTTCACTTGAATAGTGAACCTTGGCTAGTGTATTTATTTTTGTTTTTATTTCAGGTAGTGTTTGAGAGAGAGCACACAATAATTTCAGGTGTTGTTCCATCTTTTTTAAAGCATGAGTGAGTCATGTTTCTTTTCTCCATGAGGAGCTGATGGTTGTCGCAGGTTATTTCTCATCTGTGGTTTTACACCTGTAGTGCAAAACAGTATTTCATTATGTTTGGGGAGGGTGAAAAGAAAGAAGAAACAACAACTGATAAGTAAATTCTGCTATATGAAAATATATTTCTGTTTGTTCAGGTCACTGCCAAAAAAGGAAATGCCATGGAAGCCTGGTTCAAAGACTTGGGTGGGAGTAAACCTTTATCTCACCTGGGGAAAAAGGTAAGGCAGTGCATGGTGAAATAACTACATTAGAATAGAATGGCCAGAAATTAAACCAATGTACTAAAGATTTTTTGTTATTGTTTTGTTTGTTTTTTTTAATTATTTTTTAAAAACTAAATTTTCTGTAGTAATCTGCTGTGGGGATACTTTGGTGAAGGAAGGGAGACATTCATTATGTCTTAACATTTACTTGGGATCTTCTGTTTGAAAGGGTCAAATTTCGCAAAGGATCAGGAAAGAAGTAAATAAATTAACAGTGATTGAATGTTTGCATCTGCCAGGTTCCTATGTTTAACAAAAAGGAGGAGATTTTCATGACGCTTTGTGATTTCTCCATCCCCATGGTGAAAGCTGCGTGGTTCATTAAGATGATTGCTGTTCACAATGCAACCTTGCAAGAGAATAAGACAAAGAAGAGGCAGACAATCGATCAGTCATCAGGTAGGTGTTCAGCATTTTCAGGAGCTTCTGTTAAAAAAGAAACGTTAACTCAGGTTTGTTTTTTTTTTTTGATATGCATGCATGTGCATAGAGCTCCAAAGTAGGTGCTGGTTGGTTTGGGGGTTGTGTGTGACCTCCTGATAATGTACAGGAGGGTATCAGAGGTAAACCACAAAACATTGGAAAAAACCAAAATGTCTAATTAGCGGATTTCAGCATAACCGTTGTCTGGGTCAGCTCAGATTCCTTTACAGAAGAAGCTTTTTAGATGTTTGCAAAGTCGTCCTTATTTTTACTTGATGAAGAGTTGCCCAGTCCGTCAAATCTCATTCTCAGTTTTAGTAACAGCAGTGTTCTTAGCCTTACTGGTCAGAGGCTGGCATCTTGTTTCAACGTTGAGACTTTGCCACTTTTCTGTGTTGTATGTTTGTCAGCTTCAAAAATGGCTGCTGTTTTATGGTATATTTCACCACCAGAAATCTAATGCTACTTTCCATCTCTTGTGTTGTGCAGTCTATAGCAACGTTGTTCTTCAAACAATCAAAAGGCAACTCTTAGACACGCATGACTGTTTAATCAAAAACACTAAGGTGCATGATAGTTAATCTATAGAAAATGAATGTAGTTTGTGGATTTTATTTGAGAAGCCTTATATTGTAATGCTAAAGTTACTGTTGTTGAACTTACAGGTGCAATATATTAAATAGTAGAAGTGATTTTTTTTTTTAAATATGATCAATGAATAACAGATCTGAACAGGAATAAACTATATGACTTTTTAAAACTCACTGATGTTTTGCTCAGATCTTATACAATCAAACTGTATTTTATTCCATTCAGCTGTCATTATTTTAAGTGAGATCTCACGAAAGTCTATGGTTTTAGGAAATCACTTATTTTTGTCTTAAATCATGCTGTTTAATTGGCCAATTTATCATGAAATTACATGCTATTAGCTTTATGTGAATGTTATGTTGGCCGCCTCGTTGATTGCAAGAAATCCGTTCCGTTTTTGTTTCTCTCTCTCTCCAGATTGGTCTCAAGCTCTGACCAAGTTCATGAAGGAGCAGCTTCAGAGGATTCAGGAGCACTACCACGGAACGACAAACAGTGGACCCCAGACCAGTTTCCTGACTGCAACTCAGCCCCCGACTCAGGTGGATTTTGACACTGCCACAAAGTATTGGGAGTACTGCTGTAGATTGTCAAGACACATGTATGAGGTACTAGCTCAATGATGTGTTGCCATTTCCAGATGTAATCTGACCGGGATCGTAGATAGTTCATTACCAACGATGTAATGTCTGTGATAATAAAGGCAGTGTTATCTCTACTGTCTTATTAGCCAGGTTGGCAACGATTAGAGTAAAATACAAAATTACATGTATAACTGATCTTTTTTCAAATTTCCAATTATTTAATAATTTACTGATGGTGTGCACTTCTCTCCTTGATAAAAGTAATGTTTTTGAGAATCTTGATTCAGAAATTTACAGAATTGGGATTTTCATGGAAACAGTTTGGGAAATGAGGTTGAGATGAATGAAGTTTTGAAAGAAAATTATCAATTTGCATAATTTTGGAGAAAATTTTCTTTTCAACGTAACATGTATTTTGTAATAAGATATTTATTTTGAGCAATTTTTTAAAAAATACTAACAATAGGCTGAGCTATTAAGGAAGTAAATAGTGTTCCATTTCCTCAGAAAAATGTTTTGTCAGTCATTACGAGAGAACAAATGTAATAGGAAGTTTCCACAGCATTGTTACACCTCATTATACACACCACAAACCAAACAATGTTTGCTAGAGAATAGCTGTGCCCAACTTCCAATTCTGCTGCTTTTATTTTTTTGTAAGTAGAGACAGTTTGTGAAGAGCTCTTGTCTCTAATAACTGGCAGATACAGAAAACATGAGGCAAGAGAGGCACAGTACTTCAGCAAGTAGCTGTGCGCGATATGCCTCAGATATTCATATTGAATTAGATCCAGTAATAACTTCTCCTGCAGAGCTGGAGTCTCTCACGTGTTGTTCTACACATCGGTGCATTATTACACCTTGTGAAAATTATAGTTGAATTTTAAAAAAAAAAAAAAAAATAACATAAATTTCGAATCTTCTCTGAACAGGAGGGTTTACTGGAAAGACACGAATTCCTCTACTGGTTGCTGGAGCTGTTGGACAAACTCCGATCGACAGATGACGCAGTGTTGAAGATTCTGATGGGGCAGGTTGTGTATGTAAGTGGCAATACCAGACATCTGTTTTGGTTGTCTAATTTTTTTTCGAGTTGTCATTTATTTATGAAAAAAAAAATGTTGCTGGCTAGACCAAAGAGCAGGTGCTTGCTGTACATTGAATCTCGGATGATGTAGCCACTTTTGTACTCCTCCAGTTTTCTCTTGCTTTGAACGAATGTGGTTGGTAACTGAACAAACTGTGTACTCTGATGGAATCATAAACTTTATCTTAGGTATAAGCAGCATTTCCACCATTAAACCAATTCTCTGTCTTTTTTGTTCTAGTATCTTGATGAAATTTGCACATCGGTTTTCCTGGCTCGTAGACTGGCACACTTCTGTGCGTGGAAGATCGCCCATTTCTGTAGTGAGCCTGGCTGCGTTTCTCCCCAGTCTCCTATGATGGCAACCAATGGTAATGGGTGGGTATTGCACAGTTGTTTTCCACTTCATCATCCTGCCAAAAAAAAAACAGTAATTTTCTTCATTTTAATTTCATATCGCAACTCTGTGATGCCTGTGAACTTGTTAAAGCGCTTTATTTAAATGGGTTAATATTATTTCCATAATTCTCTTGATTTAAGCTCTTAGACTGTCCATGATCAAATTGTTGTTATGGTTTTCTTAATCTTATTCTTTCTATAATTCTCTTGGTTTAAGCCTTCAGATTATACATTATCTAATTGTGAAGTATTGGTCTGCTAACCTTATTATTGTCTTACATGTACAAGGCTGTGTGAACATATTGGAAATATGGCCTGGACCCAGCCAGTTGTAGAAAAGACCTTTTTAGAGATTTTGTAATCTCTCCCCTTACACTGTTCAAACTATTAGATCAATAGATGCTGCATTGAGCCTTGTTTAAGTGCAACATAATTTCACCTCCCCCTGGAAATACGGATGTTCAAGATGTATGCATCACCATAGTGGTCTGTTCTTAGCATTATGTGGAAACTATGTCTTTATCAAAAAAAAAAATCTGTAGTGCACAGTATACTTCCTATGAGGAGAAATATAAACAATATTTGTAGTGACTTTAAGAATAGTCTAAGTTTCTTTTCTTCTATAAACTGGACAGGTGATAATTTATAAGCTGAGTGAGTTTCCATTATAGAAGTTTGCCCACTTCTAGATTTGCGTTTTATCTAAAAAAAAGATAAAAAGTTGATTACATATATTTTAAATACGGTGAAAATTGCATAAGGGAAAACCTGTGTTATACAAAAAAAATATATTTTTGGTCCCAGCAAATAAAGTATGGTTTTACATATATTTTTACCTCTGTATGGTGGAAAGAGAGTAATATTTTTGGGTCATACTGTTTTAGAAGCATTTTTAAGATGGAAGCTTTAAAATACAAACTATGTACAGTAATGGATTGGTAACATCACAGATATGGAATTTTTGCCAGTGGCACCTTGTACACTTAATATGTTTCTGGAACTACTCAAGAAAAATGTACTTCACCATCAGAATAACTGATGAGTGGCAACATTGCATTGGATGGGCATTACTGTAAACTCCTTCCGCTAGGTGGCTGGAAGTTTCTGCTCCATTTTCCTTTTTTCCAGTCTTAATAGCATTTTGAAGGTCACCTCTCAGCCGCACCATAATATATAGTGTGCAGTCATGGCAGGCAAAGGTTGATCAATCGCTAACTTTCTGTAAAATAGTCAAAGATATTGAGCTGTTTGAAAAAAGAACAAGTTTATATGAAATAACTCTGTGACAGAAAAGCCCAAATCTACACTGCAATAAAATGCTAAGACAAAATTTGATGATTGGCTGCAAGGAGTAATTTAGAGGAAAACTGAAAACAAAGATATCAACAATTTTGAGTGGGAGGGGTTTGCAGATACATGTTCCAGAAACCTGCCTGTTTTGGGGCCAATTCTTCAGTCACAGGCAAAAGTTATAGCTGACAAACTTGGCAGAACAGATTTGATGGCGTTGGATTGGTGGCTGGAAACCATTATAAGTCAGCATGATATTTTGCGAAAACAATTGTGTGGAGAAGCTAAAGATGTGGATCCGAAGATTGTAACAACATGGCAGGGAAAGCTGGTCAGTGTTGATCCAGAATAAGATTCATAGGACATCCTGAACTGTGACAAGACTGGTTTATTTTAAGTCACTAGCCCTGAAAAGTGTATAGGGGGGAAATTGTCAACAAAGTAACTCGGTGTTTTATGCTAAGTGAGATGGAAAAGCAGCCTGTGATTGGGAAGTCACAGAAGCCAAGATGTTTTGAAAATCTCAATTTATGACAACTACCTATGCTGTGGAAATCAAACAAGAAAGCTTGGATAATAACAACTCTCATGGAAAATTGGCTTCAAGGCCTCTACAATAAAATGAAACAAAACAAAAGTTTTCCTTTTCCTTGACAATGCTACTTGCCATCCATGCATTGTATTGTCAGATGTGGTTGGCTTTTTTACCAAGTAACACCACATGCATGGCACAACCTCTTGATCAAAGTGTTATCTATTGTGTGAAAGTGAAGTATAGAAAGCTACTTTTACAGTCATTGGTAGCACACATGATCAACAGTAGTTTAATGTCAGAATTGGCAAAGTTAATCACAACTCTCTACACTGTTAATTGGTTAGCCAAGGCTGTGAGATATTACACCAGACACAATTGAAAAATTCTTTCAAGAAAGCTAATTTTGAATCATATAATGTAAATGGCAACAATCTGGATGGAGAATATGAAGATTTTCAACTTTGCCAACTTTGATTAAAAAAAATATGCCCTGATAGTGCTGTTAGATCACTGGGTGATCTCACAGAGCCACAGGAGATGATAGCAGCAATCCTGATAAAAAGGATGAAGTAGCAGGGTCAGTGATAACCCTGTAAAAACATGCAAAGAAACTTTGCTGGATTTTTTGGAAGAAATCAGTGTGAAAGAACTGTCAGTTGGTTTGAACTATTGTAATACTGTTGGCCTACTACTGAGAATTAGTGATTTTTAGTAAATCTTTTTAGAATAAAGACAATTCTGCATGAATTCTGTGAATGTGCGTTTTTTGGAATTTGATATAGGTGTGTGCGGTTTCTTTTCAGAATAATTAGAATGTAGGTAGGTGTTTCAGAAACGTTGACCAAACTCTCATACGACAGACACCTTCCCCTGTGTGGAGATTTTCCCTGATCCCTATCGTTCACCTCTTCACAGTTTTTACTGTGTATGTTATCTAGGTTGGACTCCACGATGTCTCAGCATGTTGGCAAAATATGAGTTATCTCCCATGGATTTTAAAAGGCAGTAGTAAAATGTAAATTTTTTTTGGTTTTTGGAGCTTTAAAAAAGATGAGGGAGCTCTAGGGATGTGGGGCCGGGCAGCATGTGTGAGTGCATGGCGTGTTTCTTCTTCAGGACGATGACAAACTCTAGTGCCAACCCGCAGCTGCTGGCCAACCCGCTGTCGATGTTGTTCTCGGAGTACACATCATGCTTCCAGCACCGCGGGATTATCCTGACACTGTGCGCCACCTTGCAGACCGTCACGCTACGCTGCCCCGCATCACTTGTTTGGAACAACCTGGGTGATGGAAAGAGCAACTCTGTGCTTTGTGGCTCCCCGCTTGACCTGCTCATGTGTGCCCCTTCTAGTCTGCCTATGCCACCAAGTCCCCAGAATCCTCAGGTAACAGTATATGTCTTGCTCTCTAATTAAAAAAAAGAACAATTACTCTTAATTGTTGTTTATCAAACCCAAGTATGGAATTAACAGGAAGTCTGTGAACAAACCAGCAGTTACTTCACTAAAATGGGACTGTCCCACTGTTACAGACAGCGCCAGACTCAGTAGTAAAAAGGTTTTAGAGAATTTGCCTTTGTTTCTACCTTACATTGATTGCCCAAAACTGTGGCAATGAATACTGCATATGCAGAACTTTAGGGAACATTGACCCATTTTTAGAATCCTATAAATATGGCTAACACTGGAATATGTACTCACTTTGCAGTGATATGATCTGAGTGGATTACACACAATACTTACCATTAACTGATTCTTTTGTAATCCGTCTTAGATTGTGATATGGAATGTTTACCAGCCCTTCTATAATTCTATTTGGATTGGTAACATGGGTGTACTTTAACAAAAGCAGTTAATGAGAGATACCCATATTCTCTTGCAATCCCATTTCAGTGAGTAACACATGCTATGTACCCCTCCTGTAATTCATACTTAGCCACTCTGTAGTTCTTCAGATGAGTAATAAAGCATGATGTACTTGCTCAAGTGGAATAGTCTACTTAAACATCTACGTAGCTTGTTTTTCTAGATATGCATGGATTTCTACAACTCACATTCACTATTCATTATTTAAATTATGTCCTTCCCTTAGATCCGAGCTCAGATCCGCTCCGCTGAACAACAGATCAGGCTGAGAGGGCGAGCAGCTGAAGTCAGGTGGTCATCTGATAAATGCCAGCAATCAACCACAGGTAAAAAATCAGATGCATGACTGTTAAGAAACTGGAGTTTCCAAATTTTCAATACTCATTGGTCTGGGACCTATCTGTTAGAAATAAAGTGGATATGTATGCTGAACTGTGAAGGGCCTCCACTACCAATCTACCATTTAACTGATGTGACAAAAGTTGTTTTTTTGTTTGTTTTTTATTTATTAGCTCATTACAAAAGTTTTGTCAGTTTTTATATTGTGTTAATTCGGGGTTCATATTTTGCCTACTTGTGGAGGTGTACGTAGATAAGTAATATATAATTTTGTAGCATGAGCTTTGGCATACATTATGCAAAACCTACCTTTTTAAAAATCATAAAATGGATATTTGTTTCAGGGTTCTGAGTGAAGCATGGATAGAAAAGTTTACCGTGCCATTTTGCTTCACGAGTTCTAACCAGGCCACAAAGCAAGTGAGGTAACTCGTAACATTAAGCAAGCATGGGACGGGGACAGAGCAAAAATGAGCGCAGTACAATGATGGCTTGCAAAGTTTAGATCAGGAGATGTGAGCCTCGAAGATAAGGAACATAGCTGACGTCCTTCCAGCTGTGATGACAACCATCTGAGCCTCAGCTGAAGCTGATTCAAGAAAATCTGTGGGAAATTGCTGGAGAGCTCAATGTAAACACTGCAACTGTTTCCCGGCATCTTGACGCAATCATACAGGTGAAAAGGCTTGACAGGTGGGCGCCTCACAAGTTGAATGAACAACAACAAAATCGTCGATTGGAGATCTGTTCTTCGTTGTCATAAGAAACAAAAATGACCCATTTCTTGACCAAATTATTACGTGTGACGAAAAATGGATTCTTTATAACAATCGCAAATGATCAGCACAGTGGTTCAACAGAGACAAGGCACCTAACCACATCCCAAAACCCAGCCTCCACCCAAAGAAGGTCAAGGTCACCGACTGGTGGAATGCAACTGGTGTCATTCGCTATAACTTCTTGCAACCTGGTGAAACCATCTCAGCTGAAGGTTCTCTCGTGAATTAAACGTTGTTCATCAGAAACTCTCCCAATGACAGCCGACATTTGTGAATTGAAGAGGCCCAATCCTGCTCCACAACAATGCTCATCCTCATATTGCAAAAGTGACTCTTCAGAAACTGAACACGTTGGGGTATGAAGTTCTCCCTCCCCCAGCCTATTCACCAAACCTTTCTCCCACAGACTACCACCTTTTCAAACACCTCGACAGCTTCCTCCATATGAAATCTTCCAACCAAGCAGCAATTGTAGCTGCCTTCCAACAGTTTATTGACTCCAGGAATCCAAATGTTTTTCAAAATGGTATAAATGAACTTGTAACTTCATTGGCAAAAGTGTATTGATTGTAACGGAAGTAACTTTGATTAATAAACTTCACATTCAAGCAACGATATAAAGTCTCATTGTTGCGATAAAATAACCGACAAAACTTTTGTAACAACCTAATAAAGGGAAGCTAATGAAATAAATTGATGATTCATTCGGATGGTGGAATAGAGTTTTGAATTTTGGTTGAGTCAGCAAAATCTGAAAGAGTTGACAAGTCAGAAGTGGAAATCAAAGTTCTTTTAATCTCTCTCGTGAATTTTGTTTTTCTGGAGAAGTGCTTCCATGGCAACACAGATTTTATTCCTAAAAAAGTATAACTGCTGAAAAAAGTGAGGGAGAGAGGGAAGAATTCTGTGGATCTGCCAAAAGCATTTTTCTTCTTTAATTGGAACTGCTTTTTGAAACTTTTTTTTAATGTAAACAACCTAACTGCTCGTTTGAGGTTTTTACTGAATTGTTCGTTCTAGGTTTTACGATCAGCAAAGTTCTGAATGTTCTTGACATTCTTGACCGACACAACTTTGACAAAGTGGACACCAATAACTCTATAGACAGCCTTTACAACAAGATCTTCTGTATCAGCCAGAGCAAAGATGGGACTGAGGTGGGCGGACCTACTCTTATTTTTTTTTTTATCTCTTAGATATCCGTTAGACTTTCACGGAAGGCATAGAGTTTACTAATAAAGCAGAAAGCAGCAGAACAGCAGATAACATGGGTTTCACAGTTGTAATAACTTATGAACATTGGTGCTCTGTAAATGTATGATTTTATTGACTAAAACAGCGCGCTAGGTGAGGATTGAGCTTGAAGCCAATGCCTTCCCGTTGATAATCTTTGACCGACCGTATTATACTAACATCTAACGTATGCCGATTCTTTGATGATAAAGCATTAACAACATCGGAGAATTCTCTTAATCGAGTTTGATGAATTTCTACTTTCACTTTCACAGCCTCTGGTCAACGACGACCCAGTCATCAGGCTGCTAATTGACTGGGCAGTGAGCACTCAGCGGACAGGAAGTCACCGGTCAATTGTTGTGGCAAAGCTCATGGAAAAACATCAGATGGAACTGCAAAATGAAGTGAGCTACTAAATCTGCATCAGTCGAGCCATTTCACATAAGAGTGAAAATATGTGCTTATGTATTTTTGTGAATAATGCCTATAAATATTTTGCTTATTTCCAAATCTGTTGAAAAAGTAGACTTGGAAAAATAAAGAAATTCTGTTAATGTTCGGTTCTAGATACTTAGCTGGGCGAGTAGCTCTCTGCCTGGGTTCAAAGACAGCTGCTGCATCTGATTTAGTCTGGTACTACTCCCCAGCAGCGATGTGTGGTTCAAGAGTCTGTTTAACAAATATCTGATGCTTCCTCCTATGAAAGAAACGAGCACAGTTAACTCTTAGTAGTTTGATTTCTGGATAACAAAGGGTTAGTTTCATACTCCCTCATCTCACTATCGGAGCTATTTTTTCTAATGAGAATCGGGAGAAGCTTGATGGGCCAGGAGTTAGAAACTAATTTTAATAGTAAGGTGATGACAACTAAATTTCTTTATGGGAAATAAACAGTAGACTTTTTAAAACTCTTCTCTTCCTCTTTCAGAAGTTTGTTGACACTGAGATGATTGATGACAAGGATTCAATTGTTTCTGATGCCATGGGGACATCTGGGTACCCTGCTTTCCAGTCTCTGCTCATGGACTTTCTCGACAACAATGCACCGGTCCAAGGTAGGCAACTCTGTTGTTATTGTTGTTCTGTTCTCGCAGTTTTGTTAGAATTTCCCGAAATCACCACCGTTTTTTTAAACACTCAGTGTTTTTCTTCTTTTTACTGCCTTTGTTCAATGTTATGAATCTATGTAGGTGATTTTTATGTTGTTTGTGGCTAGTAAAACTTTGGTTATTTGACTGAATCTTTAAAAAAGTTTCAGAATATTTAACCAGATTTTTCAAAGTTTGTGTATTTATCAAAACAGTTATCCATACCAAGTTATCCATAATGCATAATTTCCCAATTTCATCTTTCTTTTGATAGAACAGTGAGCTGCATGTGGTTTGTATAGGTCTGTATAATTTACACTTGTCTGTTTAGTGGGGGAGAAGTTCTAATCATGGACAACAGGGATCATATAAAAGTAAGGGGCAGAGTTTTGAGTTGAAATTTCATCCTGTCTTCCACAGATCTCATGACTTCCTGCGGATGCAGTTCATCTTAGTAAAGAAGGGATTCTGAAACATTGATGGTGATGGTTTATGAAAAGAAGAGTTTTGCAGATTGACTGAATTTATGCAACTTATTTTCACAAAGTTGTGTGTCTAGTAAAATTTTGCTATACTGAATCTGGAAATAATCTAGAGGATCTTGTCAGACATTAACAAAAAGAATTAATTTTTCTTTTATTGTAGATGAAAATCCATCAGAAGAGAGCAAACAGGCCTTTCAGAACTTGATCCGGTTGTTTTCAGAGCTGATCCGTTTTGATGTGTTTTCCCATGATGCTTATCTGTGCGCACTTATCTCCCGTGGCAACCTGGTTTCCTCTCCATCCATCACCATGCCATCGGCTGACAGTGTAGATCTGTCAAGTGTGAAGAGTTTGACGGAGAGTATCAAGCATGAGGTAGCCATTTTACTATTTTCTTTACCCGAATAAACTTTCTTTAAAAATGTCATCATCATGGAATGTAACACATCTGACTGCTCATAGACTTTGTTAAAGTTTTATTATTGACTGACTCAGTTGGTAGCGAGGGAGAGATGGTCTTAAGTGTTTGATGAATGTCATCATCATGGAATGTAACACATCTGACTGCTCATAGACTTTGTTAAAGTTTTATTATTGACTGACTCAGTTGGTAGCGAAGGAGAGATGGTCTTAAGTGTTTGATGATCTTCCGGCTGACAAAATGGTATACACCGTTATTCCAGAGGCTTCTGTCTACGCTGCTTTCACAGCGGCACTGTTTACTGTTGAACAAAGCCGAACAAAACTCTTCAAACAAGATTTTTTTTTTGTTTGTTGTAACTTTTGGTCAAAATCTGTCATTGTAACCCATTGATCTTCTAGAAAATCTATTTTTTTTTTCTGCAAAATGGAAATTTTTTACTAATGACTAGAAGAATTCCTACACTAACATTTGCCGTTTGTTCCCAACAAATCTGAGTTAGAGTCGGGGACCCCAGAGGTAATTTTTATTCTACATTTACATCCATTGCTCATCCCTCACCCACTGAACTGCAAAGACAGGAGAACAGAGCAAGTCTTTGTTATAAATTTTACCTTAGATGTGTTGGTACATAATCTGAATGGCAGAGAGCATGGCACCCATTAATGTTTAGACATGGAATTTTTGCATAAATGGAAATTCATTAGTAAAAATTCTTTTTCTTTCTTTAACATTTTTTGGCAAGAAAGAGTTAATTCTTTCTGCTTGGTCATAATTGTGAACTTATCTTGCATATGGAAGGATATTTTGATGAAAAATGCCTCATGATAAACCTTTGAAAGTTGTTATTTTCACTCACTCAGAGACAGACAGACAGATTTTCTAACAGGATATATGCTGATACAAATGTAACTATGTGCACAAATTTACTATCTTTATATATTTTTGGTATGTTTTTTTTCTCTCTTGGCTATCCAATTTTCTAGCAGTCAAAGAGTTAATGTGACAAAACAGTAATCAAATTAGACTTTCTTTCTCTTAAACGTCAGTGATTTTGTTGTGATCTGATTGAGACGTTAAAAGGTAAAAACAAGACGACGGGTCTTGTTATTTTGAGATCTCGGGTTATAAGGGGTGGTGAGGCTTGAGAGCCATTGAGGTGAGGTGGGTGAAATCACATCAGCTAGCTGGTTTCAGTAGGAAGGGGGCGTTATAAATGTTGAAATAATTCCTTCCCCTTTGTAAATAGATATATGGTCTAATTGTAATTGTTATAAGTGAAAGAAACCATTTAGAAGGGCATTTCTCTGTTTATGTACATTTTCATTCTTTTCTGCTGTTTATTTCTCAAACAAGCAAAACCCTGATTAATGGCTTTCTGTGAGTTTCAGCATCAAGATGATATAAAAATGGATCTGGATATTCACACCATGGAGAGCGACCTTGGAAGCCTGTTTGGGCCTGTGAAGGAGGAACAGAAAACCAGTCCAGAGGCTCCTGGTAGGTACTTCGTGCTCTGTGCAGCAGCAGGCAGTTTAACACTGATGGGGTTTGTCGGTTGTCTGTCTTTCTTTGGTGCCAAGTGATCAGGGTTCATCTGTTTTTTTGTTGGCTTAAAGTTGAGTAGAGTCCTCAGAAAATCAGCTATATATAATGTGTAAAGGGAGGTGTTGCTGTGTGTTGTTTTTTTAACTTACATTCATGCAAGTTCAGTATGTGAGTTTCTTTAAAGCTGATGTTCGATTCTTCTCTTGATCAAAAGATATGGACTTGAGTTTGTTTGGAGAACTTTACATTCAAGGTCATTTGCTGTTGAAATGTTTCAATTTAAGAGCTTCAGATGACTTCATATTTTTTCTTCTTGCTTCACTTACAGCTGCTTTTCATTATCAGTTCTATTTATCATCACTTGTTAGCCATTTTTTTCTTTTATCAGCTCTCTTACTCATTAACCCTCCCCCTTTATTATTATTGGTCGTATTTTCGCCTTCATCAGTTGCCAGCTTATGTTGTTGCTTGCTTTTGTTTTCAGCCTCTGTGAAATCAGTAAGGTCAGAAAAGGACCAAACAATGATACCCAGTGTGGGTGACCCCCAAGCCTCTCAGTCACAGCACAAGGGCCCCTCAAGGCATATGCTGTATGCCACTCATTTTCCCGTCCCCCAGGACGAGAGCTATGCTCATGAATGCAACCAGCGCCTGGTTGTTCTGTATGGTGTGGGCAAGGCCCGGGACAATGCCCGTCATGTCGTCAAGAAGATCACCAAGGAGATCCAGAAGCTCTTCAGCAAGAAGAACTGTATTGACATCAGCAGTGGTGGTGATGGGAAGGGGAAGAAGAAGAAAGAGAAGGAGAAGGACAAGGACAGTGACTCGTGCAGCAACTTGGAGAGCACGTTCAACAAGTTCCAGAAGCTTTCCTACTACGACCAGCACTACGTGACGACAAGCTCTGCAGCCAGCGTCATTGAACAGCTGGGCAGCTTTGCTTCTGGCAGTTCCACTTACCTGCCGCTTGTCGACAACATCTCCTACCTGTTTGACCTGATGGAGTATGCACTCAACACAAGTGGCCTGATTGACTTTGCTTTACAGGTAAGTTCAAGAACCCCAGAGTTTTTTTTTTTTTTTATGTGTTAAGTAGAGAGCAGTAATTTAATAACTTGTTGAGGGATTTCGCCATTTGAGATCCACTATCATACGATGTGGAAAGTAGAAAAAGTGAATTTTACGATGGGCCCGGCAGTGGGAAACCAGCTGGTCAGACCAGTCTGCAAAGGTCAGTGCGTACTGTGAGAATTAGGCTATCGTGCCATAGGTTTGGTTAATGGTAACCTTGGTTAGCCTGATGGTTGTATTGGGATTGCATGAACCTTATAGAGGGGTGCCAGAGGTTGAATCAGGTCGCTGTGCTTCCTCGCCCTCACACTATCATCTCTCTGGTCCCCTGAAGGAAGGCAAGTGTATGGTAACGTTGAATGTGATGATGCTGTGAACAAATTACCAATTGTTTCACTATACTGGCACTTATTCATGGTGCAGGTGTGCAGATCAAGATGTTTTTGGAAAAGCATCTTTTATGTCTGTGCCAAACTTCATAAGTTAACAAAATTTTGAGAAGATAAATTGGAGGCATTACTTTTGGTATGCTGTGTGGTGTGTGTGTGTGTACACACAGATATATATATATATATAATGACACCATACACATTAGCAGTTAAATAGTTATCCATTGTTGATAGTAGTATGAAAAACCGCTTGACAGATATAAAGACATGCTCAGTATTTTCTTTACATTTCTGTTTATCTTTCAAGCGCATTGATAGACATGTCTGAAATTTACCTCCCTTTTTTTTTTTTAAATTGGAAATAAACCTAAGAAAACAACTGCGATAAATAACTCGAGAAACACGAGTTTGTCAGACCCACTTATTTCAAAAGTTTTACAGTTTTTCCAACTTAAACAGATTTATTTGTTTTAGTTTCATTCCTTTCATTTTATCTCATCTTCACTTGTCTTTTAGCTGTTAAAGGAACTGAGTCAGATAGAAATTCACCCGATGCTGAAACTGAACATTGCATCCTTATGTCTCTGCATTGCGGGCATCTTCCGGAAGTATCACGCTTACATGTTGGTAACCTCTGACCTGATCACTCAGGCTTTTGAAGGGTGAGTGAGTTTGTAGGGGAGTTGTTCATTTCCTATTTCTGCCAGTCTCTCGGCCTTAAAGTATAAATTGAAAATGTTTTTTACTATTCTAGTATCCCAGATGAGGATTCCATGTCTCCCGACTGAGATTTCCTGCCATTGTTATAATACCTGAAGCACATTGCTCATTACTTTTTGTTACTCAGCTAAATCTTTATCCCCATCTCCCGTATTATTAATGCTGGCCACAACTTAATATTAGTTATCTCATCTTGAAACCATCTGTATTTGTTAAAAATCTTTTATTTAAACTTGCTGTTTTTTTAGACTAAGCAACATCCTCAAAAATATTGGAGGGTCATCAGACCCCAGTTCTACTGAAAGGTAAGTTACCTCACCTGTTTGTGTGGTTTTCTTTAACATGGATTTCCTCAGCCAGTAGCAATTTCTACTTTGCCAAAACATTAAAGCTTGCAGGGCGGAAATATTCATTTGACAATTTGTCTGTTGAACCCCTAACAAAGAAAAACAAGCTCATCTGTTATTTACTGTCATAGATGCGCTTTGTTTGGTATTTACTGAGTTAGTGAAGTTTCTTGTATGTTATGTGGGATTTACTTGATATTCACTGCTATAGATGGACTTTTGATCTGTTTGTATTTTTATCCGGTTCTTTAGATGATAAAAGTATTTTCATCTCTAGGTCTAACATTGCCAACAAGCACGTCAGCAACCCGACTGACTGCATGTCTGCCGAGAAGTGCGTCCAGGCTTTCTTGTTTGATCTGTTCACGTCGGCCAGTTACTTGAAGGTACTTTCTGCTTTGTTTATCTGAACCTCTCAACGGCTTCTGAAACTCTGCAGCTGTTCAGTCGTGCATCAAGTGCTAACTAACATTATTTGAAGGTTTAAAAGCTTTTTATACAAAAACCTGAAAATAATATGTACATTTTTTTTTTAGAATTATTGCAAATAAATGGTTAATGTTGCTCATTTTAAATTTATCTACCCATTATTTTAGCAAAGGTGTTTTTAAAATAGTAGACTAAAGAAATCCGTGGTGAATGTACTGAACATGGAAATTAATTTTTAGTATTTAAATAAAAATAAAATTTTTTTAAGGCAAAATATTCTGATGTGTTTGGAAATGCCTACTCCAAGATGAAGCAGACAATGTATGCCAGTATTCAGCCATCAGACTCCAATCTACTCTGGGACCCCAACTTCATGATGGGTTATCTGAATGACATCAAGTAAGTTCTCTGGGTTGCTTGCCATGTTTGTTCATTTGGTAAGAAAAAGAGTTGCTTTTATTTGTTTTTAATATTAATAAAAGATTGCTTTTTAAGATGAACAAATGCTTTAAAAAGAAAAGCACGATGCTTCAGTCTCAAGTAGATCCAGCAATACTAATTAGACTTTGTTTTCTCTTTTCTTTGTTAACACTACTTTTCAAGGGAGATAATTCTCATAGTTATTCTTTAAACTTACTGGCTGTTAAATGATTTTACTGAATTAATTAGTTTCTCTTGTTTGACAGATTACCTGTTGACGAACAACTGGTGAAGAAGCTAATTGACAATCCTGCACATAGATACAGTTTTGTATGCAATGCCATGTTGAACATCTGTAACTCACAGGCTACAGACAGGTAAAAGTTATCGTTTCACCTGTGCAACCTCTCTCTTGATCCCCTCGGCAAACAAAATGTATGAATTAGTGTTCTGATACAGTTTTGTATGCAATGCCATGTTAAACATCTGTAACTCACAGGCTACAGACAGGTAAAAGTTATCGTTTCACCTGTGCAACCTCTCTCTTGATCCCCTCGGCAAACAAAATGTATGAATTAGTGTTCTGCGAAATCTATTCAGAAAGTCTGCTTGCGAGAAAACCAGTATAACTTTAGCTCTCTTAATTGTGTGTGTGTGTGTTTACTTGTATACTTTTACTCCTAGATATGAAAAAAGTGCATCCCAAATTTATTTATCCACAGGTCGCAATGATTTTCCTTTTCCCCATATCTCCATACAAATGATTCATTCATCCAGATGCTTATGTATTCAGTAATCAGAAAAATTGGAATAGTTGATCTTTTTTGATTATTCTTGTCTGTAGATCTCTCCATTTTAGAAATGTCTTTGTCATTCTAGGTTAAATGAAATCTCCATCTTGTGTGCCGAGCTGACTGCAAAGTGCAGCTCCCTACGTTCTGAGTGGCTGGGAGTGTTGAAGGCCCTCTGTTGTTCCTCAAATCATTCATGTGGATTCATTGACATTCTCACACAAATCGACGTATGTATGGCCTGCTGGTTTCCATTGTTAACAAGACAGGAGATCACTTGTTCGCACCAATAACTTTTTTTAAAGTTTACTTGAAGCCTGATTTCTTTAACACCATCTTAGTTTCCCTAACCTCTTCATGAATATTTTGTTAAGCTTCCACTTAGTTGTCAGTCATTTGTATTGGTCTTGTGACTGTATATAATCTGATTTTTTAATTTCTTTTTTTGCTTTAATTGTTCATTAAGAAAGCGTTAATCTTATTTACATTTCAAAAAAATGCTTATACAAGAAGTGAGTGGATATTTATTACCACAGACTTTTGTTTAATGTTGTTGCTTTTTTTTTTAATTTGAGATAGTGGGTTAATGTGAAATGCTTCTTCATCTTGCAAGTGTGGAGATACTGATATGATAATTATGTCCAAATACTTTCCCTTCCCTACTTTCAGACCAAAACCGTGGTCAAACATTTAAAAAAAAGAGGAAAGAACTTGGCAACCAACAGGTAGCATGTGGGTTCAGACCAGTTTGAGCAGTTCAGAAACAGACTGTAAATTAGAACCACAGACACTTTTTTAAAGTTGAACCTTGATGGGTGATGAAAACAGGGTACAGTCTCTAATATGTAGGTTCAAATATGGAAATGAGAAATGCCCAAACTAACCCTTTACATTTTGTAAACAACATTATCTACATCTGTTTATACAGAAAGCTTCACAACCTTCAGGACTTAAAGAAAACTTATTTATTTTTAAGTCTAGGAGTTTTGTTACTTCAGAATTAAAGTTAGAGGTCAGAAAATCTTTTAAACAATTGCTAAACATGATGGATTATAATAGAATTGAAAATCATTCATCCATGTCATTTTAATGTATAATTTATAATTATTTGTTTAATTAATAGGGTCATTAAGATATTTTAGCTTCTGAAGTCAGTAGAGAGAGTAACAGTTGCTTAATACCTTCAGCACCATCAATATACTGTAGTTTTTAAAAGGTTATTAGTAGGGACCTGAGTGATCAGGTTAATATTTTTTAGCTAGGAAGCTGAGGTAATGTATACTGTACAAACACAGTTACTTTCTTTAAAATGGAAAATATATGAAAAGGCTGCTTTAAAATACCAAGTAGGCTTTTCATTGATCTTCTGTGAATACAGTAATAATGTTTTGTAGGTCAGTGATCTCTCCATCCACGACTCCTTGGCTGTGTTCACTGCTATTCTCATTGCTCGACACTGCTTCAGGCTTGAAGATCTGGTTTTCCACGTTGCTCTCCCTTCTCTCATGGCAGCCTGTTCCTCGTGTACGTATGTGCATTGGGCCAACCAGACTCATTATTATTACATTTATATTTCACAACTTGACATTTTAAAATTAAATTTATAATGGCAAAAAATAGATTTTTATTTGGCCTTGGATAGATTTTGTCTTAAGTCTTTTACGTGTGCAATTTTATATACAATATTGAAAATTAAATATAGTAATTTTTGATTGAACCCTGACATTTGGATTGATGGGAAAATTTGAATAATAGGCTTTAGTGAGTGGCTTTGTCTTTTATAAATGCTGCATTGCTTAGTATAGAATATTAAAACAGTCACATTGAATAGGCAATAGTTTGTTCTGTGTATCATCTAAAAATGTATCCATTATCTATGTGGTGTAGCTGATGTTTTAATAAGTATTGTGTTTTTAGCACTTAGTGACCAGGATGCTGAATGTGGCGCCCGCCTTACCTGTCACCTGCTTCTCCGACTCTTCAAAACTTCTCACTTGGCTGTCAGCGCTCCGTCGCCTAATGGTCGCAACATCTGCGGTGTGAAGGCATCGTGCGACAAACACCTGTTGGCAGCCACCCACGACAGCATCAAAGTTGGTGCTGTGCTGGCAGTTCTGAAGGCAATGTTGATCTTGAGTAAGAGTCTACTTTTGTTTTTAGTTCTTTAAATCTTCAGCTGTGGTGACTAAGTGGCCATATTTATTGTGTTTTAAGCAGACAGGGGGCATCATCAAGAACTCTGCTGTCCTTTGAGTGGAAGGTGGAGAGAGAGAGAGAGAGGGGTAATCAGTAATAATTGTAGAACTTTGTCATCATTTCGGTGTGAAAAGAAGAGTTTCTAAATGCCTAAATATTTGGAATGATAGTAAAATAAATTATGCAGGAGTTCTTGCTATAATTGTGATTAGTAGTCTCTTAATTTCTAGAAGAAGAAAAAGCACAAAATAAAATTCTATTCTATTTTGTCATAAGAAATAAATATTTATGGAGCCTGTTGTAATTTGTTTAACTTGATACTTCACAACTGTTTACAAAAGTAAATTACCAAGATGAAATAACATTGGCACATTCTGTTTCAGGGGATTCTTGTAGCAATGACTCTAAGTTGAAGGCTGGAGCTAACAACAGCAGTGGATCCTGTGGTGGCAGTAATCCCCCAAGCCAGAAAACAGGGGACATCATCAGCAACTTGCTAGGTAGTCTAGAGGATGATAACATCATGGACATGGACCTGATGTTCGGGTAGGATAACACGTAAATTGTTTCCTCAACTAACTCATTACAGACAGTAACTTAACATTCTTCAAAGTCAGAATCCGCCACATACGCTTCTAGATTTTTTTCAAGTAGCAGCGCTGTTAAAAGTTCTAATTTCTTTTTTCCTAGATGATATCTGCTGTTGACTTCAAAATTGTAATTTTTTTCTTTTGTTACATTTTAAGGCATTTTCCTATGAATTCTTCTTCCTCAAAAGCACCCCCCCCTTTCCATAACACCAATTTGTGTATAAAATAGGTATCATTGTGCTGCTGCTGTTAAAGGTTGCCACGTGTGATGTACCTGCTTGGTCTAAGTGGATGTGTATGTTGAATAGCTGCTGCATAGTGGATATTTGTCAAAAGATAATGTGGAATGACGTGCACAGTCTATTGTTAACCAGTTATTTTTCTTCTTTGAATATTAATACAAGCAAAGTTTAAATAGGATTTCTGACCTGAATCATCTGATCTCCACAGTTCTTTATGGTAAAAGATTATTTCTAATGGTGATAAATTTGATTTTTTTAATGTGTTTGTTTGCCATGATTTTATACTGTATAATGTCACCCCAGTGAACAGTGAAGTAAAAGAAATCTCTTTGCTTCTTGTTCTTTCTACCAAGGGACTATTTAAATTACAGTAACAGCAAGCGTATTGAGAGTGCGGGGCTGAGCGAGTTTGCCAAACACGCACTGAAAGAAATGTGCTGTCAGGAGTGGGTCCAGGAGAAAATCCTGAAGGATCCCGAGGGGTTGTTCCATGAGGAACTGCTCATGGATCCAGAACTAGGAAACAAGCAGGTGAGTCATGGTTTGTTTTGTTTCTGTGCATCAGGAAAGGAAAGCAACTGGCTAATATCTTCCATGAAGGAAGAGAATACACATCCTCTTTGGTAAAGGCTTTTCCTAAAAACTGGGACTCATCTTTGCAGGCTCAGCAACTTCTGCAGATGATCTGCTATCCTAATGGCATCCCTAACCAAGTAGAAGGGAATGAACCAGACAACAACCAAGTGATTCAGCGTATACTCCAGGTACTTGCACATTGTGTTATTATTATTGTTATTATTATTATTATTATTATTAATCTTTTAAACAAACAGCACCTCCAGTTATGAGATGCTGTTGTATTTCAGCCTAACTCTTCCCACACCAGCTATAACAATTTTGTCTGTTGTGTTTCTTATGGATATCATCAGAACTATTAAGTGCTTTAAGTTTTTGGTCATTGATGAATTTAAAATAACCAACCCATTTTTTTAAGTAAAAATATTGTCATGAAAACAATTTCAAGGGAAGGTAAACAACTTTGATTGTCTTATTTGTTATGGTGACCTTAAAAAGATGGGGTTAATAATTATCATAGACTTCTTAACATTAGTGGAAAATGTGTCCAAGTTTAAAAACGTACAGTATGATCCAGCAGTTCAAATGGCAAATTTTCGGAGGCGGACTTATTTTTAAGACAAATTCTGAATCAAAATAAAATTTCCCACATACGTTTATCCTTTATAAAGTTAAGGGAAAAGGGATGTAAGCCAAATATTTGGTTGATTCTATATTATGAAAAAATGCATAGCACCACCTTTTTAGCTGCTGTTCACCTTAAAATTTTCAGATTACCAGATGACTTCATGAAATCCCTACATTACTGTATGTTATATGTAATACTTCTCAAAATATGGTCACATCATTTTATGCAAAGGTTTTTGACTTGACGTTAGAAAGTAGTAGAGCTAAAAGACGGCCATTCATTCATGAGGTTGTCTCTTTTTAGTCTGATTCAGAAAATTCTTTTGACTGTACATAATTTTACCACATTTAACTCGCCCCCAAACATTTTTTTGGTTTGCCATGATTCTTTCACTTAAGAGTAAGTATGCTGCTATGCTCTTCTCTAGTTCTCAAAACCATTTATTGTTTTCAGCTAAGCAGAGATGTGAGTGACTAACCCAAACACAAACGGAGGAGCTAACAGAATTTTCTCTGTGGAAGCTTTGAGCCAATTCCATAGCCATGGATTTTAGCTCCTACACCAGTTTCTTCTAACATTGGCTTTTCTTGCTGTAATGTTTTTCAGTGTTGTCTGAAACACCCACAGTCATTTTTCCCGCTTTGGCTCCTACCTTTGTTAGATATCACAGTATCCTCCAAAGAAATGTCTTTGCAGCCAGTGCTTATGCATTTATTAGTCAAACAGCTGCCAGATGAGACTCAAACAGATGAATTATCATTATCTTATTTCAAACAAACGCAGCAAAGTCACACAATTTCCAAGTCTTTGTTGTTTGTTCACTAAAATAGATGTTGTGATTGACTTGGATCTTTTTTCTTCATGTTCTCCATCCAATATTCCAGGCCCCTTGCATGTTGTCATGTTTCAGTAGGGGAATATCAGCTTTACTGAATTAGGTTTGTATGGATGTAGGCTCTCTGTGGTGCCTATTATCAACATGTGCAGTTAGTCAAAACTGAAAATTACTGTTCACATATAAAGTATAGTTTTGTTTTTAGGGAAAAATATAACTCAAGAATTGAACTTTGGAAGTTTTAGACGCTTAATTGGGAATTCTTAGTGCCATTTTGCTTTGACCAGATGCTGATTGTTGGCCCTAGAAAATACTCTATCCTAGTATATCAATTTTTTTTCAAAACAAAAAGTGCAAATCATGGATTAATTAATGTATTTTTTTAAATGTTCTTTGTCAAAAATGAGGTAAAGCTATTAAGAACAAACTAATCCTTATAGGTTTGCTCTATATAAAATACATTGGCCTAATGGCCTGAATGTGGCACCTTGGGTCCTAGGATCCTACTATTGATCAAACTGTTTAACCAGCTTTTTTATTTTAATTAAAACTTTTCCCCAACCTATAATGATGTTTTTCGGTTTACATTTTGCTAACATTTTACTAAATATTAAAACTCAGATCCATCTAATCAACTTAAAATGTCACAAATGAAAGAAGGGATCAACAGCACTAGCCAGATTATAACTAATCAAAATCACTAAAGAATTTTTTACTTATTGTGTTGTTTGAAATCTGGTTTATTATTTCAACAACTTATGCATTTCTCAGTGAAATACTACATCAATAATTAACATTGATATTGCTGTCACGTTTATTATTTCAGACGCTTGACCAATGGTCCCTTCGGGTGTCATGGCTGGAGCTGATGCTGATGTTCAAGCAGGCTAGTTCACAAACGGTGCTTTCTTCTTTGAAACCTGTTTTTTTTTTTTTTGTCTTTTTTAATACCATTGTTTATCAGTCAGTCCGGTCTGTTATCCTTTTTGCATATCGAACAAACCCCTAGTTCTCTCCACCTGTACAAAGAAGGAAAAATACCATAAATACACTCAAGAACGTCCACTTGCTTCTTAATGTGCAATCAGAGACCGTGACAACGACGACAGGTGGTGTACAGGTAAGACGACTTCACTACGACAGATGACTGATTGTTGTCAACTTGAGACCGACAGACATACAACAGTCTTTGTGACATCAGCTACTCACTGCAGCATCTGAAGGGGGGGGGGTTTAGCAAAATGTTTTGATATCTATAATTGAAAAATCAGTGAGAAGCGCATCACCATTTGGACTCTAAAACAGAGAGATAATTTTGCTCTTCTTAATGACAATTGTCTTAAAGTGGACTGATAGATGTCTTTCCTGAACTATCTAGCAACTTTCAAGGTGTTAAGGAGGCTGTCTGATGAGAAGGAAACCGTGTTAAGCTAACTCCACCGTTTTATTTATCTTTGTTGCCAGCATTCTTAAAGAAGAGAGGGGATTTTACCACAGTAAACTATTGAGAGAAATAATGAAATAAGACGTAAACAGTGAAAGGTTAATGTCTGAGGCTGATGAAGATTGGCAGTCAGATTTTAGGAGGTGGTTATCTAAATAACATTTTTACTCTAAATACACACCTTCAGGGCTGAAATTTGGAGCTGTTGGTAAAAAGTTTGATGTTTATCGGTGTGCCCAGAATATGACATAATGTACCTTTTAAAATTAGAACAGATTGTGGATTTTGTGTAGCCATTATTTGGGGCAGGGAGTAAGGCAAAAACTATTTAAAGAATAAAGACGTCTTTTATTGAGTTATTAAACCGAGTAGTGTTTATTGTAAACTAAAAACACTACCCTTCAACCCTTTCCTGGTCAGAAAATGCAATATTTACCATATTTTTTAGCATATAAGTTAATACTTTTTTCTGCAAGGGCCTGACCATCGACTTATACTCCAATCTCCAACTTATATATGGATGAAATCATGATACTGGGAACGTGGGACCCTTAAGTATCATGGGGAAATTTATGTACGATTGTATGTGGATGTGTTGGTGCATGCTGACTCAGGATCAGTTACCTCCCTTAGATCTCTGTGCCCACGTTGTCTTTGGCCTACTCTGAGGACGGTTTGTAAACAAAGACGGTTTTTGTATCACTAAGCGAAAACACAAACAACGCAACCGCTATACTCACCAATTTCTAGGAACTATTTCTAAGGGTTTATATAATTTGTAACACCATACGCGTGATTCAACTTTTTATTTGATAGGTAAAAATCATCTCAAGCTCTGTTCCGTGCGGATTGAAGCTTCTTTATTTCGCCTTTGTTCTCTTTCTTTCCTTCCCCAAATCTCTCACTCTGATGTTATCCACCACTGCTGTTTTATAACCCTGACAGAAATTTTACCCTGTTATTACTGTACAAAAGTACGATCGTACTATCGACTTGTGTGTGAATGAAGGCTTGGAAAACAGGAAAATTGACCTGTTCGACTTATACTTCACATCGATTTATAACCCGAAAAATGGTAATATGCACAAATATGTAGAAAATCTCCAAGATGGTTGCACAAAATGAACTTAGCTAATTAAAATTATTAAAAACATGTTAAGAAGTCGTGTAATGACTCATAGCACAAATGATTTAGTGCACGGCTTAATATTCCAAATTAAAATGAAAAGAACAAAGTCAAAGGTGTAGAGTAAAATCACCCAAGTGTTGTGTAGAGGTGTTGAAACTGATTCAATTTTTAAAATTTTTCTGTCTTTTTGATGCTAAGTCTGTCATCCTCACTTAATAATTCTCAATGGACGGTGCAGAATGGAGACCCATAGTTATGCTTAGTGCTATAAACAGTTCTTCCTGGTGGTAGTGTCTGTATGGGTGTTGTCAGCTCTGGGTCTGTGTGGGGTAGTGTTTAATGCCTCCATCATCATGGACATCAATTTTTGTGCCAGCATATTTATGTTAATTGGCCTCAGATGACTCTAACTCCACTTGATGGCCCCACTTTTACTTGCCACATCCAATGTGTCTGTGTCACTGGCCAACCAACTAAATGGGACGAGATCTGTGGTATGAACACTCCAGACTTCCACATCACCAAAAGGAAAGGATTTGATGTCAGATTCCATCATGTAGAAAATAATAATGCAGGTAGATAACAAAATAGGTAATGCAAGTTGATCACTTTTGTTGGAAAACAGCAATATAAGTAGCCAAGATAATGTGGATCAGCATTCTCCTGTATGTACCATCTATAGTACCGACATGCTCAACTGTCTTTGGCCAGTTTTGGCCGTTCTGAACAGGACAGGATTGATATGTTGCATCACCAGTTTACTATTTTATGTCTTATAGAATACCCAAGTTTTTTTCACATTCTGAAGTCAGAGTTCATTTGTTGTAACCGTGTAGCAGTGACAGACTGACAGACAGTTAAGGGCAGATGTTTGGTCCTTAGTGGTAAACTGCCTCAGTTCCCAAACACCTGGAAGGGTTTCTTTTTTACATCTGTTAAAATGACAACCCAGTAAGAAACTGGAGATATACTTGGTTTATTCTTATAGGACAATTAGAAGTATTGTATACCCGCCCATTCTTTGCCTTTTCCTAATAACTTTTGCATTTTCAGATTTAAAAATTTTGCGCAAGAGATAATTGTGCCCAGAAACTGTATGTACATAGTTATTTCCATTACAAAATTCTAAACTAAGATGGAAAACAATACGTATTTCATATTTGCCTTTTTTGCTGCATTAAATTTTTTAATTATTATTTAAAAAGAAAACCCAATTTTTGGTTCCAGGTTTGGTGGCCCGAGGAACCATTAAGTACAGAGTTCTGTAGTTGGCTGAGGTTTTGTATGTACATACTGCAAGTAGATATAAATTGTATCACTTTAACAGTCTTTTAAAAAGATGAGGAAATGGCAAGTTTTAAAACAGAATAAAAAAGAGTTTTAAGCTAAATGAATAATTTCTTTTCTGTTTGGCTGGCTGCAGTCCTTAGTTCTGAGATGGAAGTTGGTAACTGATAGGTTAAAAGGGTAAATGTGGATAAATTGTTTCTCTTCTGCTTTCAGGAGGCAAACAAGAACAGCATTTTGGACAGCATTGCAAAGGGCACACTGGACCTGTTTCATCAGCAAACTGAGTTTCTCAATAATCCCAATTCACCTCGGCAAATTCTGCAGCAGTTGCAGCAGCAGCAGCAGATTGTACAGCAACAGCAACAGCAGCAACAGCAGCAGACCAAGTGAGTGTAGAGATGGGAGGGGAGGTGAGGTGGCTGGGGTTGTGTTAGGAGAAGAGTTAGCACTTTTAGTCTGCTGTCCGGCAAGAGGGAGGGCATTATCATCAATTTGCATGTTCCTACAATAAGCTTTGTTCCTTAACTTTCTTAATTTCTGATGGAAAAGAGGAGTTGGGTATATGCAGCAGTGAAGTCGTTACCAAGTTTAGGAAGGGTCACATACAAAGCCCCGCCATCATCATTTAGCCATTTGTTGTTACCACAACGTTTAGTTTGCTGCAGAGAATAAGAACAAGCAGTTGTAAGTGCTCGGTTGAGCCACCTCTGGCAGCCAGAAGGGCCTCTACCCTGTTTTGCATTGAATCAGAAGATTTTCTATCAGTCTGGTCTGGGTTCTTCCATCACTGTGAGAGAGCTGCTTCTGTCTAATTCCATCATAATGGTGGGACATCATGGATGGTTGTTTTTAGCTGGTAATCCAGATGCCTGATTGGGATACCCAGGGAAGAAAATTAATGCCTTCATTTCTCTTCCAGACCCTGGTCACCCAAGAGGTGTGGAATGCAGCACCATAATTTTGAAGAATGTGGGCAATGAATCTCAGCATACCTTGGTGCAATGCTAACCTCACAGAATTGAGATGACCTTTGACAAACCTAATTTCTGCTTTTACACCATAATGATTGCAGTCCTTATTATGATGACACTCCCTTTTCCATACTTGATTATGAGATGAAGGAAGCCCGGGTACCCCAGACATGAACTCCAACAGGAGTTTTTAAAGTGTTCTATTCTTATTGGACAGAAAGAGATTTCCTAGGTGCTACGCACACCCACTAAAGTCAAGTTGGTCAGTTGTTTAGCTCATTTCTGTTGGATGGTTTGCTGTGGTAAACTTGTGATAATATTGCCCAGATCCATGAGAAAATTCTGAACGGCTTATAGCCTGGCCTCAGATGAACAGAGAGATATTGCACGGTCTGTTTGGTGTGTGGGCATACAGTGGTGTACAAAAGTTTAAGAATGATGGCAGAACAAACATAAATTGACTTGTAAAACTAGAAATTCCAGCATGGGAATTACACTGACAGGAAAGCAATTTCTCGCTCTTTTGATTGACTCGCCCTCATGATCAGTAGTAAATATTTTGCATACACTTGCTTTTCTTTACGATGGAATTTGATAGCACCAAAATAACGCTGATGTCGACTGCTTATATTTGTGCTTTTTTGGAGGCTACCAATAGAACATAGTAATCAAATCATAACTTTTTTAGTGTTCTACAATGGGTAAAAAAATGTACTCAAATTGTGAAGTTGCACAAGGAAAAACTCTCATATTCCAAGATTGCTAAGCATGTTGGGTACAGTAAAACAGCTCGTTATTTAGCCTGGGAGCTGTATGGATAAATTGGCGGCTACATCAAACCCCATAGAAGTGGCAGACCCCAAAAAAGCTGATGACTGGAAGGTAAAACATCTGTCTGAAGTAGACCAACACAAAATGTCCTTTGACATTTTAAGGTAGGTCCTCCAAATCCCAATCTCTTTGAGAACTTTCCAGAGATGGCTTTGCCAGGAAAAAATACCCTTTGCTTCTTTGAAGAATCAAAGGATCTGACTTCACTTTGCTAAGGACCTTGGGAATGTTGGCCAGGGTGCTCTGGTCCAATAATCTGAGTTCCAGTAGTTTGGATGAAATGCTTCACTGAATCTTTGTCAGGCATAAGTTCCGACCATCTGATCCAAAGTGTACCAAGCCACCGATCAAAGGCAAGGGCAGGTCCATTGTGGCTTGATGTTATTTCTGCAAAAAAAGGGGAAAAAAGGGACAGGTCTTATTCATTGTATTCAGGGAATAATAGATTGGTTTGTTTACCTGGTCATTTTGACCAATATACTAGAATAGTATTCTGAGGATTGCTTTCTTCTTAACTGGATTTTCTAACATGATTATGATCCAAAACATCTGGCCGTCATCTTCAAGTTGTATCTCACAAAATTCCAATTCTAAAATTATTGGCTCCTCAAACTCTGAGAATCCAATAGAGAATTTTTGGAGCATCACAGACAAAGCTATTAAGATGAAAAAGCCGAGAAATTTGGATCAATTCCAAATTATTCAGCTGACCTGAGCTGATATTTGCACAAACTATTGCATTTATCTTGTGGACTCCATGGTTAAATACTTCAGGCTGTAATTGATGTTTATGGTTGTGCAACCAATACTTCGCTTTTGTGATGAAATTTTGAATATGATTGATTCATTCTTAAATGTTTCTGCCACGAAATTCCACCATAACATAAGAAAAGTGAACGTGTGAGGCCCATGTCGGAATGTTTGTTTTTACACTACAACACAGGGAGAATGAATAAATGCAAAGCCAAGGGTATATACAAAGCATAGGAAGGAATTATAAAATACAAGGACCCTTGTGGGGTTATCTACAAAGCAAGTAAAAGCAAAAACGATGAGCAGAACAATTAACCAGTGCAGTGGCGGTGGTTAACAGTGACAGTTCACTGTATGGGTTGTGGTGACCATAAGAGTACACAGCTTATTCTGAAGATGTTCTTGTTTTGCAGGCCCGACTCCGAGAAGGACAGTGTGTGGCTGGTGGCACCGCTGATCTCACGGCTGCCAAGCTCGGTCCAGGGCCGAGTCCTGAAGCTTGCAGGGCAAGTTCTGGAGAGCAGCAACAACTTCCTGTCGAAGAGCAAGTTTGACAAGGAGAAAAACCAGAGAAGGTAAGAGTCCGATGGAAATAAGAGTGGGAGAAAGCCTTATTTACACCTACAGCTTGGATTCAACTGATACACGAAGTGGAAGAGTGCAGAATTTCCACAGAGCACGATGGGTATTTGAGGGTGGTTCTGGTTGGTCAGGTGTGAGGTTTGTGAACACACACAAAATAAAGGGAATTATGAACTTGTTTTTACAAAACAATTCTTAGAAAACAGATTTAAGCAAAACTCGGAGATTTTCTTTGGTGGGTGGGTGGGGGGCATCTTAGCCTGATCTCACTTAGTCATTTCATCACCAGATTCACTTGTCCTTTCTCTCTGTTTTCTTGTGCCACGTTTGCACCATGTTGAAGAGTGGTGGAGTCGGGTTGTTGCCATAGAGTTCGCAAAAGTTGTTCACAGAATTTTCCCACAGCATGTTGTCGTTCCTCGGTCGTTTTGGATTTTCTTTTTTACTTCTCTCCTTTCATCCCTTAAAATTCAATTTCTTGGAAAATGTATGATCCAGGATGGTGAATGTTACCTTTAGCAGCCTGTGTCTGATATACACTGGCAGCCATAAATATGAACTCACCAACAGAATAGCCCATGTCTCTAAAATGTAAACCAATTTATTAGTGTATATGGTTACATTATCAAAATGTCCTTTTTTGCTTGAATTTTTTTACTTGTTAGTTCACAAATATCTGCACCCATGCTCTGTGTCTGTGACTGTCTGTCTGTCTGTCTCTGTCTGTGTGTGTGTGTGTGTAAAGTGCAATTACTACTGGGGATCGTCCACTCTGGCTCTGGAAATTTTCCAGTTTTTCAGTTGACTTTTTAAAATTCTCTTTGCAGTAAATCTCTACTTGGACATCAGCCCTTTTTGTCTCTTATTCTAACATGCCTGAAGGGTCAGGATGAACAGCGAGAGGGCCTGTTGTCATCACTTCACTCTCAGCTTGAAAAGTTCATCAACAATGTGAAAGAAGTGCTGGTAAGTTTCACTCTATGCTAGGCTCCCTTTGCTGGTTTACTTATTGATATATGATACTAAAGTGAAGCAAGTAATCAAATGTTTAACAGTAGCATTTAAAAAGTGCAGATGTTGTAAAACAAAACTAATAGAGATCAGATGCCAATTTTCAGTATCAAGAGTATTAAATAATGGCAAAGATAAAATATTTTATTATTAAATGATAGATGAAAAGTATACAGATACTCATTGATATGTTATTTATTAAATAATGTGGTAGTTATATGTTGTAAGCTGATATATAAGCACTGTTTCGGTTCTAATTGCTGCCAAGGCAATTAAATGGACCATAAAAGTCATAATCTGCTGAAAATTGAATATGAAACTCAAAGTTTCCTGCATTCAGCAATGGCTGACACATTGCTTTTATAGGAACTAAACTATACGAGAATTTTTCCAAATAGCAATACAACAATGGACATATATGACAAACAGCATAACATTATTGGAGTTGACTATTTATTATGTATAAATGCAATGATCAAGGTCGTCCATGTCTACAAAGTAAATTCAATAGACAATTTATGTGCTAAAATATTTCTAAAAAGAAAGTGAAAATTTAGTAGGTATATTTATGAATACGGACAAATTGGTGTCTTTTGATAAGTTTTGCGAGCTGAAGTGGGATGGGTTTTCATTGTAGCCTGACTGGCAAGGAAAACTGAAATATGAGTTGATACTTCATAACTCAAAACTAGCAGATATTTACTAGACAATTGCAAATGCATATTTCTTTACTTGAATGTAGTGCGGAAGTATTCAGATTTTGCAGCCAGTTGTTTATCCATTGAACACGTGAAAATAGTAGAGTTTGCTGTATCAGAAGTACACAGTGTTTAATGTTTACTTTTTTCCAAATGGTTTAACAGGACAGAAGTCCCGATGAAAGCAAGATCCGACAGAACCTCCACGAGGCACTGCAGCTGAGGCTGAGTCTTGTAAGTCAGGTTCTGTTGATGTATACGATTTATTCTGCTTTCTAATGTCTTCATTATGGCTGAATGCTTGTGATTTTGTTGAATTCTGAAATTAACTCTGTCAGTCTTTGCTTGGTGATGACTGGAAAAAGTTGGTGTTTTTCATTTCTTGTGCTGCTTCTGTTTAACTGCCCTTTAATCTTAGAACATTACACTAAATATAAAAAGAATGTGGTTGTCTATAGAAAGAAGTTAATACCGTGGTCATGGTTTCTTTGCATAATTTAATCAGCATAATTTTTTAGTAGCCAACATTATTTAGTATTCAGGACAATCGAGCTCATTATTTATGTCCATGTCTCTAGTCAGTAGCTGCTATGTCCATATCATGTATATGCACAAGTCTGTATCTTGTATTGTCATGTGTCGAATTCTTGCTGCAGTGCAACAGCCTTCTGTGGTATGTTGTTGCACCGACAAAAATGATGGCCTATCCGATTCCATTTGGCTATTCTAGCACATTGTCCTGTCTTAATAAAGATCTTGTCAGCCTTGCAGTTTGTGTGTGTGGCGTGTTGGTGTCTGCTGCGGCTGCTGTAGAACTAGATTCAGAATATTGTCCAAATACTGCTCAGCTGTAGATTCCAGTTCTGAACCAACAGCTGACTACAAAATCTGATACAGCTCAGCCTATGATATTACGCTGCCAATGTGACCCCCAAATATGTTGTGCTTTTCAACAGTCCATTCCTGTGATGGCAGTGAACCCTAACTGAGGATGTGGATCTCAGTATATGGCCCCTTATATTATCAGCCTCCTGATTATGGTGCTCAGGTGAACTGTTACACTTTGTGTTTTTATTGATGGGTGAAAACTAGATATATTATCATGTTTTAATCATGTTTTCTGCTTTCAAATAAAACTAAAAAACAAAAAAACACAAAGTTTGTGTTAAAAATGTTATATGTTTGTCCTTTAACTGGAGTTGGCATCCCTCAAGTTTTTTTATAAGCTATTTGTGGTGAGTTTTGATTTTTCTTCAGAAGTAATGGATGCTAAGTACAATGTCAGAAGAAGATTTTTAAAAATTTCCTTCCTTCCTCAGGTTGGAGGGATGTTTGACACAATTCAGCGTAACAACACCACCACAAGTGACTGGGCCATTCTTCTGGTGCAGCTGGTCAGCCACGGCGTAGTGGACATCCAGACCAACTAGTGAGTCCGTAGGTTCTTAACAGACTGCCAGGGAAATGCGTTATGGAACTTCGCCCTCAGGTTTTTTTTGTTACTTCCAAAGAGAAATAAAAACCCTTTACTGAATGTAGATTAACTCAGGGATGCTTTTTGCTTGAATTTATCGTGTGAAAAATGTTAAACAGCTGAGGCAAAATTCCTAAACTTGCATTGTCTTGTTATCTATTTCTAATTGCCAAAGATGGGAGAGACTCGTGTGTGTAGAATGTCGACATTTTGCTTTCTTATTGTAGCGAACTGTTCACGACCGTCATTGATATGCTGAATGTTTTGATTCACGGTACCCTCGTCTCTTCGGATCCCACAGACAAAGGGGATGACAACAAACGGTCCTACCTGAACTTAATTAAAAAGATAAAGGTAACAATTACTACAACAAAGAACGATTGAGTTTTCAAACATTGATCCAGTGATATTGGTTTCTTTTGTCTGATATAAGCCATTGCAAGAACTACCTGTCTTTATAGTCGCAGTTACAAAACCTAATGAAGACCATTCCATTGTTTGCTCAAGCATACGTTTATAGGAACTGTGTATTTCACACTTATCACTGTATAGTACTCACCTGCTTAGAAGGAATGGACACCTGCCCTAATGACCTTCTGATAAGCAACTTTTTTTTTTTAAATAATTTTAATAAGATCTCATCTTGTTTGTTTGTTTATTTTCCTTTGTTTTCACCAGTAAGTTATCTTGTAAACAGTCTTTGTGTGACGATGCTTTACCTGGGTTTGTCTGTTCGTTACAGCGTGAACTTGGGGACAAGAACTCTGAAGGCATTGACAAGGTGCGCCAGCTGCTGCCGCTGGCCAAGCAGTTCTACGAGGTGATCACCTGTGAGCCGCACGGGACGCTGGTGGACACAAAGGGTAACAAGATAGCTGGCTTCGACTCCATTGGCAGGAAGCAGGTGAGCAGCTGTCCAGCGCACCGTCTGTGCCGCAAAGAAAGTGCGTGAGCGGCATGTGCTTTAAAAACTGTGAACGTTTGCTTCTAAGGTGTTTCTCTTTCTGTAACTCATCTGAGATGGGGCGACACGGCCCATTGGTTTTGTTTTAGCTTGAAGCGGTGCTGCAGCTGTATCTTATTTCTCTCTCTCTCTTTCCCTCCCTCCCTCCAGGGATTACAAGTTGCATCCATGGTGAAGGTAAGCCCGTGGGAGGTCATCGAAGGTCACAAGAACCCAGCTCCGATGTCATGGACATACTTTGGAGCAGTGAAGATGGAAAAGAAAATGTTGAAGTATGAAGACCAGCACAGGTAAAGTACTGGCCCACGCCAACCAGTCTGAACATCTCTCTCTGTCTGGTATTTGGTGCTTCAAATGGAGTTTACAGAACTGCTTAAATATTTATTATCTTTTAATTATTATCATTTTTGACTTATCCATCTTCTGTTCCTCATCTAGGAGCCTCCCATTTTTACCTTTTGTATTATTTTGTCTCTTTATCCAGTTTCATTCATTTTATTCAACCATTGATAGGGAGTTGGCTCCTAAACCTTGAATCCTGTTCTTCATCTAATTGCAGGCTAATGCTGTACCACACCCATATGATGAGGCAGCCAACCAGTTACTACCTTGAACCTCTCAACCTCCCTCCAGAAGATCTCGAACCCCCAGTGGAGAAGGTGGTGAGTAAGAACACACTTACCATTTGTACGGGGAGGTAGGAACAGTCTGACCAGGGATTGACGAAATGTGGTCTTTACCATTTGGTTTTGTTACTTTCAGGAGGAGAAGCCCAAGGAGACGGCAGAGAACCAAAAAGATGAGCAAAGTAAGAGCAAGAAGCAGCAGAGGCGGCGGCGCCCGCCACGGACGCCAAGCTCATACATACAGGTATCATCAAGAGATTTCTCACACGTGTCCTCCTGGTCAGCCAGGGTTACACCCTACTGAGTATACACCGACATTAAAGGGTACTTGCCTTCTATACAGCAGCAGCAGCACCTGCTTTTTCAACATTCTGTTGTTAATGAAAATGTGTTATTCTTCCAAAATAGAAAGATGAAGATCTGCTGGACCCGAACCATTAAATGTGATACCGTTCTCAATTCAACCTTTTTGGCTTAATTAAGTATCCGGCACGTTATTTCTAGGAATATTGCATTTAGTTCACCCCAAAAGCCTCAGTCTTCTCCGTTTTTGTTTCTTTCTGCTAATCTGCGTCATTGCTGGCTGGTGCTGTACTTCTGCGCAGATGCTACTGGGCCTTTGTTGTTGGTGTTCCCAGCGGTCTGCTGCAGGAGGCCAACTGACTCAGCCACGAACTTACAGGCTGAAGAGAAAGGCTACAGAACAGGAAGATGCGTTGCTGGTTCAAAAGAAACCCTTTCTCGATGGGTGGCCGGTATCTCAGCCTCCTCTACCAAAAGATGGTTAGCTGAGGTTGGATTGATTGGCTGAGCAGTGGTTAGAAAACTCTTTGACAAGGTGACCTGACTGGGCTAAACACCGGCCGAACTACACGCCTGGTTCGTTGTGCTGTGGTTGGATGAGAGCAGATTTGGTTCTAAGCAACAGCGCATAACAGAAGAAAGGCCAGAGAAAAGTATTAAGGTGGATGTGCTTGCTTTACATTAGAGCGTGGTGGTGGAAATGGGAAAGTATGGAGGTGTTTGACTTGACAAAAAAAAAAATAATTGGATTCTCACAAAAGAGAAATATCACAATATTCTGCAGTGCCATGCAATTCCATCAGGGTATTGTTTGATAGGTGATGGGTATGTACTGCTACAAGGTGGTGATCTGAAGCCCGCCGCAAAGATCACTACATAATGCTTTGCTGGAAAGCATGGTTTGGTCTCTCTGTATCCAGGGGGAACCACACTGAACTTGTCTGGGATGAACTAGATTGAAGATTTTTAAAAAAAACAGAAGTTCCAATCAATATCCTTCAGCTATGGAACTACTTGGAGGAGGCATGTGGGTCACTCTCAAGGCTGTTTTGAAAGGTTACTGGGCTGGATGCCCACGTTATGTACAGTAGTTATTAATGGTGGCTATATTTGATATAGCTTTATATGTAACGGCTCCACTACTGCCACCAAGTTCTTATTATTACCAGGTGAAGTGATCATTTGCAGGTAAATGAAACACTGAGGAAACGGCTGAAGTCTGTCAGATAAACTAAGGCAGGATTAAGTCTCTGCTCTACAGTGTCGGTAAAAGTGGCAGTAGCAGGATTTTGATGAGAAAAGACCGAGTAATTGGTATTAGAATGAAAGTAGCCTTTGAAAGCTACGTCTACTTTCACATTTATCATGAATCCATCTCTCATAAATCACTGGTCCTTGTGTGAAAACTCAGCTCATTAGAATCATCTATAAAATGACCACTTGTCTTTGACACTCATTTTCACTTTGATGAATTTCTAAACGAAAACAGAGGTTGTGCAGTCTCCATGCTTTGTATCCCAGAAGTTCCATTATTACAGAGTAGTTTACATAAGTTGGAGTTGGCAAGAAGATGGCTGGTTATCAATTTTCTTATTTGTTTTTTGTATCATCTGATCTTTGGTCTTCCAATTTCCATGTTGTCCTTGTTGATAGGTGTCTTCAGAGTGTAATGTGCTGCTAAAACATGCAATCATTTATTTTCTTTATTTTCCCTTACTAGCAACCCGTCCGACTGAACTACGGCCAGGAGCCCATGTACCAGCCCAGGCCGCCACCCAACTGGTATGGGCCCCCACAACCTCAACAGCAGCCACCCTTCTACTCCACACACCTGCCTCCAGGTAAACGTGATTACTGCGCCTCCTACAAACGGACTGTCACATTGTGTTAATTATTGTTTAAATTAATTTTCGATGTCGAGCAACTTCCGTTTATTGATAATAAATTATGTTGAAATAACTAGAACGATCAGGTTCATCGAGTATTTTGAACAATTAATCTTTAATGTTTCAAAACTAAAAAAAAGCGCACCGGAGTTAGTTTTTCAAGGGGTGTGCTGAATACACCTGTTTCTTGATAAGAGTGAGAGAGAGAGAGTGGTGATGGATTACTCCTCTTTGGATGTTTTGTCAGATGAAAGGTTAACTTGATAATGTAGTTATGTACAGTGTGCTGAGAGTATAAGGGCTAATTGCTCACGGATGCTGTAGTATTGTCCTTTCCATTCTCCTCAGGTGGACCCACACGGTTTGGAGCGGCGCAGCAGTACAACAACCCAAAGCAGGCGCTCAGCTCGATGATCCGGGCACGGCAGCCTGCCACCCAGGGCTACATCCAGACCAACTCTCAGCAGTTTGCCAACATCCACATCCTGCAGACAAAGCACCACCGTCAGCAGTTTGTGAGGCACACGCTGCGGGCCCAACAGCAGAATCGCATGGCTGAGAGCCAGGCCGCCCACTACAACAACCCGCAGACAACACTCCACCACATGACCCAGTCACCAGGTGAGACGGTCAGCTTCCTGTCGGAAGTAAAACAAGCACCTTTCAAGGCAGCAGACAAACTGGAATAATGAAACAAACGAATTCTTCGTTTACTGCAGAACTTTCAAAGTAACAATAAGAAAAAAATCCAATTAAATTTTAAAAGTGACTTTGTGCATCAATTTGTTATTAAATTTCTCAAGAGATAATGAGTTACAAAATCACTGAACGTCTGAGCCTGACTTAACTCCTTTATATCATTTTTTTTAGAAACAAACTGCTAAATATCTGAATTGTCTAGAGACATAGTTCTTATTTTACCTTTATGTATTCACGCAACCGTCTTAGAATTAATCAGTGACCAGATTTCTCTTCTGTTTCCTGATCCCTGTTGACTCCCATGTTTTTGTCAGCCAACTCTGTGTCGTAGTCAGGGTTTCAGATGTAGATTGTTTGAATGGCCATCAAACGTGACCGCAAACCAGTTTCAGTTGGTTTTTAAAGGTACCGCTCAGGATGACACAGTGTGTGAATGTGAACTAGATAACCGTTTTTCTCATCTATTCAAAAAAAAGAGAGTAAATGTTGAAACTGATAGCCTTGAATGCTTTGTTCGGCAGTTGCAGTGCTTCATTACAGCTAAAAATCATCCTGCTTTTCTTTCAGCATCGTTCCGGAAGCTTAGGCAAGTTCAAAGTGGCCAGTGGGTTGACGGGATGATCCCACCGGATGGAAGGGATGATGTGAGTGAGTTAGTAGGTAAGGAAATCTGTCCACTGCATTTGGTGAAAAAAGTTCAGTTTGTTTCTGCTTCTATCTGTGACTGGGTTAAGCACAAATATGGCCACTTTTCTTCCAATTTTATGTGCTTTATTTTGAATATTTCCAGTAGAATTCAAATATGTGTTTATGATGATGCTATATTTCTATTTTTAATGTGTGTACTGTGACATATTGGCTGGACCACCACAAGGTGCTGGAAGTTGTTCCAAGGGATATTCCCCCATTTAGTCATATTCTACACAGTGAAAGGATCACAGTAGGAAGAGGGATTGTGATGACAAATGTCCCTTTCAAGTTCATCCCAGTGATACTCCATTGGATTGAGATCCAGGGACTGTGCTGGCCATGGAAGATGCCTGAAATCTCTGTCACATTCCTTCGATCATGAATCCACAAGGTGGGTACGGTGGATAAGATCATTATTGCCTTGGAAGTGGCCTTTCTCAACAGGGAGGAAATTACGTCATGTGGATGGGAGTGAGAAATGGGCTGATGAGATGAGGCTCGGTTATAGATGAAATAGTGGAGCTCAGTAAAGTCACAACTGTCAGACGTTTTGTTTCATCAGGATGGCAACAAAGGCATTCAGTACATCCTGCAAAGGCACTAGATGCCTGGGAGCAATACAAATAGATAAGACACAGAGAGAGAGAAGTAACACCTAAAGGAGAGGACAAATATAGCACACTTTTGAGCAAACAAAATGGCAGCTCAGCTGAATAGCACAAAACTTAGTCTGGTGTTGCCACTGGTGATGCTAAAAAGATGTCTTAGAGCTGTGAAAAAAATAAAAGCTCTGTTAAAGTTGCAATGGATAAAATTACAGGGCGTGTAGAATGTTTGTGGAGGTAGCAAAATGGTTTGGTGTTTTGGAGCTAATGCAGTTGGTGACTTTTGTACAATAATGGAATATTGACAAAAGAGTATTACCTTGGTTTTTTTTCTGCAAAGGCATGCTATTCCTTCTGGCAGACATTTAATAGGTGTAGGGCTCATTCTTTGACAAGGTGTAATCACACTTTAAAAGTAAGCAGGCAGTATGAGAAGAACAAAGAAAGGTGGAGTGGCTGCAGCCACCTGATTTATCACCCATGGGATAAACTCAACAGAAACGTCAGGAAAATGGCGCCCCACAGTTATGGGAACACCTCCAGACAGCTTGGAGCTCAGAAACATCCAAATATTTGGCAAGTTTACTTGATAAGCTCCCCAGAATTTTCAAAGCTGTTATCACCTACAGTTCCTCTACAGATTTCTCTCCATCATTCACAGATCCTCAGGATAGTGGACCCAGCACCTAACTAAGGTGCTGGGTCCACTACACGAATGATCTTCTAAGCCATAGCCACCTTGATGCCCTTTCAGCACTCATTGTCAGGGGAGATGTCATTTTAAAATAATTGCTCAATCTATAAAGAAAATAAAAACATGATTTTCAAAGAAGGGGATGTGTGGAATCTGAATCCACTTTCTATCTCCTAATAATTAAGATGACATTTTCACAATGAAACTCTGGAGGTTGACAGTGCACATACTTACGATTAGAGAAAACAGGATTGGGGCCCCTTCTTTAGTTCAAGGTTATCGTCCTTTAACAAAAAAGAAATATTTCTATTTTTAAATTCTATAATTTAGTTCACTTCTCCATTCCATGCAGTTGAGAATTTTGTAAATTAGCATATAGTCATATTGCTTGCTCCATTAGATACCATGTTTTTGACCATATAATCATCTAAACATCTTGTGTCCTGCAGGCATCAACCAGAACTATCCATCGTACAGCGGTATGCAGCTGCAGCAGCCAACAGTCATGGAGTCAGGGATGATGTCACAGAACTTCAGCCAGTCATATGCCAGTGGACAAAACCCCGGCATGCTACAGGCCATTCCACAGCAGACTCAGCAACAACAGAGCGGCTACATCTCCCAGCAGCCTCCCCAGCAAACCCAGCCGCCTTACAATCCTACATCAAGGTAACTCTCGGATGGCCTCCGTTAACAGTTTACAAAAGCTGACATTCTGTACAGGAAAATTTCTTTTTTTATCAAAAATGGCTAGGTGGATAGGTTTAGCAGTTGTTGAAAATCCTGTTGGAAGTGTCACTACCACATTGGATGTAAATCTTCAAATATCACTACTGGAAAGAAAAAAACAAAAGATTTTATCGATGTTTTGGTAAACTTACTTCATGGCGATGAAGATCCCAGCTCCCAGTCAGTTTTTATACCTGCAACCCCTCTACTGAGAATTCACCCTATTAATTACTAGCTTCTTTTAAAGAACATATAGGGTTTTCATAGAGGAAGCAGCACGTTCTGCTGGCTATCACACAATGGGGTTATCCTGTAGAGTCATTAATAAGGCTTTTATTTTTCTGTAGTCACAAAGTGACTGACTACAAGACCAACCGGATGCAACCCTGCTACAGCTGGTGTTTCTGATTATCCAAAGCATGTGCAGCTCAGCTTTGAGTTATCTTTTTCTCATCTTTGCCAGCATTTGGCTGAGTTGATAAAATTACTGTAGTTTTATCAACTCTTAAATCCATCAGTTCTGTCATCGCAACTGATTTATTTGGTGGAAGTGTCAGTCACATTGTTGTTTTATCTTATGGACATTCAGAGAAGTCCCTCACAAGACAAGTTGAATAGGGTTTAAAATGCTAATCCAAACCAAAGAATATTATAGATTTTTTGTCCACAGTTTCTTTCTAGAAATAATGGGGGAACCTATGGCGATTAAGCTAATATCAAGTGGGCGTGCTTTTTTTAAAACTTACCGTCTAAATTTAATGGATTCTTGGTTTATCAGGATTTTATAGCAACTAGTTTTCAAATTGCCTTTCCTGATTGTTTTTTTGTCAGTCCATATTTACCCATCTGTGGTGAGTGCCTGGTAGACATGTTGAATAACCATTTACAAACAAATCTGGCTGTCTCCAGGTTTCTTTCCCTATCAAAGGAAATGGGTCATTAAAGAATGTTCTGTCAGGGTTCGGGTGTGTAACTAACTTGAACACACCTGGTCTAACAATTAGTGTTTTTTTGTTGTTTTCCTTGTCGGGGTAATAGGCTGATTCATCCATCAAAAGTAGTGGTGTTGGTTTGGGTTTTTCCTTAAAATATAGAGAAGTTAAAACAAATGTGCAGGTCTCGCGTATTTCTTAGAAACATGGTTCTCCCTCTAACCCCCCCTGATGACGATTCTTTCTTCCTTGCAGGTTACCTCACTCGATGCCGCCTAGCAACATACAGCGGCATACAGGAACCATGGGCTCCATGCCCACTTACAACCAGATGGGTCCTTCGGGGCCACCACAGCCACAGGGCCACACCTACATACAGAGCATTCCTCAAACACAGCAACAACTCCAGCAAATGCAGCAGCAGCACAGGATATTGGCAATGCAAAAGCAACAGCTGCAGACACCTCAGCAGCAACAGACTGCAGCACTTGTTGCCCAGCTGCAGAGGCAAATGTCGGGGCCACACCCACAGCAGCCGGGGCCACAGTACAACACATACCCCCAACCGCCACAGTATTAGCACAGCTGTTTCCTTCTGTGCAAGACAGTATTTTCTCTACAATGATAGGGGACACGAACATGTTTTTGAAGTATCCCCTAAACTAAAAAAAGGAACCGTTCTTCTTTTACTAAACGTGCCAAGGCAAAGATGACCCCCTTTTTTTTTCATTGGAAAGATTTTATGGAAAACATGTACAATGCAACATTACAACCAGTAAGATGTCAAGTTACTGAGTGTAATAAGAAAAAGAAATTGCTCTAGTGGTGCTGTTAGACCTCATGTGGAAATATCTAAGATAACACAATACATCCACTGGTCTGTTACTAGCCACACTGTATTGTGACCATTCTATTTGTTAATCATCATCCGCATTTTATATTTAATATATAATTAACTATGTGCTAAGCACATGTGGCCAATTGGGCTTTAATTCCATTCCTTGTGGGTATTTTGGTTTAGTATGTCAGCCAACTCACAGCATCCTGTGGCTAGAAGCTACTTTCCTCATTCACTGGTGCTTTCAACTTGAGACTGGAAAGTTATTTGGTGATGTGTTACCAGATGGTTGGCTTGGGAAGTTCTGGAGATCATTTGAAGTTGGGCAAACTCTCACCTCTTCACAACGGCTACTGCTGCTGCAGTTGGGTTTTCCTGAGGGACCACTTTATGCTGCGCTACGGTAAGTCTTCTAACAGATTAAAAGTAATTCATTTTTGTTGATTGGACTTTGCCCATACTGTTTTGTAAATCCAACTTTTTTTTTTTCTAAAAGAAAGGTAACGAAGTATTTTTTTTAAGGAAAAGATAATAATAGAATAAATTATGACAACACTTTATATTCAACTATTTATAAGAAAACTCAGTGACATTGTCAGGATCTGTTTATTTATATCCATGTACCTAAACATTTTTACAGAATAAAAGGTATGGTATCAGTTCTACACTACCATGAAAATGCCTATCTAATCATCAATTAGGCTACCGTGTGCCTTCACTGATGGCAGTAGTTAGAGGTCTCTCTCATACAACTCTTCATAATAGAAATGGAGCCGTAGACCAAAGTTTAGCAATTCCCTATTCTCGTATAAATGTATTGTTTGTTGTTGAACATGTTTATTCAGTGCCCCTTATGCTAATCGTACTTTAACAAATGAGAGAGACGGCAGTGCCCAGCTATTGCATGTTAAATTTAAAAGGTTGGTTCAAATAGCATGAAGACCATTAGAAAACTAAGACAACTCCTAACCAAACACCAATTTGTTGTGCTTAAAATAAGATTCGTAACATTGAAAAAGTAGTGATATATATATACCAATCAGGTTTCTTTCCCCGTAAAAGAATTTAGGGGCAGCTTCTCAACCATAATAATCAAATACCTGAGAAGCCATCTACCTTAATCAGTCTTTTATCCAAAAACAATAAGTTAACAGGCTTCTATACAACTTTATTAATCATTTACATTACAACTTTTTACAAAAAAAAGATATGTTCAAAATAAAAAATTTCTTGTAAATGCAGAGCCTTGTTGCAATAGTGGAAGACATTTTGCGTGAATAACGCTAAAGGTAAAATATATAAACAGCGGTAGTAGCTGTTTGCTGTTGCGAGGTTCTCAAGCTTAGTAAAAAAAATAGCTTGCATAGTAAATTCATTTGTAAGATCACCAAAAAAAAAAAAAGGGTGGGTGTGGGCAGTTTTATGCATTGCATTTGGCTCGTGGACATTCACCACTCCTCTGAACGGACGAAATTCTTGTTAACCTTTGGGCTACAACAAATCTCCAAAGGTTCGCCTCTCATGATGGCTCCCATTTCAGAATGCTTGTTCTTGTTGTAATACTTCATGGCTTCGGGCTTTGTACGCATGGGTGATGTTCTTAGCCGTCTGTAAACAAACAAACAAACAACCTGTTTAGCAGCAGCGTTATTACAGTAGTTGTCCAAATAGAAGAAAGTAATCAGAATTAGAGGACCAGGCTACATGCTGTCCTCCTTCCCTCCAAACAAGTGCACTCAGTCTGACAGACTGTTTACAAAAACATGTCCGTCCAGACTCAAGTCTCTCTGCCTGGTTTGTATCTGCACTGAGGAAGCATAAAAAAAAAAACAAACATACAATTTAGTTCTTTTTTCTCTTGTCATTAGAAGTCTGATTTCTAAATTGTGCAGTAACATATTTCACTGGTGCACTTAGCATTATTCTAAATTTGATGAGAGAGAGATGTTTACAACTGTATTGGGTTATATCATGTGTGCAAAATAAAAGTAATAAAACTCAAGAGGCAAAACTAAAACCGATTACTTCCTCTATTAGGAAACAGTTAACCATTAAGCAACCCACTTGTTCTCTTCAGGGGTCTTCGTGCAGCGTCCCTTGAAAACCATTGGTTGGTTTTGCTTCATGATGTCTGCCATTGCAGAATTAGAATGGCGAGCGAAGATCTCCTCAGCTTCCGGCCTGACACGGTGTGGAGGTGGCAACTCGTCCCACCTTGCAGCAGAGAGAAATGGAGAATTACTTCGAAGTTTCTAGCTACAAATAATCAACCATAATCTCTACATAAAGCAGTATGCAAACACAGCAAGTTTAAACACACAGCCATTTCTGTCAGTGATTTTAAAAACTAGCAACAACTTAAGCAACATGTATCGTTTTTCACCTTTAATCATCAAAATAGATAAAAGATGACAATGAACCACAGCCCCCAAAACTAATAGTGATAAACCAAATTAAATGAGAAAGATTAACAAGGTAGCAGAGCTCAAATGATTTGGGTTACTGATTTTTTAGATCTTAAAGTATAACATTCCCATGATGCAATGCTATAAGAACCGACAAAACACTTTGCACTAGAAATTGGCTAAAAGATGTCAGTTAAAACATACATGCATTATTAAAAATAATTCTGGAAAAGAGGAGACAAATCTGGTATAAAATGAAAATAACACAGTAGAATCGCATCTAAAGTGTTAATAGTGTGTACCACAATTGGCTGCCAGGTAAGCTGGTTTCAATTTTGTTTGACAAAGAAAAATCAAACAAACTCCTTTGATGCTCAGTAGCTGGAGTATAATGCTTAGATATAGCCAGAAAGACTACCTAGTTAATGAGAGAGAAAAAGATAAGGAAACACATCCACTTACGATGGAGTTTGAGATTCTTGATGAAGTTTACCAAGCTTAATTCCCCTTGGAGTCTGGTTCCCCTCCATTCTTAAGATGGGACCCATGTCAGATCCTCCATTTTTCAGTGCCATCTTCCCACCTTCACGACGATGGACTGGACAGTTCACAGGCGACAAGCCTCCACCACCATTGATAACATTCATGTTGCCATTGTTTCGTTCAGCATAATACTCTGCATTTTCCCCTTTCACCCTGTACCGAGGATGATCGGAAATGTCCAAGTTTCCATAATTCTCAATCAGATTTTTTATGCTGCCACCTTTGTTGTTTTCTGCTACTGCTGCTGCCTCCTGGCGGACAGCACGTGGATGAAGCGGTCGTGTCATGACTGGATCAGCGTAACCTCCCATCAGATCCTTTATGCACCCTTTGTTTTGTGCATAATTCTTTTTTGCCTCTGCACTTGGTAGCCGTTTCACTGGGGAAAGGTTTTCGCAGTTTTCCGCTGAAGTGTCGAACAGATTCCCCGTCCCATCACGGACCCGCAAGGCGTATGCCTCGGCTTCGATACTGCGGCGTACATGTAACTTTGGTCTAGGTACATATTTAGGACTTGTATAAGTCTCAGACATGACTAATACCATCTACTGTAGTCTGAAGTGAAAATGAACAAACAGCGATTAACCTCGGTGTGCTATTATAAGGGACAATTAGCTATTTCACTAATCATGTTCCGTACTGTTTATTGGCAGTTCTCCCTCAAAATTTCTCCACTGCCACTTCTGTTCCCCTATTCAATGTTTTTTTTTTTTATTATTATTAATATAGCAGTACTAACATAGGCCCTATTTTAACAAGCACACAGTTTCAAAACGATAACTGTTTGTTATCATAGATTTGTTTCCTGTCAAAAATATCCATTTGAAAACTAATAAACTGAAATTTAAAGTAAACAGAGAGGACGGTTATCGCATAAGCAATACTGTGACAGGAAGGTGAGAGCTCGTCCAGTTGTAAGTTGTCAAAGACAGATTCAAAAGTAAAAACTCACGAACAATTACCAGTGATGATGATGTTGTTCTTTAGAATGATGAAATTCTGAAAATTTAAGAAAATTTCACAAATTTGATTAAACATTTAGAATGATTTAAAAAAAAAAAAGAATGCATATTAATTTGATATGCAGATTTTATAACATGGAAAAGGTGGCTTGTGTGTTTCTGGCATTCTTCACAAAAGATAGAGAGGAGAGCCAAATGCTAGCGCGTTTCTCATCCTGCCCTAATGTCCTCGTTAAAGATGATGACCAAAGCAGCTGCAGCAGCCAGAGTCATGGCAACAGCACAGATGTTTCATGTACACAGCTCAAGCAAACAATTTAGCTATACTGCTTGGTTGGTGATAAAAGGATTTTACGAGTCATATCTGATAAATACAAAGCATTCATATCAGTGACCTCACAATGACCTGTCTCACCTGAAGTCATCTGATGACAATGGTTAATTATTATGCACACTTCCTCCCTTGATTTTCTTGACCAGATGAAATACAGGTTTTAGAGGAATTCCATTAAAGCTATAGGTGGCCCAAATTATAGTGGTTTCACAGGCAGTAAAAGCCTGAAGAGTTCACCTGACAGAAATACTATTAAGGCGCAGGAGGGAATGCAGTCTGACGCTTTCTTTGCTCAATAAAATAAGTTGATAAAAAATTGTTGTTTTTAAATATTTTTTTTAAAAAAGACCTGAATGAGACAGGCTCCCTAATTGCTAATCGTTGTTACAATTTACCTCACCTTTATTCTCATTTCCCACTGTAAACGTATTTGAGAAATGAGTCATTAGGTTAAATCTGCATCATCTCCCGTCAATCGGTAAACAATAGCAGTGTACCTCGGGGGGGGGGGGATAAAAAGATGATTTATTCCTCTCTCTTGTACGAATTAATCCTATTCAATATTATCAAAGCATTATGTATTTCTATTGGCAATAGCAGCAGAAAAAATTTCTGAAACACAGGTTCATTAGTTAGTAGTTGGAATGCAGATGACTAAGTACATGAAACCGGCTGTCAGGCAGGCGTGCTTTCTGTATCAATCTGTCAGGGTAGGTTTCCTTCCACAGATATACAGGATTTCTAGAAAGGACTTTCCGCTGTTTCCTACAGGGGATAGAAGTGCCAGGCTCCACAAGACACAGGAATGCCAACACTTGTTACCAGAAACTATGGCAATTAACAACTTCATCACAAATGACAATGACTGGAAGAAAAGTTATTTCAGAATGAGGTGATGGGAAAAACCTCTACTCTATGTAAATATCATCAGTCAATAACTTTTCTGCTCTTATATATTTCTTTCCTGTTTAAAAAAGTAAAGGCATTTCAAATATTTTAAAAACCCAATGACTCTCATCTCAGCGCCACTATGGCCAGGCCAATAAGCAAGAAAATCTAATTAATATTGTAGCTTTTATTAGGAGACATTGAGGCGATCCAAAAAGAACGAACTCATCTTTAAACTCACTGAACCAGACATGCCGGAGATATCATAAATATGAAATTCCAGCACAATGTTTCCAAAAACAGCAAACCATAGATTTCTGGCCCCTACCTCAAACTCTGTATTCTGAGGCTTTGATAACCTAGCAGCAAAATACACGAACATTGGCATTTTAATCGAGACACAAACTCTTCTGTTTATAAACACGACAGTTCCATGGTTAAAAATAAAAACAAATTTGTCAGTAACAACTCTCTTTTTTTTTTAAAAGAATTTGCCACAATTTTTAGCACATAACCTTGAAAAATGGAGCCAAATCTAAAGATGGCTGCTCTCGATTTACCAAGCCGATTCCTGCCATGGATAACACCCTCCCAAATCTACTGTTAATCTCAAGACCTTTTTTTTGTTTTGAAAATTATATTTAACAATAATAATCCAACCATATTTTAAATAAATCCAATTAGTTTAAAACACACAAATGCATGTACATGTTTAAACAGTCACATGACCTTCATATGATTTAAATTCAGTACTGTGTAGTTTTAGCATCCAATGCAAATATTATTTAAGATTAAAATTATCAAATGTGTGTAAGAAGTAATGTCACAGCCATTCTTTAGAAACTGCCATCTCATTTTTTCTTAGATCTGTAGTGACATCAGACTTGTGCAGATATACAGCCACGCTTAATGTATTCTTGGTTACAAGTATGTATTTGAACTTAATACAACTAAGTTATTACATAGAAATACTTATAGCTACAAAGAAAATTAAATGTGTTTATTTCAGTGTTTTTTTGTTTTAAGACACCCCAGAGTCCGACAGATCCTCACCAATATTTTCACTCATTCGCTCTATATATATATATATATATATATATATATATATATAAATGTGTGTGTGTGAGAGATTTAGAAGAAAAGAAAATTTGTTTTGCTGCTTTTAAATTCTTATTAGTATATTTTAAAAATCATTTTTAGAACCTGCCATAACTTAATGAATGACAACTCCTTGCCAATATGTCCGCCATCGATCAGCATACTATGCTAGTGTGCCTACAACTAAGTGTTACAAGTCTTTGAGAGCTCAATTACATTAACTTCCTTTTCTACTCCAAAGATGATAGCCCCTCTCTAGTTCACCTTCTCCAGCTCAGCCTCTCCTTTCTTGTTAAACTGATCCTCCTCCCAGAGTCGCCTTTCCCTTCATTTTGCGTGCAAAACCCAGACTTTTGTGTAACTCAGCCAAGTTTACGTATCGAACTGAAAGGCAAATACTTACTACGTTGCTGCTTCTCAGGTCACAACTCCAATGATTCTCTAGATGAGATTAAATCTCTCTGTGCCCTGAAGCAAGAAGTCGTTGTGATGATTCTTTTTTGTTTGCTTTCTTTTACAAAGACAGAACTGTCAAGTGGGCAGGCAGCAGAATTTGAGAAGCCTTTAAATAGAATACTTTTTATATCTGGCTAAATAAACATTGGCCAGGTACACCTTTTTTCTTCTTCTTCGCTTTACAACAAATCATAAACAAGCTATCAACGTCTCTCCCACTGGACAAAACCTCTGTTGTTTCAGCATTAACTCACTAACTACAAATCGTTAAAGGGAGACAATCAAACAACAGAGAACTCTGTTTCCATAGTCAGTAACCTAAGCTTACTGTACTGATTAACTTTCCCTTCAATTAAATCTTGATATCCCCAGAGATTATCATTTTCCTTTTTTGTTTCCATAACTTTGATGAAAAAATTAGAATTACAAATTATACAAGGTTTTTGGACTATAGCATAGATAACTAAAAATTGGAATCTCCTGGAACTAAAAGCTATGAAATAAATTTTAAACAACATATAATAATAAAAAGTAAATCTTCACTATGAATAATGAGACAATCTGGTTCATTTTCCGTTCTGTTTTAACCTACCAGATACCATATCAGTTTTTACCTTACTTATACTTTCCGAGTGCATCACAAAACATGTGGGGAGGTGATACATCTCGCTCATTACAAAGGGTCATATTATTAAGGTACTCTACAACTGTCCCAGCCCCTATAGTTCAACCTGTTCTGAGTAATATAGATCTGAAGGGCAGTAGGATGCAAATGCACCCAAGGTGATATACAGACAGTCAATCATTGTGCATTTAGAAGTCGTTCAACCAGATGGATTATAGTCAAATAAAACCACAAGTGCCACGGTGAGCAAGTGAATAGCCTTGGCTCTTTGCTAACAATGGTTGGGTAATCCAGGGTCAAGGGACAGCAGAGCATTCAGAAGCTGTGGGAATCTACTGCACGGCATCAGATCAAAGGCAGAGTCGAGACCATTAAAGCTTTAACTTTTTTTTTGTTTTCCTTCTGGGCCGTGAATACCTACCTTAGCCTGCTCTACATACCTGCTTAACTATAAACAAGTTTCAGATACGTTCATAAGGAGTGTAGAAATGATATCATACATAGATTCAGTTTCAATACTTTCTCAATATTTAATTTACATAACAGGGGCCCATTAAGCCCTGTTTCGCTATCCATGGAGCCTCCGTCCTAAACAATCTCAATGTAGTATCTTTGGTGAAACCACAGAGTAACGAGCCGCGAACTCCAACACTTTGCAACATTCGTCCTGACTAAAGATTCTTCTTCTAGCAAAAACATTTGTGTAAATAATAAACCATCAGAAAGAAACGAACTTAATCATCGATGCAGATAAGAGAAAGCAAACCTATTTTGGGTGGTGTACTAATTTTGGTCTCCCCATGGGAGAGAGACCATCCAGCCATTTCTACTTTATCATTGACAATGGTCTTCAATATCAGTTTTTTTTAAAAAATCCAGAAAAGTAGATTTGTCTCTACAAGGCAATAAATCAAATGTTCCAACAATTAAAAAAAAAAAGGTCAGCTACTCCCTAGAATCTCTAATGTGAGATTGTTTGAGCAGTCTGATCTACTAAATCTATATAAAGGTTTTGACATGATTTCTATGGAAAATCCTAAGGCAGGCCCATTAAGGGTTAATCCCTTCCCAGCCTTTGGATGGGAGACACCTTTCTATACACTTACTCACACACTAATCCGCAATAACCAGTAACTACAGCAACAACGAACACTGCAAAATGAAGTGTCTCAGAGATCCCTTCAATAAGATGAGCTTTATCAGATAGGGTCCAAACTGGCCCATTACCCCAACTTCATGCTTTTGGAACCAGTCAGGTTAGTTTTATGGAGATAGCACCAATGTGTTCAGGTCAGCCAGTTCTAACCCAGAGAGATATTACTTCTTCTTTAAAGGGTAGAGGTCAAGAAAATCCACCAGTTGCTCTAGGCCAGATTATCCATCAATGACAGCACCTTCCAGAGGTCAGTTTAGCCATGACGTCAAGGACGAGGGTGCGCTGTACCCACTACAGCAAACTTTTTAACTCTTCGGTAACAACAACAACAGCAAAAAACTGAACTAAAAACAAATATGCAGATACTGCAACCAATTAAAGCAAAAGCCAACCTCCACAATCCCACTGTAGGTAATTTACCTTTACTTGTCAAGCTATCAGCAATGGCCATATTAAAGACTTCTCAATCAGCCCCAGTAAGATAAATAAGAATGATGTTCTGGGGGGGGGGAATAATCTACAGTTCAAATTACACTGTTATAAAATGCAGCAGACTGTAAACCAACCAAGGGAATTGAAATATTCCAGCCACACAACTCAACCACACCAGCTGACATTTCTCCAGAAAACAGAACATCTTTCAGCAGCCAAATATAAATCTATTGTACAAACCTGGCAGGTTTATTTACTTCTTTTAAACTCAAAAACCACACCGACTCTCTATATGTAGTTTATCGTTTTCCTTTACAAAGTATTTGATTCCGTTGCCGCCGCCGCCGCTTTGGCACACAGACCCAAACAAAGGAGACAGGAATCCCACCCACCACCTTATTAATTACACGCGCGAAGTTTGCATGCAGGAAATGGCAAATGCAATAAGAAAAGAACCTACCAGAAATCTTCTCGCTGGAAGCAGGAAAGCTGCATCCCTCTCATCGAAGAAGAGTACAGCAACCCACGCCAAAGCGCAGCCAACTGCGCTCCACACGCTCCCCTAATCCAACACCCCGATAACTCGGCTAAAGATTATTTGTTTACAAATCAGATTTGAAAGCAAATAAAAGCAATTACTAACAACTCTTACTTCAAACTTTCTCAATACCCTCAGCCTCTACCTCGGCTATTTTTTACATGGAATTCTGTTCTGTCACATTATTATTTTAAAAGTGCACATCTGATGACCCTAGGGTTCTGACACTTAGAACATTTCCTAAGTAAGGTTCAGCCAAATTTACATACATCCAGCAATGTAGACAAATACCCAGAAATACAGTTGAAGCTGCCAAGTCAGCGATTGCCATTTAAGGGTTAAAGAGTCCACAGGTTTGTTCTCAGAAACCTTCAAGAGATTTTAAACATGCAGAATGTGCAGCAGCTTTCATACGTAAGAGAATACACCTTTACCTTATTCTGAATTAACAAGTAAAAGTCTGAATGAGGTAAGCAGGTATTTAAGAAATCTTGGAGAACTTCCACACAACTCCCAAGGCTTGCTAACGATGATGCCCGACTACATGGATCCCAGCTGAGATCTGAAGTTTTAATTTCACTGTGTGGTCTGTGGGACTTCAGCATTGAAGAGCCACTGACTAGTGACTGGCTCGCACAGAGCGCACAGAGCGGTAGATAAAAACCAGTGAGAAATAGTGATAGACAAAAATAGGTTTCCATTGATGAGTCACTTTTCAGTTTCCCTACCTAAGAATGTTTTAGCATAGAAAAGGGGAAAAAACAAATAGGATAGTTTTTGCAAGTAGGTTGCTGCCAGGGTTCTCTCAGGTTAATTATTAAGTAGAACACCAAAGACTAGTTATTTGTGTATTCCATTAACTAGACTGACCCCATTCCAGAACAGTGAAGTTTTTCTTCTTTATTTCCCAGTACAGTGTTTGTTTATCTCACACTCCCTCAATACATATATATACACACACACACACCACCTCCTCCTCTCCACACAAACTCTCTACATATATACACACACACACCCTTCTCTACATATATATATATATATACACCCTTCTCTACATATATATACACATACACCCTTCTCTACATATATATACACATACACCCTTCTCTACATATATATACACACACACCCTTCTCTACATATATATATATATATACACACACACCCTTCTCTACATATATATATACACACACCTCCTCTCCACACATACACCATTCTCTACATATATATATATATACACACACACCTCTCCACACATACACCCTTCTCTCCACACACACCCTTCTCTACATATAATATACACACACACCTCCCTCTCTACATATATACAGTGTCCTAAAAAGGATATATAAAAACAGTTTTCTATAGCCTATATTGCTGGACAGAATTTTTGCTTTATAGTAGTAGTATGAGGAAGAGAGATTGTTATCCATGGTTGGCTTACTCTGCTACATTAAATCACACCTTTTGCTTACCCCATGGCTGCGAAATAAGGGGGAAAGGGGCAAAAATTGAGCTTACAGATGCACAGGCAAGCAAGGTTGTCCCAAAGCAACATCAACTAGCTCAAGCAGCAGCAGCAGAGAGAACTAAAGAAAATAGAGCCAAACTAACATCCATTTTGAAAACCATAGGTGTGTGTGTGTGTGGGGGGGGAGAGAGACATTTAGCCCTCAACATCTTGAAGGTGGGGTGGCAACCAAGAAAAATTTCAGGAACTCTTAGACATTAGAACTGATGCAGGTGATAGGAATATGAAGAAGCACATGAAGAAATACAACATATCAATTAGAAACTATTCAGAATTAACTAATATCTTGTTCAAAACATCAGACCTGCACGAATGGACGGAAAACATTTCCAAACATCTCCTCATCGCAGTTTGAGAGGAACATTTTACACACACCTTCATCTGGCCAGCCTTATCTCCCCCCCTCTCCCTCTCTCTCCTCTCAATATTTCATTGAGAAGACTGGAAAGATTGATCTGTGCCCGCTTATATCAGTACTCTGTGTGTGTGTGTGGGGGGGGGGGGCAATAATAAACTCTTGTGGACTGTACCATGGAAAAAAATAAGATGGTGAGATTGGCTTGTTCATGAACCAGTTAGAATCTGAAAGGCTTCTGGACAGGTGTTTCCGTTCACCGCAGAGCGTGACCATTCCAGCAAGCATTACCTTGACATGTCCCTGTTCCACTGACAGACAGCGAACAGAACGCAACTGAATTTCATTTAAAGTGAATACAGAAATAATAACAATCCTTGCAAATTCCAAGCAAGGGATTTTGGTCGTAGGTTAACCCAGTTCACATTGGGTATAAACCAGGTGAGCTAACACTCGTGATCATCATCTGTATCAGATCATTAAACACTCCTAAAAGGTGACCAGCTGTAAAACATATTGTATACAATATTAAATAATTACAGAAACACAGAAGCACACGGGATATGCATAAATAGTTAGTTCCAACTGACAGATATACAGAATATGTACACAATACATAATTATAGAAAATATATAAACACAAAATGAATACGATGTACAGTGCATCAATATTTAATGCAAGTCCTTTTGCTTTATATAGAGCATCACTCCTTGCTTCCAGGCTCCTCCAAATATTCTGTAGCGCTTTTCACAATCCATCCAAGTTGTTTGATGTTCTCAGTAGCCACATAACTTTATATAGTACTCATGATGTTCCTATCGGGGCTTTGGCAGACCAAGGTGTCTTTGTGTGTGTTCCAGGGGTCAATGTCATGCTGGAAGATGAACCTGTCAGCAGTCGGTACGTCTTCAGTTTTATGCAAATATCTGACGAAAGATACACAGCCCCACACTTGCATCGATCCATCTCCACGCTTCCTGTAGAGAGAGAGAGAGAGAGTCTTCTGCCAGGTTTGGTTTTCCTAGTGTTTCTCATCCCTGCTGCTCATTTCCGCCTCGCCATTTGGCTGTAAATGGCTAAACACCAACTGAGACCACCTCACACTGATGTCCATCTCACTGCTAACACCCACACCTTCAGCCTGCTCACCACTCACAGGATGTCTACCGCCGCCTCATTCACCGCAGAGAGAACACACCTCCCGCACCATTTTTGGAGAGTTTGGGCTTTCGTCCCCGACTGTCTTTCGGCAACAGTACCAGTTCCACATATCCTCTTGTCTTGCACGCAGTTCCTTCCAAGTCTGGCCGCACGTAGTAACCTTCACTGGCCAAGACTGGTATCTATATGCTTACCACGTGATATTTCCTTCCCAGAAGCCATAGTGCTCGTTAACCAGTCCTCCTGCAGGTGTGGCACTTCATGACTGTACTATGGAGTATTTAATATTTTTTTTACACGTAATACTGTATATCTTAGTCACACATCCCTGCCTTCGAGCCGGATCATGTCTGTCTGTCTGTCTGTCAGCGGGGGCAGAGGGTCGTCTGGTTATCAGAACAGTCACCCCCCCACTATCCGACTTAGACATTCTGTGTATACAGATGACAGGTGCGTGGAGAAGCAGACAATGAGATGATGGTATCCGGCTGTTCTTGCAGAACTCCTAGTTAAATAGTAGCCACAGAAGGATCAGTAACAGATGAAGAGGTGGAAACGAGTTCAAATTCTATATCTAAAAGTCTTTAGAACTACATAGGTAATCAGCTGAGGGGGGTACGGTTTCCTCTCAACCTGCTGGAGGGACAGGTGAGGGAGAGGGAGCTACTAGGACTACATAGGTAATCAGCTGAGGGGGGTACGGTTTCCTCTCAACCTGCTGGAGGGACAGGTGAGGGAGAGGGAGCTACTAGGACTACATAGGTAATAATCAGCTGAGGGGGGGTACGGTTTCCTCTCAACCCGCTGGAGGGACAGGTGAGAGGGAGCTACTAGGACTACATAGGTAATAATCAGCAGAGGGGGGTACGGTTTCCTCTCAACCTGCTGGAGGAACAGGTGAGAGGGAGGGGGAGAGGGAGCTACTAGGACTACATAGGTAATCAGCTGAGGGGGGTACGGTTTCCTCTCAACCTGCTGGAGGGACAGGTGAGAGGGAGGGGGAGAGGGAGCTACTGGGGACTACATAGGTAATCAGCTGAGGGGGTACGGTTTCCCTCAAATAACCCATAACCCGCTGGAGGGACAGGGGGGGGGCTGGAAGGAAGTCTCAGACACGCTCAGTACACGGGGGCCGTGTTTGCTCAGACCTATCCACCCCTCGAGCGCCGCAGGAAGGAAGGGAAGGGAGGGAGGAAGGGCTCAGCCAGATACTCCGCGGAAAGTTGATGACTGACGCTGTGATTAGCATCAACAGTCGGGATGAGGGGGGGGTTCAGGTGGTGTGGGGGGGGGGTCATAGGTTGGTTCGCGGTCTTGAATAAATAACGAGAGCTGAACAACTGCGCACCGGGAGGAGGAGGAGATGGGGGGGGTTCAGGCGGGACTGCCTCGTGCTGGGGTCAACAAAACCCCCACAAAGGTGGTAATGGCGACTAATTGGCTGGGATGAGAGGATAGGGTCGGTCATTAACAGGCAGCAAACCGAACCCCGATCAGTCAGGGGGAGAGGGGGGTCCACGTTCGAAGTGGCGCCAAAACATAGACAGCAGTCGGGCCCCTGACACCGCGCGCGCGACAGGGAAGGGGGGGGGACTTGAAACTATTCCCTTATATTTAACTTCTTCGAAATATCGGATAAGAGCCGAGATAAAAGGGGCCGGCCGGCCGTTCTCTTACCTGCACGGTCCGGTTCCCTCCCGCAGCCAGGTAGCTAACCGCCCTCTGTCGCGCGCTTCCCGCCGACACGGCAAACGAGAGCTCCCTGTGGACTCGGACGGGGGGCGCATGCGCGGTGACTCCCCCTGGCGGCGAGCGGAAGTGAGTAGGGAACCGAGGTCTGTTTACCTTAGTAACCGCTTCGCCGTCTGTCAGGGAGGCACCAGATTCCTTGTTGGTGAAATCCAGGTGAGTCCCGGCACCGTTAACCCTCACGGTCGACTCCTGCCGCCCTGAGGCGGTTCGTCGGCGGGCAGGTGGTCCGACTTCCCCCCCCTCCCCCCCCCCCGGGGACATCGTACGGTCAACAGGGTATACACTAACGGCTAGTATGGTAAACCTCATCATCCTATAGAATGTTCTAACTGTTACTATGGTAAACCTCATCATCCCATGGAATGTTCTAACTGCTAGTATGGTAAACCTCATCATCCCATGGAATGTTCTAACTGTTAGTATGGTAAACCTCATCATCCCATGGAATGTTCTAACTGTTACTATGGTAAACCTCATCATCCCGTGGAATGTTCTAACTGTTAGTATGGTAAACCTCATCATCCCGTGGAATGTTCTAACTGTTACTATGGTAAACCTCATCATCCCATGGAATGTTCTAACTGTTACTATGGTAAACCTCATCATCCCATGGAATGTTCTAACTGTTAGTATGGTAAACCTCATCATCCCGTGGAATGTTCTAACTGTTAGTATGGTAAACCTCATCATCCCATGGAATGTTCTAACTGTTACTATGGTAAACCTCATCATCCCATGGAATGTTCTAACTGTTACTATGGTAACCTCATCATCTCATGGAATGTTTCTAACTGTTACTATGGTAAACCTCATCATCCCATGGAATGTTCTAACTGTTACTATGGTAAACCTCATCATCCCATGGAATGTTCTAACTGTTACTATGGTAAACCTCATCATCCCATGGAATGTTCTAACTGTTACTATGGTAAACCTCATCATCCCATGGAATGTTCTAACTGTTACTATGGTAAACCTCATCATCTCATGGAATGTTCTAACTGTTAGTATGGTAAACCTCATCATCCCGTGGAATGTTCTAACTGTTACTATGGTAAACCTCATCATCCCATGGAATGTTCTAACTGTTACTATGGTAAACCTCATCATCCCATGGAATGTTCTAACTGTTAGTATGGTAAACCTCATCATCCCGTGGAATGTTCTAACTGTTACTATGGTAAACCTCATCATCCCCTGGAATGTTCTAACTGTTACTATGGTAAACCTCATCATCCCATGGAATGTTCTAACTGCTAGTATGGTAAACCCCATCATCCCATGGAATGTTCTAACTGCTAGTATGGTAAACCTCATCATCCCATGGAATGTTCTAACTGCTAGTATGGTAAACCTCATCATCCCATGGAATGTTCTAACTGTTAGTATGGTAAACCTCATCATCCCATGGAATGTTCTAACTGTTACTATGGTAAACCTCATCATCCCATGGAATGTTCTAACTGCTAGTATAGTAAACCTCATCTTCCAATGGAATGTCCTAACTGCTGGCATGGTAAACCTCATCATCCCATAGAATGTTCTAACTGCTGGTATGGTATACCTCAAACAGAGCAGTAAGAGTAATTTTAATTGTATTTATGGAAGTTAACCCTATTACTTTCTCGGCCATTCAGTTTTTTACATGAACATCCAGTCTACACTTAACTGAACTGTTGACCTGTTTTCTGTACAGAAAGACCACAGATTCACTATGCCTCAAGTTTGCTAGCCGGTAACTAAACAGTGAAGCTGTATTTAAACTTGCTCCAACTTTTTTTGTTCTTTTAAAGTAAATAATGAGTGTCACTTGTACTGCATTATCTGGACTAGCATTTCTCAATGTGAGCCATAGGGTTCCCTAGTGAGCCACAGTACATATCTGCAGGGCCACACAAATCTTCACCATCAGGTGTACAATTTCCCTTGTTTGCTATTGTAAATATTAGCACATTTTCAAAACTAATTGACAGTTAATGGTGGTCCTCATTCAGTTCTTTGTCCAGTGGCTTATGAGTCACTGTGAGTAATATTGTTGCGGCGAAGCAACAACCTTCCTGGACCTTGAATCGACCACGGTACATAAGGTGTATCAAAGTTTGGTGAGCTCCAATTACATATCATGCCATGTCTTTCTCTGTTTTCCTTAATGCCCAAATTAGTAGATGGAGTCTTAAAAGGATGCCATAAGCCAAAATATTTTGAGGAACCCTGCTCTGGACAAGGTCCAGCAAGTAGTGGAACTATAGTTTCTTTTAATGTTTGAAAATAGCCACGATTGTATTGGCTCTCATAGGGCTTTGTGCTCTGTTGTGCAGTTAATGTTTAACAACTAATCACCTAAAATCACATATCCAAGTGGTTTTCATCAAAGATCATTTGTTGTGCTAAGATATGAGAGATGAGAGAGACATTTTTTTAGAATTAGACTTAAAAATAAAAGGATATAGAATAATTACCTGGAATCAAAGCAGAGCATGATTGGCACTACAGATGTTTGCTGTTATAAATAAACATTACTGTTACAGTCTGATCTAGCCTTCCTGGTTATTAACTCCATTCTTCACATTTCCACAGGTGTACTAACCATATATAATATAAAGTAAAGTAGACTTTCCAACTTCTTCACACCTCCACAGGTGTACTAACCATATATAATATAAAGTAAAGTAGAGTTTCCAACTTCTTCACACTTCCACAGGTGTACTAACCATATATAATATAAAGTAAAGTAGAGTTTCCATCTTCATTAATATATTTCCTGTAAGAAATGTTTCTTAAAGAAAAATACACCAGTAAGAAATCAATCAATCAATCAATCAAATACAAAATTTAAATAAAAATAACAGTTTGATAAATAATAAAATAATTAGCAATTTTAAAAAGTTCACTTTGTTTATCTCAATTTGCTAACAACTGACTTTTTTATAAGGACTTTCTGGACTCAACATCAGAGCTACACGCCCCTTCCTTTTGCTAATTAATAACATTCATTACCTGCCCAGAAGCTGCAGAATTCATTACTCATTTGTGTCCATTTTCTCTGAGTCAAAAGTAGAGCATCATTCACCAGGTAATGTTACCTGGGAACAAATCTGGTTTAAAATACCAGTCTAGCCAGCAAATCAGGGCCTTAGAAAGATAAATAAATAAGAAACACTAGAGAAAGGGAATAATCTGTAGCTTATAGGTGTGAATAAAATAAACTAAATTCTTTTATTTCAGAAATAAATGACAGTTTTTATTACTAAAATTCTAATCTTGCACTAAATATATATTTACTTGTTTATTTATTTATTTTTTTACTATTTAAATATCTTATTTGGTATACATTTGTTGATATGTACGTACGCATGCACTGGCAGATACCAATATATATTTATTTTTTTAAGTCTTGTGTAACAAACATTTGAAAATAGTTTTTTTTTATCTTACCTATTTGTCAACTAAGTGTACGATTATATCCACAGTTATGGCTGCTGCTGTGTGTATGTGTGTACAGAGCTTTGTTGACCTAACTAAAGGGCTAGCCAGCTACTGGCTGCCATGGTTGAGTGCCTTGGGTCAGCTTGGTTTGATATATCTTCCTGGTGACATGCTTTCTTTCCACTCCTCTTCACCAGCCGGTCTTGCGAGTTTCCCTCCACATCTAGAAAAGAAGTGTTCTACTAGGGATTTACCGGCTAAAAGTGCCCTCATGGCATGGGATAACTCTTTAACAGATAAACATGGCACTATGCTCGTTTTTGCCAGGGTAGTCTCCCTTGTAGAGAGACTGACGGACAATAAACATAAACAAATAGATCCAAGTTCAAAAGAGCAGCTGTTTATTCTGAAAATCACATTGTGCAGATGAGATCAGCAATCCCAGTCTCAGCCCATTTCTGACAGAATTTATATTAGGAAATCCTGGGGAGTTTGGTTTATGGGACACTTTCACAAAGATACATAGTGGGGTTCATGTTGGATGGATGGCCAAGCCGTAGCAGAATTTTGATATCCTTAATGCATAGGTGGAGCAAACTGTGTCACCATCTTTAGACAGACAACCAAATCCCTGACAAAAACGGGTAGAAGTCAAAAGTTCTTTTGAGGACCATCCACCGTTCAGTGACCAAAATTGCAACCAACACTATGACAGACAAACCACCATATTTTCTTTTATGGCTTACAGATAATTTAACAATTCCTTCACCAAATGGCACCATGCTTGTACATGACCACTAAAACTTGTCAAAATCTGGACTCGGTGGGTAAAAATGTCAGGGTTGTAACAGACAGGATGGCATGGTAGCATCTGTTCTGCTCATTGCAGTCAAGGATTGACACTGTGTTGGGTAAGGAGTGGTGCATTTTCTGTTGTACCCCTCTCTGTAGAGATAATATCTGGTGATTTATATGGACACCTGCAAGATTTCTGCTACATATGCAGCCAATTATTGACGTCTGGTCTCCATGCTCCTCCTCACAGCACAGCTTCCATTGTTGGCTTTCAGTGTCCAGGATGCACACGAAGTCACCTGCTCTTATATGCTTGTCAAATGACTGGAATTGCCTATTGGAGTCCAAGGAGGTTTTCTAATCACTCTCTGTGTAGTTTTCATTAACCATTCTCTCTCTTTTTAAAAAAAATCAGTATTTTTAAACATACTTTTGCTGCATGAGTTTTTATTTATTTATATACTAGCAGATCATGAGAGAGAGATAGATAGAGAAGAGAGGAGAGAGAGAGATAGAGAGATGAAGAGAGAGAGAGAGGGAGGAGAGAGAGAGAGAGATAGATAGAGAGAGAGAGAGATTTAAACAAATGGAAAAATGGGGGTAAATAGATGTTTCTTTCCAAATCCTTCAGCTATCATTTAGGCCCTGGATGATTGCTAAAGAATGTGACTAAAGGTCAGGGATTTTCCATGATGCTGTTTTTTCCAGTACCTTCTTCAATAAAAACAAAGTATCACAGCAAGAAAAAAAGAGAGAGTCACTCCATTTGTACAATATATGGGATGATCATCTGCCAGCATTTATCATCAGCCACATTGCATGAATGAAAACACACAGATGGTGGGAGATCTGACCTTAGCAGCTTGGAGGGGTCTTATTTTACTGGTTTTGGGTTCTCCAAGGTTGATGAAAGCCTTGTTTTATTTTGTCCAACAGCTAGAAGTGTCATTCAGTCACAACTATGTACTGAGACCTTCAAACAAACTTTTCATCGTAATAGAGTCTGACTTTGCAAATGATTCATATCCGTTTGATACAAACCTTTTCTTTTTTTTTGGTGGCATGAAGGATAAAGTAGCTGATAACCATTTCCCGCTATGGTGTCTGATGTATCCACTGGCGTATGTATACCTGCTTCTTTAGTTCATCACGCATTAGTGAAGAAATATGGTGTTCACTAGCACTGAAGACATACCTATCCAAGAGACAGCCAAGCTTATTTATAGCCCGCTTACAATCTTGAACAGGAGACAGAAACACTAACCAGAGGTTGTTTCTGCCCTGGTTCATCATCAGCTTCACAGAAAAGGCTTTTACAATCAGTTCCAATAAAATTAACTGTATGCCCCTTTCATTAATCAAGTTCAGCTTTCAAGAACTTATATGCTGATTGGTCTTGCTTTAAAGGCTACATGATGGTGATGTTAAGAAAAATCCATTACACTCTAAAATGCCATCTAATGCATATCTACTGTAGAACTTAGCTCATTACCTTATCTAATGCAGAATTAACATCTTTGCACTTCCAATAAAACATGTGACATCACAGGTATGCTGTAGAGCTACATGATACCACCACCTGAGTTTCTGGATGAAGCATCTTAGCATTGTGACAAAATACCTTTGTATGAAAGCGTATGGAAGTGAGTATGCACACATCTTTTTGGGACACCCTGCATATTTTATAAATGTGTATGCGTTTTGCAGAGGAACATCAGTTTAAAACCTGAATCAGTAAATAAAACAAAGCAAAATAGTAATGTATTATCCGGTTGGCAATGTTCAGCTGCCACTCATGACTAACATGGACGTAGAAAGTTGCCTGTATAGCTGATAACTCATCTCATAGGGCAAGTAAAACCTTGTTCATAAATGGGCATCACAACGTTGTTTCTATCTATGACCAGAACTAAATAATCATCTTTGTGGACTATTTGGTAGCTGATGAGTAATCTGAAAACATGTTAGAGATGGTACAACCTGACCACCTCCATTGCTCGAGATAGTTTCTTTTTCTCAGTGCACATGGGCATTCTCTTCCTTCTCAGTGATAACCATCAGTGAGTGATCTTTGTACTGTAGAAACACTTGTTTATATGGAGCCCTATTTGTGATAAACAAATACTGATATCTAATAACCTGTTTATGATCATTTAGCAATATTTGTATTGTAAATGATAATGACCTCTGAGTACTGATATCTATGTAGTTCAGGATAATAACCTGTTAATAAAAACTACCTCTTTTTTCAAAGCTTTTAGTGTATCTATATATATATATAAAATGATGTCTTATTTTTTTAGATATAACAAAATGGCTGTACAGAGCCCACCTTGTACCACCCCCTACCCTGGATTTTCTACTGATGGTAGTTATGTAACTCCCAGACCTGCACCCAGAGTCCGACCTGAAGCTGAAGAGTTTGCTAAAAAAAACAAGGGATCTCTAAAACTGTTTGGGGAGATTTCTCCAGTGGCTACCCCACGACCACCTGAGCCAAGATACCCCACACAGAACAGATATGAAAACTGCAAGTATAGTCAGAAAGGTAACATTGGTGCCCTCTTGACTGGTGCAGCCACCCAGCGACCAGATAGCCAGGCTTACCTGCGTGTGAGACCTGAGGCTCAAGATATTGCTGAGGTTCATAAAGGTGGTGAAATGGCTAGACTGATTACTGGATCTGATGAACAGCCACTAACAGAGAGAAATAGTTACCAGAGTAAAGTGGAGCAACCAGAGCGCGTAGTTGTCCATCAGGGTAGACGGATGAGCAAACTGCTACATAACCCCAAGGAGTTGCCTGTGTCAAGTCGACCTGCAGCAAGAGTCAAACAGGAAGCCCAGGCAAATGCTAATCTTGCAAAGGGGGCAGGCATGGCAGCTGTTCTAGGGAAGGAAAAGTGCCAGCCTCCTATGGCAAAGCTACGCGTGACCAAGCAGGGGGAGGAAAATGCTGATCTTGACAAAGGCAAAAGAATGGAAACACTCTTCACTAGCTATGGGGATCAGTTGCAATCAGCCAGGTTGCCACCCAGGGTGAAGTTGGAAGGTGAGGACAACGCCCAGCTTGATCGAGGAGGACGGATTTCAAGACTGATGCACGAGATCCAGAGCCTTCCATCCCCACCAAGACCCGCGCCGCGACTTAGCAGGGCAGCCAGACAGATTGCCAGGCAGAACAGGGGGAGCATTGGAACAATCTTCGCTGAGCAAGGAAGAAAGTCTCTGGTCATCGTACCAGGACAAAAATCAAAAATGTATGAAAACACACAATTTTATTAACTACCCTTCGGCAACCAAGGTGATACTGAATTGGATTTGCATCACTTTTTTTGTTTCTAATCACTAATTATAGCGGGCTTGTTATACCTGGCCTCACAGCATCCTCTAGTGTCTTCATTGCTCACCTAAAATTTGTCACAGTTCATTATGGGGAAAAGGTGGACCTTTGAAGCCCTTCTATGCACACACGAGGTCAACAATAAGGAAAAATGAGAAAACTGCATTTTCCTTCACTCCATAATATTACATAGTACTTCCTTTTGTTTTAAATTTAAAAATATTTAACAAAGGGAGATAACCCTGTATCTTATAGTACACGTGTAATTACTGTTGTCATCTTCAGTTTGGACATTGAGTGATGAAGGGCCCCCCCCCTTTATGCGGGCATTAAGTGATAAGGGCCACCTTTTTATATGGCGCCATCCCCTGAGTGGTCATTAAGATATAAGGGCCCCTTGAAATATGTAAATTTTTTGTAAATAAATAGCCCTGGCAAAGTAGCCAGGATGAGAGAGTCTCCGTCTGGGACATTTTTCTGTACAATTACAACCCTTATGAATAATTTTTTTTTTTTTTTTAAAAGAAAAAATGCAATTGGTAATCCTTGTATGCTGATTACTTGATATTTATTAATGGGATGGTAATTAACATTAATCTTTTTGAAAGATAAAGTTGGGGAAACAGGTATATTTAAGTAAATTAAAAAACATTTTGCTGTTTTAAGAACCAAGCCTATGAATAACCAAACTGTTGTACAGCCCTTTTACCGTGGCTGTGAGCCGAGTATTCGTCTATTTGGTGATCAGAAAGATTGGAAAATGCTATTTAAACTTCCTTTTTAAAAACTTCTTGCAAATATGGAAGGTTAGCACTGCATGGATTCTTGATTTCTCTGGGCATAGAATGAAAGGGGATTGGTGGCACAGTCTAGTAGTAAACATTGCTTAAAATGCTTCAGGGTTAGCAGTGGAAGGTTTTTAATTCAGTGAGTCATTACTAGAAAAGCCAATCTCTCATGTTCACTCATGGTGAACAGGAAATGGACAAGACTTTTAAAGGATGTCCACCATGGCAAATTAGGACATCCACAATTCTCTCTGCTTAAAGACTGGTGTTTTTAGAACAATGCAGAATATACCAAAAATTCTAAAAAAAAATTATGGGGCATGTCAACATGTACTACCTTGATAACCTGCCAATTGTGTTTAATGTAAATAAAAACTCAGTAAAAACAGACAACCAAAAAACTGGAAATTTTCAAACACTGTTCATTATAGAAACAGATTTTGAACTAAAGAGATGTGCTGAGCCCTATATAATGTAGCTGATAATAAAGATTTTATGTTACTTTCTTTTTTTCTCTCTTGAAAACCCAAAGTTTTTTTTGTTTTTAAATTTTACAGTTTTATATATTTCAGCAACACCAAAATTTCTGTACAAACAATTCTCTGAAAGCTGTAAGTTTGAGTGAGTGGAAGTTTTAGAGGACAAATGCTTTTGGACTTTTCTCATTGGCTCTGCCATGTTAGTGGAAGTGATCTCTGTTGGTAAAGAGTTAATATTCCTGCTTGACAAAACTAATTTTATTAGCTGTATATTTTTAATATCTGAATACTTTGTAAATACATATTCTCCTTCCCAAACTAGGGAATTTAAAATTTACAAGTAATCTGCATTTGCCTAAGTGTCAGAATGTGCTACGACAGAGTTTCATCTGCTGTTTTATATGGAATCTGAAGTGGGATTTGCTTGGCTGATAATTGAAATGCTCCCACAATCCAATGCCACAAACTTCCCATCATCCTCTCTTCTTGACTTAATCTCAGGCAAAACCTATGATTTTTAAATTCACTTGTCATCACCACCTGGATCTGCATCATCGACTCTGACTGACTGTCAACTTTCTAAGACTTTTATAGAATTGTGTCATTTGAAGTTTTTTGTTGAAATTTTAAAGTTGCCAGCAGATAAAAACTGGTGCAAAGTCAATGAGTCAGGGAGCCAATCTTACTGGCCAGGTTTATAAGTCACAACTGATCTTATAATAAAATTTGGATTTGTGCTTTATTTACAGCTACAGATCACAAACAAGCTTTTAAATTAATAGACTGTGAACATGATTTGCTATAACTGAAAACAAGATACCTAAGACTTTTGTTGTTGGTCACAGCTGTATATTATGTGACTAACCCTTCCCCCCTCTCCCAATTGTGGCTATTAGTTATCAAATCAGAAACTTCACCCTAACAAAGCCCCAGCCTATTGTGTGCAGTCATCCCAATCATAAAACAAGAGGCCGCAATCCTGTATATTATAGTCATATCATTAGAAAGCTAAGGGCCAGATAAACAAGCCAGCTCCAATGGTTTTTTTAGTACATTCATTCCACACCTAACTATTTAGTCATGGCAACTTGAATGTGGAGTGAGTAATACACTAAATTCAATCATCAGTACTAGCTGGGGTGCTTGAATGACTTTAGGCCGACGTACTGTAGCTTAAAAACTTGTGCAGATTCTGAAGTACCTATATCCAAAATATGGAGCCTCTAGGTGCTACAGTTCAGCCGTGGAAGAGTAACGGACAAACACACAAACACTTATAATATGTACTAGAGTGGTAATACCACAGCAAGTCAGACATGGTTGCTTCCCTTAGAATGGCTCTCCTCCATTTGAGCAGGGAATAAATTCAAAGCAACAACTATACTGCCAGTAAATAACTGGTACAGGAGTGAAAAGCACAAACAAACAAATGAAAAGTTGGTGATAAATTTACTCTCCCTATACTTATTTTTTGACAAAACATGAAAAAGATTTCACTCCTTCCTCGCATTTGTAGAAAAACACTTTGTTGAATATTTTGTTACGCTTAATTCTACCTGAGATACATCACAAAAATCCTTCATTATCTGAACTGGTGAACATGGAAACAGGCAGCAGCAGCAGCGCAATGAGTTTTAACAATAATATCTGTGATCACAGTATATACAGTATGAATGACTTACTGTAATTCCCAACTTGCACGAATAAATCCAAATCTGCTTAACTCATCTTCCATATTACTTCATTAATCATCTTCTTTCTCCTCATTTTACAATTTTATTCCATTTAACAATCAAAAATTTGAACAAGCAAACAGAGAAAGTATATCACAAACAATTACACAACAAAATTATGTAAACGAAAAATTTAAAAAATAAATATAGATCTATAAAATTTCATCAAAGTTTCTGGTTAACAGAAATAAGTTATCTTATTAAAATAAAAAAAACTCAAAAGCTTATTTAAAGATCGATCTACTACGTTGTGTTAGTCTCATTCAGAAGTTTAAAAAAGCAAGAGGAAACAAAACTAAACTGTTGTATTACTGGTTACATGGAAGGATAAGTATGCATCGAAAGGACAACAGGTTTTGTTCCATTAATATAATTTCCGCTCTTCTTTAAAAGTGTACAAAATCCAACAAATCTGAAAAATGAAAGACCATTTGTATGATTCATCACCACCATCATGGAAGACCAAAATAAGCAGAATCACCTGGTTTTAACAGTTATGATGCTGAAGCTTCTTAATCTATGTGTGATTTGTTTTCTAACAGCTGCATTGTCTGATTAAAAGTACACAAAAAACTCACCTAGATTTTCTTATTTAGAAGCTAACAGAAACTTCTCTCCCAATATAATCCTCCTTTGGGAGATGTATAATTGCTTGATGAAAGGTTCAGTTTTGTTTTGTTGTTTATCCCTAATGTCTAGAGTTGACTGATGGAAAAGACGACCTCAAAATAGTTCAGGTGGGAGTTGGGAGGCAGCCTTAGTGTTGCAGGAACCTCATCAATCACAAGCCAGGGTTATCTTAGATGTATGTCTAGGCCGGTGTTACCAGAACAGCCCATTTACCCAAAAGTTTCACCATATTGCTGCTGGCAGTGGCAGCCAGTGAGTGAAGTGTGGACAGTGCCAGAGAGATTATTCTAGAGATGCCATTTTCTCTCAGCACTTATGGCCATTATTTACTCTAACAAACTGACAAAGGAATTTAAATGGATTGCCTACTTAATTAGAATCAATGTTTTAAAAAAGAAAACCAAGATCCAAGAGATACCATAAAGCTGTCAAATAGAAAGATAAAAAAATATTTGTTTTTTATCTTATGAATAATATCATTTTCACTTTGCAGTGAAGTAGAATATCTTATAGACCTGTTCACATCTCAGCTTTTACATGAAAATACAACAAAAAATTCTATCATAATTTTGCATATATTTAAAGTATAAAGTATGGCAAACCTCTGGGTTACTAAGTAAGCAAAACTTAAAAAAAAATTTTCTTCTATTTTGTTAGTTATCATCTATTCTAATGAATAATAAATATTTATTTGCTAATTAGAAAATCAATGGCAATCCAGTGTAGAAAAGCTTGAAGTTTTTTTTTTTTTTTTGAGTGAGAGTAACTGCCCTTTTTTCAAAATGGATGACTGCAGTTGACAATCTTTAGCTGTCAAAATTTCTTCTTTTTTCAAATAATGTGTTTGATTCTGTTTGAAGCCATTGAATCTGGCATATAAATTCTAGCTGAAAAGAAAATTGAAATAATGTTTTAAAAACTCCAGTCTGTGATACCATCTTGTCCATCAAACCTAAGCTGTGAGAGGCTTGGTGAACAACTATTCAGCAAACAAAATGGGGAATGTGGAAGAATCGTGAACACAGGATAGTGGGCTTTCATTTTCTCTCCTCGTTTTCCAGTGTAATTTCTGGAAAATAAACCCGGCAAGAATGGGACCGATCACAAAAAGAGCAGAGCCACAAATGAGCATGACATGCTGTAGCAATGTGTGACAGAAACCAACAACAATGGAATGGTGAGGAAGCATCCGGCTATACTTTAGTAGGAAGCCAAATGCCATACACTGGCATCAAGTTCTAGCTGCTCCCCCTTTAGACCATTCTCCAATTTGGTAATAAAGAAAAAGCATGTTCCAAATTCCCAGCTACATTCCTTCTTCTTTGAACATCAGCAGATCTACACAGAACTCTAAAAGCCACTATCACTTTTACCCAAAAAATCAAGTCCCTAAATTGATTGTAATTTTTTATTGCTCATTTACTTATTCATCTTATTGTAAGTTTGTTTTTTAAATTTAGTCTTCTTTGACAAGACAAATATTGAAGTATATATATATAAATATTAAACAAATAATTTTCATACCAAAAATAAAAATATACTTATCTTTTCTTGTTAATCCCTTCTTCTTTAATGATTACAACTTCTTATTTTTTTAAAAAAATTTCCGACTAGAAATTAAACATTGCAGTTTGGTTGTTTTTCTCCTTACAAAACTAGTTTCTATTTACTAATGAATTCCAAAATCTTTTACCTTTGGTCTCTTTTCATTTCTCACCTGCTGTCAGCCAGATATTACACCACAACTCCAATTTAAAATTTATGTCCATCATTAAATTTTGTATATTTAGTAATATTTAAACCTGGTACTTCTATTTTAGCAGGTTTTAAGGGTTATTATTATTATTATTTTTACATTGTACATTTAAAATAAAATTCTTCCACTATCTTTTGCTAAATATTGCAGCATGACAAAAACTATCATATTAAAATTCCTCTGAAATTTCTGATGAATACCTGCTTATATTATTTCATGTAGAATGAGGTACTGTATTTAAAAATTAAGCATAACATGGAAACTTTAAAAGAAAAAAACTCATAAAATTTGAAATGAAAACAAGCTTTAAAGTGAGAAGTTTTCAGATCAGGGTTCATATTAATCTGTAAAGGAAGCAAAGAAAGGATATATATGGATGGGTAGATTGATCTTTGATTCAAATCAAATAATTATTTACAACAATATAGTAACTCCCATTGTGTTATTTTTAAAACAGAATTTGCATAAAACACAAGCATATTTAATTATTAATCATCTCATTCATATCACAGGTATTCTATTCATTTAACAAAAAATAGCTAAAACCCCAGGGGATGTCTGGCTACGGCATGACCAGCTTTAACTACATCTGCAGAGATCTGGGACAGTTTCTGGCAATTCCTGAGGTACCCATCATGCTTGCTCAGCCTTAGGTTCTTGCGAACTCTGGAGAATGCCTGTTTAAAGAAAAACAACAGATAAAAGTAGAATCAGTTTAGACAATATTTGTCACTTCATCATCCAAAATCTATCACGTTTACTTGATACTGCAGCTGGTGATTTAACCCGTTGGTGTAGGAGATACCGAAAGAACGAGCAGTGCCACAAATTCTAAGCGATAACATATCTGAGATAAAATGCAGCTGATGTGAAAAGTCCCCACTCCCAAAAAAAACTAGTTAGTAATTCTTTAAAATCTGTTTAAATAAGAGATAAAAAAAAAAAAAACAAACTATTGTGTGACAGGTGAGAAACAGACAAATGTTTGAACAACATAGTGCATTTTCTCTGAAGGTGTTGTGCTGTGACAGCAACAGGTCGAACAAATAGTTTGTCTCTGTTTGACTGAATCCCATGGGTATTAGGTGTTAGCCCATTTCCTATCATCCAGTTCTCAACTTGTCACAGCCATCTGTCAGCCAAACTAAATTTAACATGTTGGAAAAACCACAAAACATCTTTTACGCAAAGAGCAGGTGCATCCTTCTTTTGGATGCGTCTGAACAGCCAATCTCACTGTTTTATATGCTGTAGTTTTAACCAGCTCTTCTTAAGAAAAGAAAACAGGGGGAGAGAGAGGGCAGGTGCCAGTTTTGACTGGAGGTGAGAGTTCCTTCTCGTCGGATGTCCTGCTTTAATGATAACACGATGCTTACCTCATCACAAAAGACACTCGCGATTGCAGCTTCATGCTCAGCAGTCAAATATCTCTCTTGTAATGACCGAGATGCTCGAGAAATCACACTGATCATGCCATAAATATCAATGGCTGCATCTGCAATTCTATTCAGGATAAACTGCTCCTCTGGAAAAAGACAGAAAAACAAAATGCATTATATCGGGAGGCGCAGTACAAAGGAAAGCTTTTGCAGCAATGGCTGGAGACCGACCCGGCTAAACAGCATAAGCACATACAAAGTCGAAGCAGAAATACGCACACGGGGTTTTGTTCACTCCATCCACTTTTCCAACTCAAAGTCGGTGCTGTGCAGGTGCTTTGCCACTGAAGTACAATTATAAAACGGTGCAGAAATAACTTAGTTTTAAATCTTAACAAAGATGCCAGCAAGATCTGGTATGAATCGATTGGATACTCACTCACCTACACATTTTTTTCCATACTTGATCAAAGCTGCCTCGACCGATTCACCAAAATTCGATATAACTTGTGATGTCTGAAGCAAGAAAAAAAAGCATCAGAAATTATTATAAATATTTGCAATCAGCATCTTCATTACTCCTCTTCTTCCTTTTCTTAACCCTGAACCACCCATTAATCTAAACAATTAATGGGTGTTGTATTTACTTTTTGACAACAGCAAAAGAAGAGATTAGCAACTAAATTTATATTTGACCATTTTTTTAAATTTAAAACTTAAGAGCAAAATAAAAATGAAACCAGGCAGGTGGGATCTCCGCGTTTAATTCAGGAAAACAGAACCGAGTTGTGGGAGGTGGACCATATATATAATCAATGCCAAGAACTTCAGATAACTTCTCCGAAACTACCAAATGTACGCAACCGTTGTTTCTAAGTTTACACTAATAAGAGGCTGTACGTAGGTGGTGATGTACAAGTGGCCAATGTTGTCCATCGTTGCAGTGGAACCTTTGAGATTCAGATAAACATCTGTTCAACTCGAATCACAGCTACCCCTGTATAGAAATCCTGTTATCCAATAGATGACAAACCTTGCAGAGAGACAGAGATTTAGAGAAGAAAAGCCAACCTCACGGTCGTGTGATGATACCTTAAGGACATCGGTTTTCAAACATGAAAAGTTCAGCTCAGAATTCTTTGGAATTTATTTTTTTTTATTGGCAACTTTGAGTTGTACATCGCCGTAGTTCACAATCAAAATGGTTCAGCCCGTGAAGAAACAGAACGAATGGATTGAGAAATTTGCAGGCATGAAACCACCATTCGCGAGGTGAGCTGCATACATTTCGCACCCACAGTTCAAAAAACATCCATCTGAAACCTGCAACTTGCGTGAAGAACGGAACTTTAGAACGAAACAGTCACCCCTCCCCTTTTTTTAGGTGTGAAGATCGACCATCGCAAGATTCTGTGATAACGGCAGAAACTGTCTACCTAGTCCATTGTGGAACACAACCTCCCTGCAGCGGTGGGTGATCAGTTTGATAAACCAGCTTCCGAATAGCAAGAAAGCCCCAGCATCTTTGGTGCAGGAGAACTAAAGCCACCCAAATTATAAAAGAGAGAGAGAGAGAGCCAATGCACAATAGTAATTTCTCCGTGCTGCCAGCAGGGCCCTTATCCCCTAATGGTTGGCAAATGAAATGCCAAGTGAGAAGCTAGCACTAGTCAGAGTGTTTCAAGATGGAGTTTCGAGCCACGAGATTTCAAAAAACACATTTATGCTCAAGTAATCTTTGAAATCCTGCACTTCTTCTTTTGGCTGTATATAAATAATTTATATCTACAATCAAAATTTCCATTCAGTTTTTCTGCAACACATCAACAAACTTTCCCAGGTGTGTGTATTCTCAAACTGTTTGGGGTTTTTGTCTAATTCATTTGTATTCTGCGTTTACATTGTCAGCAGTAACCCTTTTCCCTCCCAGGGATACAGTCATTAATACATTCTAAATGTAAACATCACCAAAGAGATTTATCTGCTTAAAAAAACGAGTTAAACTACGATCGGTGGCATGTTCCTGAGAAAGCTCGACACAAGTAGCCTAATAATGTCGGCGTCAATGATCAATACCCGGCCACAAGATCATGGAAGGAAGTGAATGCCCCCCCCCTGCTAGCAAATACAATCTTCAGGTATTCACTAATAAAATAACTTCTCTATTTTTTAAATTTATTGCTTTCTTTATAAATCTATTTTATATATAAGTACAATAAACAGCTTATAAAAATCGCATAAAATTTATGCACATATCTCATGTAGAACACCTCTCTTATTGTATGTACTGCTTTACTAGTTTAGGGTATTTTATTTTATAAAAAGCCTGACTGACTCTCATTTACACAAAACTGTTTTGTGTTCTAGATGTCTTGTAATCATTGTAGCCAGAAATTTGTACATGACAATTGTGGGGAAAAGTTTGGACTTTGCAGGATACGATTTTGCTATATTGAAAACTCTGATCATGAAAGTTAAAAGTGTAACCCATGGTTACAATAAAAAAACATCTGTTCTTTTTACATCTGCATCTACAACTGCCATTGTTAATTTTGATAAACGAGTATTTACATACACTTTGATTGAGTCTGTATATAATTATAGGTAAATGAGTTTCTGTACATATATATATAAATATATATTGCTTGATAATCTGTATATACTTACATAGTTTGGTTTTTTTATTTTTGGGTTTAAGACATAAATAAATGTTTACTTCTAAAAATTTGACCTCCAAGGCCATTGTTTGAACCTCAAGGAAATATTAGAGCAATCACATTGGCTTGTTCCAGGAGGGGTTGGCAGGTATGTATCCCCCCTTCTGGAAATATGAAAAATAACTTTCCCATACCTATTATTATTATTAAATGAAACAAGCAGTCAAACAAAGATAAACTATTCACACCTTGACTGCTGAATCAGAAAGATCTGGATGCACAAGGTGGGAAAATGAGGAGTTGGTACTCAGACCAATCAATCTGCAACGAGAGAGAGAGAGAGAGAACAAACAAACATTAAAGTAGCAACAACAGCACGGGGCCAGGAAGCCATCAATATTGATAAGAATTTTTTTTTACAGAAACAATGTTACCAAAAATACATTTAAAAAACATTCTGGTCTCAGATTTAGCGACTTTAGAATTGTGGTTCTCTCTGTTCTTGTGTTTTCTTGTCAAATTATAAAAAAATTAAATGATCCACCATGATTTTTGGGGACAGGGTGGTTTTTTCCCTACACTAGTCGCAGAAATGCTATCTGGGTCCGATGTTCATAATTCTACCAATGCGCAATAATTTGGTTCCTTTTTGACCATAAATCCTTTACTAAATGTATGGCAACTTGAGCCTTTTTTAAGTCCATAACTCTACAGTATTTCATGTTTATGGGTTATTTTTTTAATTGTGTGGAAGACTGTTAAAGCAGCAAGCAGCGAATAGAATCAGACATTTTCTGTCCACCAATAAGACAACACATCCCATAATGCAATGCTACAAAAGCCACAAAAATGAGGTAAATCCCTTGGTATTATTATTGCAGTTGCAATGTCCATAAACTACTACTGCTAATCAGAGAGTTGCCTTTCAAAGCACTGCACAGTGAGAACATTTTCTTAATTACTAACAGACAAAAGCTCTGTTCAGATTACACACACTTGTCTTTTTTAACGTCAAACCTGTGACAGTGCTAATGTATTGTCTGTGACCTGGGATCAGGAAAGGTGCATGTCAGTGTGACTGGTACTGATGAGTGCAGAGAGCAGGGTAGCTGGAATAAAGTGATGATGTCATGGTCAAACCTTTTTGCTCTGATGGTGCCAGCATCAAAGATGAGGCCGAGGTTAGCAGCAGGATTCATGAAAGCTTTCTGAAGCTCTTTTAAGTGAGATCCAGCATACTAAAGAAAAACAAAAAGATACAATCAGTAAAGAGATAAGCCCATCTCAGATAGTTACACCACCCCCTCCCCTTTTCCTCTTCTTCTCCTTTCCCGTGCAGGGAGGAGGGGTCAAAAAGGCTTGCCTGATTTCAATGTTGCACAAAAATTTAATGGATCATGATATTAGTGTAAAACAAAAACTAAATAATAAGGGGAACTCAAAAGACAGATTTTCAAAATGCTTTCTGTCATTTCCCAGCACATGTACGAATATGTGGCTCCAGTATTTTCACTAAAGCTCTGAAATCACCAACTGGTTTTGCTTTCTCCTCAAAATTTTATTCCATTAGGTCTCCCTCATAGAAAAACTCTATGACCATCTCTGTTTTCGATGAGCTCTTCAGCAATAAAGATCCTTTGCTGAGCCATGTGAACTTGGAACAACAACAACAACAAAAAACAAATTTAGAGTTCCGCCTATTATTTAATTTTCGTTTTACACTAATATCATGATCCATTAATTTTTTTTGGCTCACCTGTACACACTTTGTTACCTAAATATGATGCTAGGATGCCCCAAGCTGCTGGCATGATTCATATGGTACACTTCACTGTAGTGACCCTGACATGTAAATGATTGTAGACTGGAAAGTAAGGCAGTCCACTCCATGTCCATAGTTCCACTTCGAACACAATACAAGCTAGTTGTCTGCCATATTCTCAAATCTATAACCAATCAGTATTTTCTATAAACGGCTTTCGCTCATTTGTTACATCCCTGACAGCAAGAAACTAACTGATTTTAATTACATTTCTGAAAACAGAGAGAGTAGAACAACATATAGGCACCATGGATGGATGGCAAGTCAGGCCGCTTAACAGACTCCAATGACATGTTTCAAACAGTAACACAGATTTTCATGGAACATTCTTGAAAAATACTGGCAATGGTTCACTCACCTGGATCCCTGTCAGTGAAACAAACAGCCTCAAGATGTCATTGGTGCCCTCAAAGATCCTAAATATTCGTAGATCCCTCATTACACGCTCAAGTCCGCACTCCTGAAAAATAGGCAAAACCATGTTAATATTTCTCATAGATGCAGATGATGATCTTATGGGAGCGGAGATGGCACTAAATCTTGTAAATGTCAGATCGAAGAGATCTTTAAAGCTGCTGAAATTTATTATCCATCACTTTGCTCAGTAACAGATTTCAGGTGTTAACCACTTACTGAAGGAACATCCAATCTATAGTAAGCAAGAAAGGTATCAGAACATAGCAGCACCATTAGTAGCAAAGTTACTATCACTCTGAGATATTTTCCACCTCTCAGGTGGGCACTCTAACTTTTTAAAACACTGCCTTCCAACGAACCTCTCCCCCCATTCCTCTTCGTTACTGATGTTGATCAGACCTTTTTCCTTGACTCTTTGATCTATTGTTTATCCCAGGAAAATTCAGTGAGGTTGAGATCTGGAGACAGAGAAGCCAAACAATGGCTTTAAGTCCTCCTGATTCTTTTCTAGCAAGAAGATGGAGATGTATCCACCTATTAGCAACTCCCTTACTAGTAATTCCCATTCTAACGCAGTTATCTTTATAATGCCGTTTGCTTCAAATTGCTGAAAATCTGTTTTATTGTGTGGTGCAGAAATTCTGCTTTTGCAGGGTTTTGATCTTTTCAAGACCCAGTGTTGCACAATACATGCAAGTGATTGTCCTATTCTCTTGCAAAAACCAGTTTTCTCTGGATCAAAGTAATCTATACTGCTCGTTTGTGTTGTATAGAAGCATGACATCTATGAATTTTGGGTTTCTAAAGAAATTAGAATCAGGATAGGAAACAGCAGCTGAAAAAGATGTTAAAGATGATATGGCAGAACCAGAAATTCTCCAAATCAGACAGGTAACTTCCGCACTGTGTTTTGCAGTTGGTTGTAGCTGCACAAAGTTAAAGACCCCTGAACTTTACCAGAAACAAATTCGCAGGCTCCTTACTGCATAAGCCACACACTCACAAAATCTAAGTAATTTTTTATTTCACTTTTAAGATGCTGTATCGTATTCGCTTATTAAATGTGCTGAAACAACTTTAACACAGAAATGAAGAATGTCAGCACAAGCCTTGATTTTTGTTTTGTTTGTTTCCAGTTTTATCACAATCTCTGTGGTGGAAATTGCAGTATTAACCCATCACCTATCAAATGATGCCCTGATGAAATTGCATGTCGTTGCAGATTATCATCTCTCTCTTTGTAAAAAAAAAAATCACTTCAAATTTTTATCAAGTTGCCAACCAAATAAACATTGATTCACATTTCCATCACCATTTATTTGTAGAGAAAACACAGCTATCCTATACTGAGTTGGTCTTTCTTCTGATACACTGTTGTTGTTTAGAATCAAACATTTACAATCTGCTCTCGTCCAACCACAGAAAATTGCACAGAAGTGTAATTCTGATGTTGTTTAGACCAGTAAATCTCCATTTTTTTGTCACCACATCCAAGCAAGGGTTTTCTAACTGATACTTGACCAATCAACTCAACCTCACTTAGCCATCTTTCGGCGGTAGAGGCTGAGATACTGGCCAGATAGTTGGCCACCTAACAGGAAAGGTTTGCTCTAGACTTCCAAACCAGCAACGTATCTTCCCGGTCTGCAGTTTTTCTCTTTCTTTATTGGCTCTGAGTTCATGGCCGAGTCAGCTGACTTCATTCTATAAATGGTTGTTTTCACACCATCCCATGGAATTCCGACAATTTTCCATTGGGGATAATCAGCTTCATGAAGGGCAATGACAGGTGGTCTTGTGTTGTATGGAATTTCATTTTTAGGTGCCATTTTCAACTGCCAAACGATGACAGCAGCCATCAACAATGAGGTCATTTAACATTCATAGAATTAACTAAAAATTATTTAAATTATCAGTAAAAAATGATATTGGATGAACGTGATAATATTATGCTTTCAGCAAGAACTAAATTTAACATTCGTTCAAATAGCTTGCAGGATCAAAAATTATGCAAGAAGCCTGAACAACATCACAATTGATAATCAGATATTGAAAAGGCACATAACAATTGTACACACATATATATATAGTTGGTTCATAATTTTGACTGTGTATACATACTACATACATACATATGACAATCTGATTTTATTACAATATCTTGGTTCATCAAGGAAAATGCCAAAGAAAGACAAGCAATAGAGTGGAATTATGTTAACATTTGTTCAAGCCACCCTAGCATAAAGAGCCTCTATGCTGTTAAGGTACTGAAGGAATGAGATTTTCTATCACAGTCTAGTACAGATGCTAACATAGCTACTCAGTCAAATTCATATCAGGGCTGTAAAATACTCAGGAAAGAAGTTGATTGCCTTAATTCATCTTCTAAACTGTGGTCACATGAGAAGTGCGGCATGCAGCAGTGAAGCTCTGTACGCTTTACTAGTGCACAGGCAGGAAAAATCTTTAAAACGGCAATGTTCTTGGACTTCAACAAACACCAAATCTGTCTCTCTGCCGTGCCAGATTACAGTCTATACCACAACAGTTTTGTAAAACCAGACATTTTGAAGTGTTTTATTCCTAATGGACAGAAGTTTCTTAAGTAGTACACACACATCCTACGTAGCCAAGTTGATGTGGGACCATTCCTCATTTCGTTTATTGTTCCATCAGCAATGTCAGCAGGAAAGTCTTGACAGCGAGTTCAGATGTGGCAAGTAATGGCTTGTTCTTGTCGTGGTGTCACCGCTGAACGCCTCCAGCTGCTTTACTACAACACTGACATTCAAATCAGTAAACTTAGCGAAAAGAATAGAAAAAAAAAACCATTTCTTTTAACACAAAATTTTGTTTATTTTATTCTTAAAGACGACATCCATCAAACAGGTTTGTTTTTTCTTGCAAACTTTGGCTTGTTGCTGGATCACTTCCATTCAAACGAGAATTCTCTGAATGGTTAGACACGAATAGAATAAACAAAGTGAAGTGTTTTAACCAAATCAGTTCCCACAAGACAATCTTAGCAGGGATATAGAGAGAGAGAGCTAAGTTCCAACAATAAAGATGTTCGTTAACAGCAGTGAGTTTGTCATGGCAGAAGCCATCATTCAGTTCAACATTTAGCCAGGGATGTATTTGACAGCTCTCACTCTTTTCTGCACTAGCCTCGCTGGCATGGGTACCCTCCCGTTTTCAAACAGCAGATCTGGCTAATGTTGTTGCTGCTCATCAGACACCTTTGTGCTGACCATTAGGGAGATCTGGAGAGCTGACAGACAGGACCAGAGCACATTGTTGTGCTTCCTGTTGATTCACCAATAATCTTTCTTATAGTTCTGCATGACAGAAATGATCACTTGAACATTTTACAGCAAAGTGAAATTCTATTCTTCAAACTGAGTAGAAACTATAGTGGAAAGTTTTTAAAAGGCGTAATGTCTGAAGACTAACATTTAGGGGAAAAATAATTAAAACAGATCTAACTCGGTGCAAAGGCTAAAATTTCTCAAAATCCTAAAGAACGCGCATTGTGTATTAAACTTAAAAAAACAAGTTTCTACCTGCTGACAACTAAGAAAACAGTCCAATGTTTCAAATTGCTTGGCAGACTTAAAAAGTCTAGGCAAAGGGTATTCAGATTTGATATGCACTACCCCCTTTAAGGGTCACATGATAGGATTCTAAATATTTTATAATGCAGAGTTTTTTTTTTTTATAAAGATTGTGAATTTGAAAACAACTTGATGGAGTGGCTGGCAAGGATGTTTGACAAGAGCAGGCAAATCTGTTATTATTAACGAGTTAAATATTTGTCTTTGTTTGCACCTGGTTTAATAAATACAAAACAAAAAAAAATAGTAGTTTGTTTTGCTATGCAAATAACGAAAGAAAAAAAGACAAATGGACCATTTTTAGCAGCCTTAATATTTACCCAAGTGAATATTAGATATATTTTATTTATTTAATTTTTCTTTTACCTTCATGTATCCCATTCCTCCTAAAATTTGTATTGCTTCATCAGCACAAAACCATGCCGCCTCCTGGAAGACAAAGAACATAGCATCTTTCAAGTTCAGCAGCAGGTAGCTATTGTGAAGTCTACAAGATGGGAGATTTTAAAGAGTAGCTGATCTTGAAAGTAATGAAGAGAAATTTCCTTTTTTTTAAGCTTTATCAGTCCAGATGGAACGTATGGTGTTCTTGGCATCCACAAAATAAACGAGCAAAGCCTCTGCAGTATTCAACAGAAATGTCCCTATTAAACATTAACTCAGAAAAATAGAATCTCATACTCAGTGACGTCTACAATTAAGAACCGTGTTTGGGAAGAAAGGGCACTAGCTATCCAGCCCCCACCAAACATTAGAGGATAAGTCTCTCCAAAAAGTCTATGACCCACAAACTTCTTGTTCTCCTGCTATCTCTTCAACGATCTCCTGGCACAATAAAAAGAGAGCAAAAGTATACAATGCCACATCACAAGAGAAGAAGAGTGGTGGTCCGTGCCTATAATGTACTGCTCTGCAATTGTAAGATGTGTAATGTGTGAAGAATAAAAATTTATTTCTCTTCAAATGTGATCCTTCTCTCTCCCTCACACATTAAGAAACAATTATAGATGTGCTGATCAATTGATTTATGCATGAAATACAAGACATTTCATTGCTGAGTCCTCACCAAAGAATTCAGCTGATACGTTGTTCAGCTCCACACTTAAAACAGCAGCAGTGTCAAGCTGGCCCGGTGGGGCAGGTGGTAGCGGGTTAGCTCCATAAGGGGACCATTGCTCTTGTACCGGGTTCGATCCCAGGTTGGGGTCGGAGGAGACTTGTCGCTGATGATCGCCATAGCGTGAAACAGCTGTACGGCATTTCCTTGGTGCCCGACTTGAGAGAGACCCCCCGGGTCCTTGGGGCCCACGGTGTCGGGGGACCGGGCCGCTTGTCGGCTCGACGAACATCTCTGTTACAAGGACGACTCGGCATTTGGACGTCCAACTCGCTTAACAACAACAGCAGCAGCAGCAGCAGTGTCAGTTGATTATCTTTCAATGCACCAGTTTTTACCTGATGTTGCAAAGACTGGGGCTAGTTGTTAAAGCACCAGCAGTTCCTTATTAAATATATAGTAAATGGTATAATTGATGTTACACGCTCTGACTTGCAATCCAAAAATCCAAAGCATATGAAATCAATTATAGCCTCATCCATACAATAATTAGGAATTACTGGTGCTGTGAAAACAACTAGCCCTGATCTTACTTTGGTTTCTCGCATCTTAATCTGTGACAGATCTCCACTGCAGGTACTGTTTGGAGTTGTGGAGTCATAAACCCTGCCAAGTTTCAGTACATGTAAAGACACCTGATTAGTTCAGACTATAAATTGTAAGAAAACAAAGCTACTCACAGAAGCATATATTTTACTAATGGCTGCTTCTATCTGAAATTCTGTAGACCCTTGGTCCATGTTTGATGACACTAAATAAGCCATAGACTAAATAAAAAGAAAAAAATAATAATAAATAATTAACACAAAACTAAAAGATGTAAACACAAAGTAAGGTCTGCATGAATATGAACAAAGGGCAACAACATCTTATTCTAGAAAAATGTTTTTTTTTTTTTTTATAGCTGGGATTCAGCCCTCTTCTGCCATGACACCAGTGTGTTGGGTTGTTTGGTATTGTCAGATTACCGAGTAAAGGGACATAATACGCAGTAGGGTATCATCAAAGGGACATAATGCAGTAAAAACTCTAACTTCATATTGAAAATAAAACAGAAAGAAAGCCAACCTATGAATTTTTAAAGAGAACTAACATAGTATTTTGACCAAATTCGTGTATGATAACTTTTTTCATAAATCATATGGTTTATATATGTGTCTAATTTCACAAAAGAACAAAAACAAATCATTACGCTGTATCATTCGGAAGCAGCAACATAAGATAGAAATAGTTCAGTCAGTCAGTCTGTTTTCACAAAAATGAAGATGTACTTGAATTTACAAGAAATTTTGGCCTCAGTAAATACCTCTGTGACATAATGTGCTATTGTCATTCTTGCTATCTTCTCTTGAATGGTTCCAAAAGAGTCTATCCGCCTTTGAAACTGAGTTCTCTGTCCAGCATGAACCACCTGCAATCACACACACACAAAGTATATTAATATCTGTTATTACATTTTAAAATTCCTACTGTTATTAGATATTATCTAGAGAATAAGTCCAGTGGTCACCAGACCCTTCTAATACAGGGGGTGGGCTTATCCAAGATAAACTGACCTCCCCACATTGTCAATATAGGAAAAAACTTCAGCCAACAGGCCACATTCTGTGAAAGCACGCAGGCCAAACTAACTTTCATTCCGTCACTTAAATTGAGAATTCATTTTTTTTTTAAATTGCTTGTAAATAGTGTGTGAAAGATGATTAAAAGAGTGATAACATAGCTTCTGTAAAGAAAAAGATGGTAATCTTAATTTTTAGATATTATTCACTGATGTAGGGTACTAACCATGAGTTTTGTTGAAGTTTATTAGTCCAACTGTTCTTGATTGTGGCCTCACGAGAGAATACATGTACAGTGAACTTTAAGAATCTGCCAGATGACCATTTTAAGGTAACCAAAGGGAGATGTATATAGTGCTATTTAAAGTTTGCTTCCTCTTTATGCCTGTATCTAACTGGATTGAGACGTGAACAGCCTGCTATACATGTTAAAGGTAAATCAAATTAAAAAGCAAATTTATTGAACATTTAAGATACATATTTTAAGAAAATGACAAGGACAAGTTTAAAAGATAAACAGAAATAAACTTCAATGTACTTTAGTTCTTTTTTTTCAAGGTAGGAAACCATCACAGCTTATACACAGCCTCAAGACAAAAAAGAAAATGGCCATCAATGTGATTTTCAAACTGATCTGCTATTGATAATTTCATGTTTATTCACAATTCTGTTAGTATAACTTGTTTTATAATATCAAACCACGATGAGACTGATGAGCCTTCCGTAGTTCTAGCTGTAGATTTCCAAAACAATTAGACTGTCCAAACACACAAAAGCTTGAATTATTTTGAAAACCTCGCCCCATCAAATGTCTAATCACCAAATTAATAAACAGCAAATTAATTAGCAAAATAAAAAAATGAACAAACTGACAGACTCAATTCTTCCTCATCAGAAATCAAAAAGTTACTAAATTTTTTTGCAGATATAGTTAAAGATCACAAACAATACAAGAAACAAAATTAATATAAAAAATAAGGAAACTAGTGCCTGTATTTATTTTAGTTAACTGCTTATATTCTCAAAAACTGTACTTACAGCTGCTTGTAAACAATATTTCATTGTTCCTGCCAATGCAGCTGCCATTCCAAATCGGCCATTGTTCAAGATATTCATGGCTACCTTGAAGCCGCCACCAAGCTCTGAAAATATTGAGTGGTCAATGTTACCAGCATATCTGTTTTCTTGTCAGATGAGTGTATTTACAGAGGCCTGGTATCTCCGAGAAGAGGATACAGCCCAACATGTGCATATAACATGTTAGGAAAACATGACAACTTACTGTCTGGTAGGAAATTTACCAAACAGGTGACAAAACTATGAAAAGAAAAAAAAAAAATATTCAAATGTAATAAAGTTGAGAGATATTCTTCCTGCCTAAGTCCTATAAGATGAGACAGACAGACAGACAAAAACTAACTTTCTTAATGAAGTTAAAGGGTTTCTCTTCTAACTGAAAGATCCTTCTAATGTTCATCAACACAAACATGCCTGTATACACCCATACACACCCAACCTTCCTACTGCAGCATCGATGGTGTGGCACTCACTTTACTGTAGTTCCGTCCAACATAAACATGCAAACTGGAGCCATAAAGTAAATACAGGTAGGTGAGAGGAAATAAAGATGCCAACAGAGAGAGAGAGAAGTGGCATGTAATCCTGCACCCATCATCACCAACAGTAGCCCAAATGCCTAACAGGTCACCAGACATAGATGTCAGGCTACACATCTTTGAAGTTTATGGCTGCCTGACTACTAGGTGGCGATAGCAGTTCTGTATTAGCTAATATAAAGCTGATTTACTAAATGCAAAAAAAAAAAAAGAATTCACAACAAAGCAGCGCAGACACTACTACCCTTCAAATCTGTACATCTCCTACCCCCAATTGTCGTCTCACATTACAAGGGTGCAGACTAAACATACAGCCAGTTCAACACAAATACTAACTGGCCAGGTAAAGGGAGGCAAAAACTGATGCAGTGCACAGAGGGTTAATAGGTAACTAAAAATAAATGTTAGCATGGACACCATTTATGAAAATAATTACTTGTAATCAGTTCCTCTGCATGTCAATTTAGGAAGAAAAAAGGCAAATAAACACTGGAAATACTGATGACGACGATGAGGGAGAGAGAAATCTCCCAGCAGATAGGACAGCCATGAACCTACCACCAAGAATGTTGTCAGTAGGAACCTTACAGTCAGAAAAATAAACCTCAGCTGTGTTTGATGCTTTGATTCCCATTTTCTTCTCTGGTAATCCACTGTGAACAAATAAATAAAGGGAAAATTCAGTTCTTGTTTACTGAAGAAGTTAACCAAACTGAACACAAATAAAATGTTTTAAAAAATTACTTAAAAAAAGAAAAGAAGTTTTATTAGCTAGGCAGAGTAGATATTCTAAAAGATGTTTAACAAATGTAGTATATACAGTGTCCTGCCATAATAATTTGGTTACCTGTTGTTATTACAATGTGTTATTTTGTTGCAGAAAAAAGCAAATAAAATCAAGCAATAGAATGAAATTCTTTATTACTTGGGTTGAGCCACCTTTGGCAGCAGGAAGCGCCTTTACCCTGTTTGGCATTAATCGAGATTTTTTATCATGGTCTGGTCCAGGTTTTGTCATACTCTCATAAGCTTTCCTTAATTTCATCGTATTGGTGGGTCATGGTTGGTTGCTCCTAGCTGGTAATCCAGGTGCTCCCACAAGTGCTTGATTGGATTAGTATCAGGGTTTTGAAGCTCACAAGGAAGATGATAAATGAATGATTCGATTCCTCTTCCACATTCTGGTCACATTTAAAACGTGGCATGTAGCACTACCTTCCTGAAGAATGTGGGCATTGAATCTCAGTATTCCTTCTTGATACAATGTAGAAGACAATGTAAAAGTTTTTTTCAAAATGGCAGGTGTACAACTCCCTGCCTCCATGCTTGACTTGGGCTGAAGACTGCAGGGTTTAAGATCTTCATTACACCTTCTCTAAGCCCAGATGCAACCTCTACCTGTAAACCTGGACTCAAAGAAGAGTATATGCTGCCAATGCTCAAAGGCTTTGTCAGTAATAAACTTTGACAAGAGCTTTCAAATCAATTTATTTCTTTTGGACAAAGTTTTTTTTTATATGCTACATCTCTCTGTGGTCAAGTCAGTAGAGAGGAAGTTGGACAATTCTTTGGCTCATTTCTGTTGCTTGGATGATGTCAGCAAGAGAATCTTGATGGGGGATGCAGATGGCGTGTAATGGAATGTTCTTGCCATCGTGTCACTAATGAAGGCTTTCCAGGTCACCTTGCCACAGCACTGATATTCACTTTGGTAAACACTCTGGCCACACCCCGAGCAGCCTCCAACACAACCTCAGGTAAACAAAGAAAAATCACAGGATTCACTTGTTTCTGGCATGATGATAGTACACACTGGCTATCCATCTGCCTAGACGTTCAGTATGTACATAAGCACGTCTAAATCGTGTAAACTTCGGTCAAAAACGTTCACATGAGAGAGAGCGGTGTCTAATTAATATGGCAGGCAGCTGTATTAACATGCTATGAATATCAGAACCATTTAATATGAAAAGAAAATAAATTGCTACTCATAACATTAAGCTGCCTGAGCAGGGATGATAATGAAGACAGATAACTTCATAAAATCTTGAAGTCTGATCAGGTGTAGAATTCAAAAAGTAACAGCAGCTTATTTCTGGAAAGACTCAACATTCTTTATTTTCATTCTCAAATGTACAAAGGTGAAAAGCGCTGTTCTCTAATAGTTACCTGGTGACACCGCCAAGTGACCGTTCTACAATAAATGCAGTAACTTTATCCTCCATCTTCCCAGTCTCTTTGTTCTCAACTGATGTCTTTAAAGTAAAATAATATCAAGGTTCAAAGTTAGGACTGATTAAGTAACAACTAAAATTTAACACAGGCAATTAATTACCATCTTAGATGATGATTAAATATCAAATACATGTCTTAACTTTTCTGTGATTTATATGTCACAGGTAAACAAACACACAAGTTTGAAGAACACTTTTATTCTGGAATCATACATAGCCTAGCTAAATATGAGTAGGATTAAATACTTCATGATGGGGTTCTTTTGTCTTATGCAAAGCAGTGACATTTTGTTGGACAAGTGGTCTGCGAGAGAACAGATCACATCTAGTACAGACTCTATATTAGTATTAGGAACTCCCATTAAGTGGGTTTATGAAGACAGTTTGACATTTTGAGGGATTGGTTGAGGATATCCAAATGTGCCCAAAGAGGTTTATGTTTAAGGCCATGGCAGACTTGTGATGCCATGACTTTCGATCTTTATGTTGAATGGGCAAGGCAAACTGGGATACCATGTTCTATAAAAATACTACCCTCTCTTAACAGTTTACCATGGGTACAGGCAGGTAGAAGTTACAATTCCTTTGCATACCACCAGCTATGACCCAGTGGGCCAAACTGCAACCTACACAATGACGTTGCGGCTTGCAGACAGTTGAATGAAAATTTCTGCACTGGACAGCCCCACACCTGTACATGACCAGACCACTGTCTGAGACTTCTGAAAACCTGGACCCAACTGAGGAAAAAAATCAGTGTTCCAAAAGGCAACAGGGTGTGGTAGCATGCATTCGTTGTCCACTGCAGTCAAGGACTGACAATGTGTGCCCTGTGTCTCACTGATCTTAAACTGTGCACCACGCTGTGAAAGTAACGCCTGATGATTCTCATGGACATCTGCAGCCAAATGTCAGAGTATGGTTTCCATTATCTTCACAGCACCGTTTTGTTCTGCTGGCTGGTCATTTTATGGCTTCTCTTGATCTTGAAAAACACCCTGTTAATAGTCAACAGCAGAACATCAGTTCCTTGAAGATTTCTTGACGGGCCTTGCCAACATGCTATTTCATAACTTTGCGCCCCTTTCAAAGTTCATAAGTTTCCATAAACCTCCTGTTCATGGCTGTTTGCAGATTAGCTGGCTTTGGCTTGGACCTGCTCTTAGCATGTGACTGGAATGGCCTTATTTGATAGTCTCAAGAGGTGCCTGTTTACTTATGGCAAATCTCTGAAAGTGGAGGTGTAATATAATCGGTTTTGAACATGCAATCTAATCTGAGTGACCACAAAGAAAGATTCTAGTAAAAATTTCTTGACGGGATACCAGGTTTCTAGAAAGACCTTAGGTTGACTAAATTTGATGGAATATTTTTTTTTTTTATTTTAGGTTTTTAAAATATCCAGCTGTATGTATGTATTCAGTCTTAAAGAGGGTTTGTAGGAAATCTAGTAATCACCTGAGCAAAGACTGTGAATATTTCAGCCATTCCACCATTGCTTATCCAGATTTTGCTGCCATTTAAGATGTAGTGTTTTCCATCGGGTGATAATACTGCACGAGTTTTTATTGACTGGAATGCCAATAGAGAGATCTTGCGGGTAAAAACATTTTCTCAATATCAAAAACTATTTGTATCTTAGTGTAGATTAAAAAAGAAAAAAAAAACTGACACTTATTGCTAGGTTATTGCATACATTTGGGTAAAAGTCCACCTAGAAGGTGATCAGAATGCAAACAGAATTACTTTTCACCTTTATTAAATGCTCGGCAGAAAGCTTTTGAATAAAGCGCCCAGGTATTTTAATCATGCAGGTAAACCCATCTAAGGATTACTGGTTGTCTCAAGTCAGAATTTAAAACTAAAAAAAAATGATTTTTGAAGAAGCTGGAAACTAATAATATTTCAAAGTATAGTGATACATAAATAGCTAGAAAATCCACATCTACTAGGGTTTTATTTGAATTTAAAATAAAAGAATATAAAAAAGGGACTTCAGCAACAAAACAAAACAGTAACTCACACTGGCATCTGATCCACTACTGGGCTCGGTAAGACAAAAACATGCTATCTGTTTCCCAGAAGCTAATTCTGGGAGATATTTCTTCTTTTGTGCTTCAGAACCAAATAGAAGGATGCCTTTAAATCCAATTGACTGAAAGTGAAAGTTAAGAACCAGGAGGTCAAAACATAGGTCAAAGAAAAAGAAAAATATAGATTTAAGTTCATCTCTTGGCCTGATTTCCTAAACGGGAGAGGGAGGTGACGACTGGCATCGTGTTAGATAAAATCAATCAATCGTGTAGCTAGATCTTAATAATGAGACAGATACAATGCACACACAACAAGGCAGTTTTACTCACCAGGAGAATACCAGATATACAGAACCAAAAAAAGAAAAGTTTGTTTAGTAACTTACAAAAGTATTTCCCAAACTTTCTGAAGCCATGGAACCTTTTTGTTAAGAAAGGTATGGAACCAAGTCCAAAAAGTAGAGCTTAAATGATATAAGACAGATGTTAGAAAAACAAAATTTATACCCATTGTAAATTTTATAATTTTTATGACATACATACATATAATCATTTAAATCTCAGAAATCAAATAGGGTATTTTAAAAGTTTAGAGAAAAATATAGAAAATAATTCTATTTACTATTTTTATATTATCCTAAATATTGTTATAATAAAAGAAAAGGCGGCCTTAATTATTTTGAGAACAAAAGTACATATTACTCATTGTAATATTTAAGTCAATGTTTAAAAGATTAAGCAACCGTTTTGACTTTTTAAACATTTAACCATAACTATACTGTTCAATGTGTTGGATGATATTGTATCTTTGGACAAAAGTTCAATATTTGGAACAATTGTTGTCATCTGCAAGTGCAGATCATCTTCTATGTCCAGTCTGTTTCTTACACTTAGTTTTGGCTACTGCATATAACGAGAATGTTTCCCTGCAGAGGTACGTTGTTGCAAAGGAAAATCATTTGAAATGTCTCTAAGTTGTTCTTTCTCTTTTAATAGCAAATTAGACACTTTTCACATGAGCAATAAAAGGATTTTGCACCCGGTATAATATTTCTGCAGTAGTTAAACACACATCAGACAAATGTTGTATAATTGAGATTTGAACCTGTTATCAAGAGACAATGTTTTGTTTAATTAAAAATTCATTAAGATTTGAAAAGCACTCGGGGTGTTTTTTTAGAAACAAATTCAATCCAAAGTTTTAGCTTTTGTTGAAATGCATCCATTTTACATTGAACTTTGAAATTAGTTATATTTACACCTTGCATTGATATATTAAGTTCTTTTAGATGTGTAAATATATCTGCCAAGTATGCCACCTTCTGTATCCAACATTTGTCACTTAATTTCCCCGTTAATTCAAAAGAATGTTCTGATAGAAATAGCCTTATCTCTTCTCTCAACTTATAAAATCGAACTAACGTTTTCCCATTTCTTCATAAAATATTCTAAAATCCTGGAATTTAGTGGTCTTGATTTTTATAAGATTCACAATTTTGACTGTGGCGTTGATTTTTTCCATTGCAAGTGCATGACGATGAAGACAGCAGTGGTTGTGTTCAACACGTGGAACTAAATTTTTGATGCGTGCTACAGCACCTTTAATTTTACCAACCACGGCTGCGGCTCCATCAATGCATATGCTGACATACATTTGCCAAGATATTGTTTTTCCATAAATGAATTGACCAAATTAAAGATTTCTTCACCTGTGGTTTTTGCCAAGAGAGGATTGCATATAAGAATATCTTCAGCAATAGAAGATCCGTGTATATATCGTACAAACGAGCAAGATGGCCAAATGCGTGATGCCAGTAGACTCGTCCATTTGAACTGAGAAACCTACTGGACTAAATTTTACTCATCTCGTTAGTTCTGCTTCACAAAAAGCTGACATTTCCTTGATTTGTCTAGATGCAGTATTGTCAGAAAGCGGTACACTTAATTTTTTTTGCAAAATTTCTCATCAATCATACTTGCTACTAAATCCTTTGAACAAGGTTTAATCAAATGTTCTGCAATAGTGTGACTTTCACCCAATTTTGCTATTGCATAACTGATGTAATATGAAGCAACAAGTGCACTTTTGTTTTTCTCGTGGAGTTCAGCACACTTTCTCATAAAATACTCAGAACTTTTATCTCGCACATGTGGATGTTTGGTTTGAAGATGCCTTTGTAATTTGGTGGGATTCAGACTACTGTAACTCGATACTTGTTCACCTTCAACGCATACTCCACTTGGTTTGTCTTTGTTGCCAGTCCAGGTAAAACCAAACCTAATAAAACTTTTGTGATAACTTTTTTCCCATTTTTTGTTTAAATTATCAGAAAGGCAAAAGCTTGATACATGCAATTGTGTTCGTGTCCCTAGACATGGCAAAGTAGGAGAAACACCAGCACCACTAGTAGCATTTGCCTTGTTCCTATCGTTTTCATCTTTGTTTTCAGTTTTGTCGCCTTTCATGTATAGGGGACAATAATTTTTAATAATAATTCTGCTGTCAGGGCTGGTTATTTTCTCACAAATTTCCAAATATAGGGGTGACAGCAAGATGAAGGCCTTCACTGTGTAAAATCCAAAAATAAAATAAGAACGATGGAAAAAAAAACTTAATGTGATCTACCTTCACTATGGCAAAGTCCATGCCACATGCTAATCTGCTGGCTGGACCTTATATATTACAGACAGCAGCAGCCCTTTGTTTATCAGCAGCAGCATTGGGAGGGAGAGAGAGAGAGCAGTGTCCAGTTTCTCTATTTATAGTGGGGTTCGCCGCTCCCTCTCATGAGAGGTGAAAGAAGGGGGGATAAACTATTTCAGATGGCTAAATCAACCACAATAATGTACATCCGAAACTTGAAAACAATTAAACAAAACAAAGATTGTTAAGTTATTTCCCCTCTCTCCCAGTCTTTCATAAAAGGGCTCGTGGAACCATAACAAACCTTTGTGGGTCCCAGGGGTTCCGTGGAACACATTTTGAAAAACACTGACTTACAGAAAGACAACTAAACCTTTTTTTCTTACCTTCAGGCATAACACACCAAGAGGTAGGTAGGTAGGTAGGTAGGTAGGTAGGTGTGGTGTGTGTGTGTGTGTGTGTGTGTGTGTGTTTTGTGTGTGTGTGTTTTGTGTGTGTGTGGTTGTTTTGTGTCCAGCCAGCCAGGACTAACACACTGAGAGCTGCGTGCGTTTTGTGCTGTACTAATCAGAGTTATGTAAAACAACTTTTGAAAAATTACCTGATGTGCACCAAGAGTGATTCCCACGCTCAGGTCATGGGATCCAACAATCTCAACAAGTCTGGCATACTGTGTGTTACACAAACCAAGGCCACCTGGGAACAAAGTGGAAAAAGGAAATCACATAGTACATACATACATGATGTCTTCGACCACCTGTTATTGGAATTTAACAAAGGTGCACATGAAGAGAACCAGCAAGGTAAAGCTTGGTTTGAAGTGTTATAAAATTTCCAGATTTATAGTTACCACAGTGCAGTGTTTGAAAGCAGATACTACTGTGAACTAAAACAAAGGCTAGCTGGATGTAAACAAAAAGGAGAAATAAAAGAGATGTGTTAGAATGTAATTACCATAGTCTGTGGAGACTTGGAGACCAAAAGCTCCCATCTCTTGAAGGCCTTTCATGGTTTTATCATCAATCTTTTCCATCTGGTCATTTTTCATAGCATCATTTTGCTCCTTTAAAAATATTTATAAATAGACAAGACTATGAGTCAACCATATCAAAATACTTATCTTCCTATTCAACACTTTACTGTTAAAAAAAACAAAACAAAACAAAATGAAAACTCAGAAAATCTGTTTGTTCTAGACTTCCGAACCAGCAACGTATCTTCCCGTTCTGCGGTTTTTCTCTTTCTTTACTGGCTCTTTGAGTTCATGGCCGAGTCAGCTGACTTCATTCTATAAATGGTTGTTTTCACACCATCCCATGGAACTCCAACATTTTCCATTGGGGATAATCAGCTTTACAAAGAGCAATGACAGGTGGTCTTGTGTTGTATGGAATTTCATTTTTAGGTGCCATTTTCAACTGCCAAACGATGACAGCAGCCATCAACAATGAGGTCATTTAACATTCATAGAATTAACTAAAAATTATTTAAATTATCAGTGAAAAAAGATATTGGATGAACGTGATAATATTATGCTTTCAGCAAGAACTAAATTTAACATTCGTTCAAATAGCTTGCAGGATCAAAAATTACGTAAGAAGCCTTAAGTGATAGCAACACCACAACTAATAATCAAATACATGATTATCTGATTGCTTTTAAAATTATTTTTGTTAGAATAACATTTTCATTAACAATAAAGTGTTCAGCATAAAACTGTTTCTTTTTACAGTAAGCTCGTAATTTCTATTTCTAGGAGAGAGATTGGGGCAGTTCTTTTAAAAAAAAAAAAAATACAGACATATTGCAAGGTCTGTCAAACTAACCATGTTGCACGACTCTGAAGATGCCAGATTTACAAGAGTACGTCACCATACAACCATACAAAAAAGAGTCTGCTCAAAACTTAAAAACAATTTACTAAGAAATTTTAAATCCTAATTCTGAGAAACTCGAAAACTGCAACAAAGTACACAAGTGACCGGCTGGAAAACTGCAAGGTGAAGACTTCCTCTGCAGCACAGATGGGATGTAATAGAAAAGACATGCATTTTTACTCACCTCAAAAAATTTGGCACAAGGATCCACCAGCATCTGTAAGGTTTGTATCTGTTCATCATTCAGCACTGCAAAGGAGAACAGTCATATTATTTTTTTAGGATCAAGGAAGAGCCTTTGCCAGCATGCTTTAATCCTGTGGTATAATATCCTAAACCATGACAACAACTATCACAATTTTATAATGGTTCAGTGCTGTCTGAAATAAGCATGCACCATCTTTCTGGATTTATATACATTGCCAACATTTTGAGACAAGTTCTACTTATGGAGGAAACATACTTCAACAAATCACTTTGTGGAAATTAAACTTTTCTTGTTACAGGGAATTTCTACGGTTTGACACTGATACCTGCCACCCAGTGACTGACAAAGCAACAATCGGAACTTTGTGAAAAGTCCAGAAATCACAAGGTCCAACAGTCAGAAGTTCAAACCATAGTAAAAGGTAAACCTGTGAGATTAACACAAAACCGTAACCAATATCTTCTTCTGTAGATAAGAAAATCTGGAAACTCTTCCAAATCTGAAAGTATGTAAGGCAAAATAAATGTACAAACACAGCTCCAATGGATGTTATCATTTATTTTGCTGTATTTTCATGTTTCTTAACAGATTCAGCAGCTACTTACTGATAACTGACAAATTTACAAAATGGACTTAATCAGTGGATCATTTTCCATGAAATCAAAACAATTAAAACCCTGTTTATGTTTGGAAGCTAAAAAAATTAGTAATAAACAGTTGTTTTGATGTTTATATTACAAAAAGAAAAAATGCTAAAGATGAAAATAGTTACCATGTGGAAAGGGAAATACTTGATCAGTCTTAATCTGGCCTCGGAAAAGGTTCATTCCAAATGACTTAGATTCCTGGAGAAGAGGAAATATTAAAACTAATGATTTATCTACAATACCTTATGAACACATAATCGCATACTTATTTCAGTGCTAAATAGTTTATAGAATTAAAATAGAACAATGTTGGATAGATATGAGTATGCAAAAGTGTAAAGACAAAGCATTTTTGAAGTCATCAAAGATGTCAAACTCAATTGTGCTATCTAAGGCAGATAAGTCTGCACACACACACACATAGTGTGTCCCAAAATGATGTATACAAACTTTTGTAAACTATCATACAAAGTCTTTTTGTCTCACAACGTTGAGACATTTCATTTAGCTCATAGATGGTACAATGCAACACAACAGCATAGACCTATCATCATTTGTTGTTAGTGTGTGGTAAAAGTATATGGACATTTTTGGATGAAAAAATTTTACTGGTGGATGGTTAGGACCAGTTGAATATCCACCACGTTCTCCATAGCTCACACCACCAGATAATTTTGTGGGGCATGTTAAAGAACAAGGTGTACACCACAAAATTAGCTACCATCAGCAACAGTTAATCCTGTGAAAATAAGTGCTGCTGCTGTGTCACTCTGTCAGATGCTTCAATACTTGTGTTGATGCCAATCATGAGATCTTGGGCAGTCATTTGTTTTATTTATTTATCTGTTTATTTACTGTACTTAGCTGTTTTACTTGCACTGCTACTGTCTGTGTTTGTGTACTTATACAGATGCTAAGCATTAAAATTACAAGAATCCTTTAATTGCTGGAAACAAACAAAACCTGCAGAAACTAGGTAGTGTTCTTTGTTTTATATTTTCTCCTTTCCCTTACTTTTGCATCTGCACTTTGATGTCGACGTGTTTTATTGCTCAAAGTCCCACCTGCCACCCTGAAAAACAGAATCAGAAAAGCCACACACAGAGATTAGGGGTTTTATGCAACTGGGTTTTAAATTACTTTTCAATATTCTCTCAGAATTCATCAAATTTGAGCAAACTAATGATGATGTTTCAGCGTCTGTACTGACATTTTTAAAGTGTGCAACATCTTTAGGCAAGAATAAAACACTGGGAGTTGTGGGGAAAAGACGGAACTTTTTCTAATTTTGTACGGGGCTTTATCCCCTTTTAAAGATTATACTGGTGGTGATAGTTAAGTAATAGTCTAAACCTATGTAAGGTGGTATGGAGCTGATTTTTATGATAAAAAAAAAGATGGGACCAAACATACATGAAAGTAAGTTGTGTGTGTTAAGTGCTAGAAAGCTAATTAACAATTTCCAATTAATAAAATGAAGTAATTAGCTGATCAGTAGATCTCTTAACAAAAACTTGGATTTGCCCCTGCTGAGAAGCCAGAAATTTATTTCTGTACACAGAGTATCATCGCAAGCAGGAAAATAAGTAGGTCTAAAGAACCGGCAGCCATTATTTCTAGTGTGACAGGTATGTGTCCATACTTTATTCAGTTGCCCAAAATTGTAACAATAAGAATTTTATTTGCTAATAAAAATTAAAGAGTGATTTCTCAGTTCAAAGAAACTTTGAAAAAAGTGATATATTGCAACATTCTACCAATATATAGTTTTATAAAAAAAACAAGATAAATGGACATTGAAAAATATTTAAAAGATGTAGACATGATAGTCATTTGTATGTAGTACCGGCATCGTTATTAGAATATTCTCTTGTAATATGCGAAGTTATTTATATCAGCAATTTATTTTATAAAATTAGATCAAAAACTTTGTTTTGATTATGGAATATGTGAATGCTTATATCAAAATCTGATTTCTATCATATAAAAAACCTCTTCTCTGTTTCTTTGCCTAATTATTAATTGTTAGTAATATTATCTGTATTGAATGATCAGAAATTGCTAACTCAAGTGACTGTCTTTTGAAATATTAACAAGCTGCCACTACAACTCTGTTTCGCTTCTGGACAATGGCTAACCCAGGTACCATGCTCAGTGTAAGGAATGATTGTTGGCAGAGTACTGTATTAAGAGCCACATTGTTTCTGCCTAGGAAAGGTAAAAATTGTTTTTACTGTAGCTGGAGTTGATAACAACAGTTGGGCCTTTGTTAGTGACACTACAATAATTAATCAATCATAGGTCTCAGAATTTATGTTGTAGCTGGTCAATTTTTTCAGATGCTGTTTACCTGGATTTAAAGTTAGAACTGTAGCAAACTGACCACTCACTACCACACTACTGTCCATTTACAGATAAGTGTCCAAGCATAGATAGTTTAATAGTAGAGATGTCTTCAAAAAGATATGCATAAAATTACTTTATGATTAAGAAAGATTCCAGTCAAAGCTAAACACAAGCACTGCAATCATGAAACCTCTCAAGATGGAAAAACTACAAAGACATTTACAAACACCAACACAATAAACCATTTAAAGTTGAAACACGTCACTGAATACATTGCAGAAATAGATCAAAGGAAACTTGAAGAACCCAAGCCAGGCCGTAGTAAGCAAATGACTATGGAGAAAAAACTTGTGAAATATCAGAGATCCTCGAGTTACAGCCACACACCATAGAATAGGAGATTCCTGCTGGCTTAAACCTTACTCATTTATACAGCTAATTAATCACTTATCTCCTAACTATAATATATCACACTGTAACTTTGCAACCAGTGTTACCAGATAAATACAACAGTGTGTTCCAAAATCTCAATAAAATGCTACAAGAGGAAATGACAAGTATAGTGTTGACAACAGACATTTGGACAGCTAACACCATTTAGCACCTGACTTAAGCCATCCTAAAAGTGGTTCCATTCTAGAATTACATACACAGCCAGTCGACCAGGTGAGTGAGTAGGTTTTTTTACTGATGTGAAGGAAATTTAAATACTACTGGATAAAGTCTGTTTGGTCCCTGAAAACAATGCTGTTAATATAATTGCAAGACTTTTAAAAAATTGGATTGCAGATTACCATCAATCCATACTCTGCAACCATGCATTAATGATGGCATATTTAGCCAATAACCAGAAAGGATATACTTTGTATTCATCAATAGTTAGTTGATCATTTCAGCCTTCTCCTGCTGCCTCACAAAAGCTAAGTGACTCTTCAGAACTGAAAGTCCCCAAACAGGCTTCTACAGATGTATCCATCCAATGGAACAGTTTGTATTATATGCCAGAATGTAATATTAAACAAACATGTCCAATCATGGCATATGCAGTAGACCATTATATTCCAAATCTAATTCTGAATTAATGGACCTTAGCTGAAAAACTTGTTTGCCTTTTAAAGCCCTTTGAAGAGATCACAAAAATTGTTAGTCAAACAAATGCAACAACTTCCATTATAATTCAGTCAAGTTTAGCTCTTACTAGATAGAGCTACCACTACTACTACTACTTTAAAGAAATTTTAACTGTGGGTCAGCTAAAAGCAAAGATGTTTACATAAGTATCAGGTAAATAAGAAACCCTGTATTTGCATGTTTAGACTTTCACTTCCAACCGAAGTTACAAAGTAAAGATGTGAATATAGATAAAATAATTCAGTAGTTGATAGAAATTGAAAAAAATGGAAGCTGAAGAGATTAGGCAAAGCCCCAAAAGAGACATGCCACAAACTTCAGCTGCTGAATCAATAGTGATAACTTCCAGATGTTGATACTGCTAATAAAAGGCAACAGGAAATAAACAACCGGCCAGTTCTACAGAAAAGCAAAATGTATATATTCAAGAACTAAAACAGAAAAACACTGTAGTTATAAAGAAAGAGCTCAAAAATTATATTAACTTTTCCCTACTACCTAGGCATGAAGATCCTTTTCTTACTTCAAAAGGCTAAAGAGATTGCACATACGCATTTATTTGTACCTAATTTTCTATAAAAAGTGAATCAGTATCAATGGATACATACAAGAGCCAACAAGAAATCACCTAAATCCAGATAGTAGTAAAACGTTTCTGTTTATGCATTATAATTTAAGAGCTTTGAATTTAAATACTAAGTTATACTTTTGACAGACTTTCAAAATTGTTTTCAGTTTTGAATTTGTTTGTAAACCAGTATTACTTTCAATACTTTGGCTTTCATATATTTACATATTAAGCTGGATTTCAAAATAACTGTTGTTTAGTTTAGCAGAGAAACCTTGATGCTTTTGATATCAAGTAGTACATTTTCATATTTTTGGCAGCTTTCAGAAGTGTTATTAATTTGTTTAATTTTTAATCTATGTTTGTAGAACACTACTGCTTTTAATTTTGGGTTTTAATTTCACCAAGTTATGTAATAAGATATACCTATATAGATTAGTTAATATTAAGCTTTTGAAAATTTCAATTTCCATTACAAAATTTTTTTCTTTTTTTTTTTAAAATGTGTTGGATTTTAAAAGTTTTCCATTCACTGCTGTTACCAATTATCTGCCAATTAATTGTCACATCCCAATTCAAAATAAGTGAATCAAACATAACATTTATGTAAACCATGTATGTGAGATGCTAAGACGACACTTTTGGTGTTCCAAAAAGGGTCAACACGCATGAATTAACTAGTATGCCAGTACACATGGCACAAAGTAAAATGACATAGGTGCTATATGACTGTCCAAAGTTCTTCATAATCCAGTGAAGCAAAATTGTTAATATTATACATTTTCTATCAAATAAATAGATATTTTGCTGTCTCTCATTTTAACACCAACTCCGAAAAAGAAAGAAACAAGAAAAGCAGACTTGCTGTTCAACATCGCCTCTGGAGTGGAGCGATCAGCCAGTACACTAAAGAATAATGCAGTAAACAACCTGTCATCTGGGGGTGAGATAACAGGTTTGTCGGTCATCCAACCTTTCCAACATAAGCCGACTATCGAACCTTTGTGGTTGGTGATGAATTGATCACCAGCAGGGAAGCTGTATTGGTCATCCTAACTTAATATTACTTTACAAACACCAATGCAATTGACAGTGTTTAGGGATTCTTTCAGCAGGGACCGGTTCATCTTCCACTATCGAACCTTTGTGGTTGGTGATGAAATGATCACCAGGGAAGCTGTATTGGTCACCATAACTTAATAATTACTTTAAGGGTTACAGTTTCTCGATCTCGTAGAGATGGGAATGGGGATGGGTATGGGAATGGGTATGGGAATGGAAGATGGGTATGGAGATGGGTATGGAGATGGGTGTGGGTGTGGGGATGGGTATGGGAATGGGTATGGAGATGGGTGTGGGGATGGGTATGGGGATGGGTATGGGGAGGGGATGGTATGGGGGATGGGTATATGGGATGGGGATGGATGGGTATGGAGATGGGAATGGGTATGGGGATGGGAAAAGGGAGTGGGAATGGTATGGGTATGGGGATGGGAATGGGTGTGGTATGGGGATGGGTATGGAGATGGGTGTGGGGATGGGGATGGTATGGATATGGAGATGGGAATGGGAGTGGGATGGGAATGGGTGTGGGAATGGTATGGGTATGGTATGGGTACGGAGATGGGAAGGGTATGGAGATGGGAATGGGTATGGGTATGTGATGGGGATGGTATGGGGATGGGGGATTTATGGGAATGGGTATGGGAATGGGATGGGTATGGGTATGGGAATGGGAATGGGTATGGGAATGGGAATGGGAATGGGTATGGGAATGGGAATGGGTATGGGAATGGGAATGGGTATGGGGATGGGGATTGGTATGGGTATGGGAATGGGTATGGGGATGGGGATGGGTATGGGTATGGGAATGGGAATGCGTATGTGATGGGGATGGGGATGGGAGCAGCGCAGGACGACGTGTATTTTGTAAGGGAAGGAAAAAGTGAGCGTAGAAGGGCCTCGGATTTTAAGTGTAAAACGATATGGGAAAGTGTCGGCAGAGGACTCACGCAAGCTTTGGTGTTCCCTGTAGAAAACTCTGGCGGGAGCAGAGCGAGCTGGAAAGAGAGAGAGATCTCGCAACTCGCTGCATCGTCCGTCCCAGCTATTGACTCCGATAAACACAGAGGGCCGGGGTCTCGACGCGCATGCGCGTCGCTAACCTCCCCCCCCCACAAACAACAAACGGTGTAATAAGCTGTAGTGCCCCGTGTAAAAAATCTATTCCAGGTATATAAACTACAAACAGTCCTCCGTCTGAAAGCGAATTTTGCAATTACTTTCGTGTTCTTTACCTCAAAGTTCCTTTTCTTAGGCATTCGTTACCGTCACGGCGGTGGCTGTTTGGTGCAAGAGTCTCTTTTAGCTGGTCGTTCCGGAATTCCGGTGATCTGGCCTTTTGGTTTCACCGTTAACCAAAATGGCGGCTGGGCCGGTGGATAGGACGCGACAGTTGGAGATGATTGAAAAAGATATTGCGACAGCTATTCATAGTTCAGGTAAAAGAAGGGATCCTCCCTCCCCTCCACCGGGCTATGCTAATTAATTTAGTAATCTAAAGGCTTTTGTGGAGTATGCTGGTTTAAAATTTTAGAGGAATAAAGTGCTACATGTTGGTTCCACCCTAAGCCTGTCTGGGGATCAATTGTAATAATAATAGTAGCTAGGCTCTGGCTCGGGGCAGCGGTGCTGCAGCCCAGCATCTTCGTGAAACTGAGAACTGGGAGAGAAAATAAAAGAGACAAATTCTTATTTTTCCTTAACTAAAAACGACCGGAAAGCGCGAAGAATGAAGTCTGGTTCCCCTCCCCCTCTTTTGTTTCCTGAACTCGTATTTAGTTGACGAGGGAGTGAAGTGACCAGTGTTGTTGCAAGCATCGTTTCTCCTGGGCCAGGATCAAGACGAGAGTTATATATAATTTAACAGAAATCAAAAGCGGTTCACTCAACAAAAATCCATGTATAAATTTGCTTTTAGAAGATGATGTACTGAAAAATATGTAGAAATGTTAAATAAATCCCTTCAGTTAAATCACACCTGTAAGAATTAGATACTGAAGATTAATTTTTTTTTTATCTTGTGGATAAATTGATGGAAATAATCTTGTTAAATCTTCCAGATTTTCTGTGGTTTGAACTTTTGACCACAGCTCTCACTGCCTAGTAACAGACAAAGCAATGGCCATAAGTAGATGGTATCTTGTAGGTAAAACTTTCATCACTACAACCATATTATGGCACAAACTTACTGATCTGCCTTAATTTTGCCCTTTGGATCATGAGATGTTATTTATTTCTATTATTATTGATTATGCCCAGATTTTTAAGTTTCACTTTAAGGTAGTCATTCTATTTTTTACCAAAAACATTGCATCTTTCTTTAAAGATCACCGTCATCCTTTCTAGTTGGTCACCTGTGGATATGCGATCTACATGATCAGGATCATCCTTTGAAATTTGGGATCCCTGATCATGTGTGATATCCAGGTGGTGCTTATGTTTTCCATTCTTTGTATGATGCTCAGTTGGTTGGGTTTCAGCAGACCCTTCTTATAGACTGCAGGATTTACCATTGTATAATTTGTTTTCTTTTATTGACTAGGTCAAGCTTTGCAAGAATTATCAAAAGACAAACCAAGTATGAAGCAGGTAGAAACACATACCACCAACTTCATTAAGACCCTGGAAGGTGTTGAAAGTGGTTTGACCAAGCAGATTAACTACCTCACTCAAGTTTCTACAGGTAATTAAGAGTATCAAGTAAATAAAAATGAATAACAGGAACATGTTTCCACATCTTTAGTTGGTAATCAGGTTCAAATGATTTGCTGGTAACCTTATTTTTCTAACAATCCATGTTGGCCAGATTTTATAGGTAAACTTAACAATCAACAGCCAAGTAATTATCAGCTGGAAAAGTCAAGCCCTCTTAATGTTTGATGCCACTTGATGGCCTGTTTTGAAAAATCTACTGAGTCTGATCTTTTTTATTTTATCTTTTGTAAATATTAAATTGTAACTTTTAAACATTTGGCAGTTCTTTATCATTAATATGCTTCTATTGGTATTATTATTTTGTCATCATCCTACATAACTTGTAATTTTTCAGGAAAAAAAATAAGCACAATGATAACAAAATAGCTTTTTTGACCTTTCTCCTGAATAAGATTCATCATAATAATATATAAAGGAAATCTTGAACTTATACTAAGCATTTCCATTTAATATATCTAAATTTATTTTAGTACTTTAAGGGAATATTGTACATTAAATGTTAAGAATTTCATCACAAGAAGTGATGGAATTTGTTATAAGGTCAACTTGTTAAATGACAATTCCAGCTTGTCTTATATTGCAGTTTGTTCAATCAACAGCTATTTCCCATAGAAATTTCCAAACTATACATACAAAGGCATCACAAGATAATTAACTTAAAATATGCAAAAGATAATAAATAAGAATAAATTATAAATGGATCAGTTTGTGTGGATTTTGCAGTTTTATGGAGAGAAAAGGTTTTGATCAGCAGTTGATTGATTTGATATGTTGGGTTGTTTTGTTTGTCTGGCTTTTGGCAGTTTTGTGTTACGCAGTTAATCTTCTGAAGCTAGTAATCCATGTAAGTTAGAAGTTGGAGTCTATTATACCATCTTTTCAACTTTTTTTAAAATACAAATGATAGATTTTTAAACAAAATAATGCAGAGAAACTATGCTAACTTCACTAGGCAGATTTAATTTCTCTTATTTGACAAGTTCACCATAAAGAAGAAAACCTCTTAAAACAATGTGTAGATGCAGTAATGGATATAAATATAAAAAACAATGTAAACAGGCTAATAATAGAATTACCCGAAATATATGCAAATATACAGAGTTTGATTTCATGCACCACCATGTGATGACACCTATAACTGTGATTAATTCTTGGATGGCCAATAAAGAATATCTACATAACTATAGGTCTTTAAAGCTTAAGTAATTGTGTTTTTAAGAAGAGTATGCTAAATGCAGACATGGATCCCAGATGAGAAATACCTTATGATAGAGATGAGTATTCTGGATTATAAAAGAATTTATAAGGCAAAACGTTTTCCCAAACTATTGTAAATAATAGTTTGAACAGATTTCTGAAACTGGAACTGTTGACAACAGGAAGGAAAGAAGCAGGATGTCTGAACTATCCCAAAGTGATGCTGAATATCTAAGGTTGTTTCTTGCATGACAGAGTGATCAAGTGAAGATCTTATACTTCCTGTTTACACTAGGAATAGTAAAGAAGCACAGTGGTCTGAGTGAACATATTGTGCTGTTGAAAACCATTTCTGGCGTTATAGGCACCAGAACACAAAACAAGTCCTATTTATGAGTGAATACAAACTACAGTTACAAGATTGACAGTAATTGTTGCTAAATATAAGCAAATTCATGTTATGTAATTCCATCAGGAACTCAGCTAATTGGAATCAGATTGATTTTTCCAAGACAAATCTAAAAAAAAAATCTAAAAAGGAAATAGGATGCTGGAATGGTAAAGAACATACATGTCATTGAGGTTGTATAGGTATCTATAAAGGTTAAATGATGGTCAAATACCAGAGCTGATTTATGGGAAATCATTCAGGACCCAAACAAATTGTATTTAAGCTATGGACTTTTGACCAAATAGTAATTTCTTTTAGAATATTCTGTTGTTTTTTTTCCTTCTTTGTTACTTTCTGGTATAACTTTAGGTCAAATAACAGTAGTGAAAAATAGATGTCGTGTTCTCATTTTTAGTTATTTCTGGCCTGTACAAGTTGGGTTTCTGTCATGTTAAGGTGGATGTTTTTAGATACTCTGGAATCCGGTTTAACATCCAGTAAGTTCACTGTTGTTGTTGTTTCAAAATACTGTATGTGTAAACTTGGTCTCAGAATGTACAGTAGATAAACTGTTCTGGCATGTCTGAGCAATCCTGTAGTATGGGAAGAGCAAGAGAAAGCATACTCCACTAGCTGGACACTAAACATGGTGGCCTAGTATCGTATGCGAGCATTTCTGAAAAGAAAGTTAAAGTACGTGAAATAAAAGATAACAATTTCCATTGTTGGTTTCTCTCACTTTATAGGTGATATATGTGCTGGTTGATAAAAGGCAGAATTGACTGGGTGTTCTTGTGTATGGCTCAAACCAGTCGCCTTTCGCATCATCAGTTCCATCCATGAAATTTGAAATCTCCAGAATTTACAGTGAATATCCAACCACCATAAAATTTGTTTGCTTGTTTCAGGCCAGCCTCACGAAGGATCCTCATATGCTGCACAAAAAGACCTCCAGATGGCAATGCACCGGGTGGAACATGTTAAAAGTAGGCTAATTGAACTGGAAAAAATCCACATTGAGCATATGCGGAACTATCAAGGAATCAGGAGGGGATTCCAACAGCAGCACTCTAATCAGAATTGACACTATCAGCAAGGATTATGATGCTGTTGCTTCCCAGGTCAGGAAAAGCTAGATGTTCAGGTGTTTGGGAATAAAGCCAAGTGTTAAAGAGTGGGGAAAGTGTTCCAAGATGGATGGAAACAGCCAACTTGCTTATTATGATAAACTGCAGAATTTGGAATTTTTCTAAAAGTTTCGCCAGTGCAATTGTTAAAGATGCACTGTTCAAAATTATAGGCTGTAAATTTTTTTCCCCTCAGAAAAACCAATGAATGAATTTTGATTAATTTTAAATCTTGTAATTCTTTTGATAAAATGTCTGTAACGATTGGCCCTGTCATCAGGTGAGAACTAGAAGTTTCTTCTGTGATCATTGTAGACACATTTGATTTGTGCCATGCCTGGGACCTGGCACTTCTGTCAGGAACAGGAGTCTTTACTTGTACTTCCCTGTTTAAGTCCAGTATTGAAGAGAGAGAAATCATGCTATCATAGGATCAAACTCACCTACATGCACCTGGAATATAAGACAGAGAGGAATGGGTGTTACAATATCTACTTCTAGAACATGCAATAAGCTGGTTCTTAATACAAAAATTGATGAATGTTTTAAAGTCCCATAGAAATCAATGAAACTTGTTATTTAAATAATAAAAAACTCCCTTTCACTGATACTAGATTAGTTAATTTTTCAAAAAAATATTTTAGTTTGGGAGGGTCCTAATTCTAATTGATGAATTACAAATTACCTATACTAAAATTTCTAATTGTTTAAACTCAGACAATAGGAGTATCAGGAACTGAGAAAGATGTGATGGCTTTTCTTTGACACTCCTAAAGAAATCCTGTACAAAAAAAAATAATTAGCAAGAGGTTTGAAAGTTCTTACTTGGTCCAAATGGTTGACTAGTCTTCACAACACTGCAGGCAGTATACCAAAAGGACAATCTTTTCTTTATTTTCCATTTAGGTAAAGGGAGGGGACTGGATCTAGGCAAAAATTTATTTGTGGATTTGCTTGTTTAATTAAAGATTGAAAAAATGAAACCAGACAGATATAATTGATACCTTTAGCAAACTTCTGTTTATTGATTTTAAATTTTCTGCAAGGGAGGTAATCACATGCATACTGTACATGAAGATTATGGCCAATATTTGAAATTTTTTAAAAAATTGCTAACTCCATCCTTCACCAATATATGTTGCATATATCCCCCACCAAGTCCTCCAACAGACAAGCTTTGTAGCAGGGTCTGAATGGAAATTCCTACATGTTCAACAGTCTTCACTAGGTTGGCTAAAGTCTTGAGATGAAGCCTTTTGATTAGTAGTGATGTATAGTTTGAGGGATGCTACCATGACCAGCAAGCATGTGCTACATAAACCCACCTAATGTAGTAACAGAATGTTTTGCTTATATTATTTTAATCTGATAGTGAAACCAGAAAAAAAAAGTACACTGCCTCACCAAATTTATATTACAGATTTCATGTGTAACAAATCACGATACACTCTAATACTGATTTACTTACAAAAATTCAGCTGCCATGTTAACCTGTAAGTTCATTATTATGTAAAGCATACCATGTTTCCTACCACCAAATCTGCTTCTATGCAGTTCAAAAGTGAAAAGCAAGACAGATACTTTATGACCACAGTTCCTCAGATAATATTGTAACACAACACATTAAGAAAACAAAACAAAAAATATACTGCAGCAGTCTCCATGCTATAATGTTTTGTTTACAAACATCAGAAATATGTAAACATGTTTATCATAATCCATGTTCTCTCCAAAAGATATCTAAAATCATGTAATATCAAAAGATTTTTTCTTTCTTGAGTTTTCTTTTCCACAACAGTGTCAAAATGTAGTTTATACTGTTTTACAAATCTGAAGGATACTTTGTATTGATTAATCCACCAAACAAGATTAGAAGATTCATTGTTCTTAAACCTGTTGTGTGTACACCTGGTCTATTGTAACGAGCAGCTCTGCTGGTCGTAGGCAGAATGTGACCACAATAAGTGCTGCCCGGCAATGGCAGTGAAAAACTTAAAATCCTTCAGGTTTGGAAATCAATGAATTATAAAAATGGATTTACCATGGACAACATTGGAGCTATCCTTTTGATTTAAAATCTGATGACAGATGAATCTCTAATTAAAAGAAAGAAAATAATAAATTGTTACAAATGCAACTTTGTTGGCATTTAGCAGCAGCAGTGGTATTTAGTTACAAGCTAAACACAAACGGAATGTCTCTCATTTCACGAGTCTTCACACTGGTTCATGAGCAGACCCCCAACAGCAAACAAGAACTCTGCAATGGACTGTTATGAAGCAAAAAGGGAGTCAGCCAGTAAACTTGAAGTTCATATCCTGCAGACTCTGCAGCAAGCGGTCGCGATGCTTTGGGTTCATGATCTGCATATTGACGAGGTCGTCATTTGTCAGGTAGCCGAGGTAAGAGACAGAGTCCCAGCCATTGGTGAGAAACGTGTTGATGTATTCAGGTAAACCCAGGCACAAGAGCCACTGCTGCACTGTTTCTGGTTTCTTCAGGTGGGCATACCCAGAATCTGACTGATGAAAACAAAAAAAAAAAAGATCAGAAAGAAATCCAAACAGTTGATTTATTGCACATTTTATTATTTAGCAACAGCATTCACCACTGATTCTGTTAGCAGAAATGGAGCTGTGATTGGTTTGATGATGGATACACACACACACATATATATATATATGATGTTTTTAAAATTATTTCTATTTATACAGCATCGAGCCCAAGGGTTTTTCTTTTGATAAACTACAAATTATACTTTAACAAGATTGATGTAAATATTTTTTTTTTTAAAAGTGATGGAATATTCCTCTCTTAGTTTGCCTATTGTTGTTGTTTTTTTTTCAGTGACCTTGCTGCTGTACTCACATGCTTTTGTTTTCGTGGTGGAAGAACGGGGGATGAATTGTTCACCACTGTCTCCCACTCCAGATGTGAATAGTCTTGGTAACTGTTGAGCACCACACTTTCTGTAGCTTTGGATGATGCACTTGTCACCACGGGAGCTACCTGGCGCTGCTGCAATACCTCCAAGCTCAACTGACCCATGAATGGCTTTGCTTTCCGTGGCACTGGGGGTACAGATGCAGAGAAGAGTGTGTCCGCCGGACCTTCAAAAGATGAGGACATAGTGTGTCGAGCCTCTGGCTGGTTGCTGCCGCCCTGACACTGGCCAGAGTCAAGCCAGTGATGAGCTGGAGGCACCTGACTGGAGCCCAGTGTGGTTGTTTGGCTGCCAACTGCAGCAGGGTAACTTCTCACATCCCGCCGCTTTTCTTGGCGTGGGGAGTCCGTAAGGAAGAGTTCTGGATCGTGATATTCCGTATCCACAGAGACCAGTTCTGCATTATTTGAAACACACTTTCTAATTACCTCAATACTGGAGATTTTTTACTTTGTGTGTGAGAGAGTGAGAGAGAGAGAGAACTAAAAAACAATTATAGGTTACTAAAAAAATTAACACACATTTGTAGTTTGGGAATTCCTTTATATTATGTCACATCAAAGTTAACATCAAACCAGTTTAAACAAAGTTTAACTATTAAACTTTCCAAATAAACAAAAATACAGGTGCATAATAAAAACTCTTTCAAAAATTTTAATTCCTGTAGTTTAAAGTATGAAGAGTTGCTAAACTTACATCTCTGAAGAGATTATTAGCTGTTTGTTGTTTTTTTTTGCTACATCGCAACTTTTGGGAATAATTTTTTATTGCAAAAACGTGTCTAAAAAAGCATATTTCATAAATTCATTTATTCTCTATATGAGATGGAATTATAGCTAAGATCGCAGTACTTTTCTCTTTTTGACCATCACGTAAACAGAAGATGGTGCTCAACTTTTTGTCTATGTCCTTTCATTATCATCACGTGCCATCCCCTGATCTGGGAGTCAGCAGTCCTGGATCGCCATTCATGATCCAAGAACAAACGTACAAGTTCCGTTAACTAATGATAAAAGATACATGGGCTTATGACATAATAATGTAGTAGTGCAAGTTGAATACTATAACAGAAAGACTAGAAGTTATTCTTTTGAATGACTTGGGAATTGTTTCAAACACTGGTCAGAAGGTGGATGCATATACATATTTACCAGGGAAAAACATTCAAATGAAGCTCTGTTGAAATAGCATGGTCATAATGGTATTTAGCCACTGGGTTTCATTTGAATGCCCATCTCTAGTACAAATGAGGACCATGTCATCAACAAGATTTAAATCTTTTGTTTATGCAGGAAAATATCCATCTGCCCAGTACAGCAGCTTACCATAGACTTTCTTTGATGACCTACGGCGGGGTGTCATCTCTGCTGAATAAATATGCATTTTGCCTCTGAAAAGGAAGAGAAAGACGGACAAGCAAACAAAAATCAGTTTTAACAAAACCTCCAGCACAACCAAAAAAACATCATTTAATCAGATACATAGGTGAAAATCATGGCAAATGGGAAAAGAAATTTATGTATGAAGTCTAGTTTTCTCAGGTAACCACATGTGGTTCTCATAGAGTCAACATATATTAACCAAATAGTAGAAATTTCTAAGATGAAGATCAACCCAACAGTAATTATCCTGTCACTTGAGAAATTCTGGTCCATTAGCTTTTAGCTGTTAATGTAAAGTCAGCCTACAAAATGGAGTTTCTTATGCCAAAAATAAAATGAAGTAAAAAAAATTAACTTTTTCTAAAGTAAAATAGGCAAACTTATCCTTATGAGGACACATTTTAATATTATCTTCAAAAACTTTAATTATAAACGGTGATATTTAAGCAGAAGTTGCCTTTCAAGTGAGCTGGAGCCTGTTGTATGGGGAAGAGATTACCATACGTACGTTATTTCTCCTGTTTCATCACCCTGATGGGTGAGGAAGTATCTGAATGGTTCTGGCTGCACAACATACATGTCTTTAAGGGCTATCACGCACTCTCCTGCAAACACAATGGGGTGGGAAACGCTTAGTGGTGATGGTTTATTGACCGGAAAAGATACAAATCTCTTGCAAAGGGAGGTAACTCAAAATAAACTAGCTAGTTAGTAATACATTTTTTTTTAAATAGCAAGTTATCTTTCTATGGGCATTTCAAGAAGGGAATAGAAAAATAAAATGGCGATGTTGCACCACCATTTACTATTTCTTTAAACACAGATAAGATTTAAAAGGCAAATACTGTTATCTGTGGAAATGTGAATTTGAAAATAATAATAACGAGGAGGATAGAATTTTAGCTGTATCGTACCATATGACTCGTGGTCACCATCCCTGGTCCTTATTGCAACGAGAACATGCTGCTCTTCCAGGTAGTCACGGTCACCAAAGATTGGAATAAGCTACACAAAAAAATTTTAAACAAACCAAACTTTATAAAAATTCTTCTATTAGTCAAGAATTTCATGCCAAAGTTTTCCAGTAAAATATATTCTTCAGTCCACAAGAAATACACAAAAAGCCTTGCAGCCATTGTTCAGTGAGTGATGAGATAAAAATGGTAAAGATGTTGGTGATTGTGGCAATGCCCATAATGCAAGGACTCATAAATGAGTGAAAGGTTACATGTTTCCCTGGATGTGAACCAAAAAAAATATGGTTAAGAACACACCTGGACGGGAAAATGAAAGTAATATGTTTACATGCACGGAATAATATTTTTTGTATTGCATCACAATCTGTGATCCATATTAGCCTCATTTGCATTATTTTTATCCTTCGATAACATGTCGAGGAACTTCTTTTTATGCTATTTATAATTAAGAAATTATTCATAAAAACAAAGAAAAAAGATATGTAAATATTCTAGAAAAATTGATGGAAGAACAAGATATGTAGAAGGTGGCTAAACTATTAGGTTGTTACAAATGTTTTGTTAGTTTTTATATTATGTTAATTTGGGGTTCATTTTTTGCAAGTTTGTGAAGGTGTATGTAGATAAGTTATCTCTTTTGTGGCTTGTGCTTTGGCATACATTATACCAAAACCTACCTTTTCAAAAATCATAAAATGGATATCTGTTTCAGGGCTGAGAGTGAAGCATGGATAGAAAAGTTTTTCATGCCATTTTGCTTCACGAGTTCAAACCAGGCCACAAAGTGAGTGAGGTAACTCGTAACATTAAGCAGGCATGGGACGAGGACACAGCAAATGAGTGTGCACAGCACAATGATGGTTTGCAAAGTTTCGATCAGGAGATGTGAGCCTCAAAGATAAGGAACATAGCTGACGTCCTTCCAGCTGTGATGACAACCGTTTCAAAACCTCAGCTGAAGCCGATCCAAGAAAATCAGTGCGAGAAATTGCTGGAGAGTTTGATGTAAGCACTGCAACTGTTTCCTGGCATCTTGATGCAATCGGCCAGGTGAAAAAGCTGGACAAGTGGGCATCTCATGGAGTTGAATGAACAACAACAAAATAGTCAACTGGTCATAAGAAACAAAAATGACCCATTTCTTGACCGAATCATTGTGTGTGTGATGAAAGATGGATCCTCTATAACAATCACAAACAATCAGCACAGTGGCTCGACAGAGACAAGGCACCTAACCACATCCCAAAACCCAACCTCCACCCAAAGAAGGTCATGGTCACTGTGGTGGACTGCAACTGGTGTCATCTGCTATAACTTCTTGCAACCTGGCAAAACTATCACAGCTGAAGGTTCTCTCATGAATTAAACGTTATTCATCAGAAACTCTCTCAATGACAGCTGGCATTGGTGAATCGAAGAGGCCCAATCCTGCTCCATGACAACGATTGTCGTCACGATGACTCTTCAGAAACTGAACACGTTGGTGTACGAAGTTCTCCCTCACCCAGCCTATTCACCAGATCTTTCTCCCACAGAATACCACCTTTCAAACACCTTGACAGCTTCCTCCATATGAAATCCTTCTCCAGCCAAGCAGCAATTGAAACTGCCTTCCAACAGTTTATCAACTCCAGAAATCCAGATTTTTGTCAAAATGGTATAAATGGACTTGTAACTCGTTGGCAGAAGTGTATTGATTGTAATGGAGCTTATTCTGATTAATAAACTTCACGTTCAGCAACGATATGAAGTCTCATTGTTGCGGAAAAAAAAACCCAACAAAACATTTGTAACAACCTGATACAAAGCTGAAGGAAATGAAGTAGTGAAGATTCATGTTGTGAACTTTACTTATTAGGTAAGATTAAATGCACTTGCAATTTATCTTGGGCACTGATCAATGGGATACCTGATTCTGCCTTTAAAAGAGACTGTTGACAAACAGGCCGAAAGTGAACAACATACTAAGGCAGAACACACCACTACAGGCCATTAATAACAGATAAACTTCCCTGAGAACCCACTACAGATGAGGAAACTAAAGTTGGTATGTCGATAGACATTGCATATATGCTGGGTAAGGAAGAGTTCTGTCTTACATTAAATTTTTCTCATTGATTGACTTAGAAAAGAACCATGGAATTTGGGAGATACTTAATTGTCAGAGCATAAGTGAAAGGACTTCATTGTTATTATTGGAGAAGATCCAGACTCTGAACTTGCAAAAATAATTTGCAAGGCAGAATACTTCACTGTAGGGTTAACTAAAAGCAGCATGACAGAAGAACAAATGTCCATTTTGTGGATGATTTTCAACTTATAGTTTTAATTGCTATAACAACCAGCTGCATCGTTCACCACATACCATATTTTTCTTTTTCAAAAAAATCTAGCAATTAATAGTTTTCTTTAAAAACCAAAACATTCTCCCAATATCTAGTGACCTTTAATGCCTCACATGCTCTTCCATGATATACTTTACTGTTTAAAAAAGAAAACATTATATCATACTTCTGGAATGGTGTCTTTGGTCCAGAGTGGACAACAGAGACCAGCTACCTCTTCAGAAAATGACTTGTTTGGAAAACTAGATATGACACCTGAAAAACACAAGAATAGTTGATGCGTAAGAAAATTAGAAAAAACACAAAGCTGATGTGGTTTTGTATGCAATAAAAAATTCACTCTGTATAGTCATTGAAAAATATATTTTTCAAATTACTCCTGATAATTATGATTAATTATGAATGACGTTTAATAGAAATTAATTGGTAAGAAAAGAAATAACAGTTTAAAGCAAGATTTTTTTTAAAACACTCAGAAAAGTAATTTAATAAACCATAAGGTATAGAAAGTACCAGTTTTTCTAGATAACCCTTTTAAAATATACCCTTTAAAAGATCTCAAAATATGAATATCTAAAGGTAGTTAAATTCATGTAACATACAGCTTATATACATGTCTGAATTTCACAAATGCACTTAGCTTTTTTTCATTTCAATCGCTGTACACATTACAAAATATTTTTTAAAAACTAGAGGATATGCACCCAAAACTAAGAACATGGAGTATGTGGCTTTGAATATTCAAAGGAAACCATCTGAGTATATTTTGTTTCATAATGTCATAGCATAAATATGTCTATAGAAATGCCAGAACTCTATATACAATTAAAACAAGTTTTATGCTAATTCTGTTAAGTATTAGTATTAACTGGTGCTAAATTAGTTTTACATCTTACTTTTTATGTTGTATAACTTAGTTTCTAATAATCTGTCTACGTAAGTACTGACCTAGATTTGCAAGCTATTTATGTTAAATTAAACACACACAGTTATGTTCTTTCAATTATTCAACTCAGAAATTAGTAATGGAAAGCTGGAAAAACAACAATTCTGTAATGAAAGATAATGAGCAAAAATTAGTGGAAATTCTCCACGGGTTAATGAATGTTATGCAATTCCAAGGGGGAAAAAACCCCGGGGCTTTGTGTTATTTTTTCCCTGTCCCTTTGATGAGATTTTATAAAATGATAATAAGGTAGCAAACAATTTATGATTTCCAACAGGAAGCAACAAAAGAGATAGTTACTTGGAAGACAGTTAGAATAGAATTCCAGCTTGAAATACTGGCGGGAGCAAGTGCAGATCTGGAAAATAGAAAAGAATGACATTCTGTCAGGATGTTCTTCTGTTTTTCCTTTTTTTTTAACAAGACAATAAGTTGTGAACATGAACAGAAGAGAAGAGAAGATACATCTGTGGGTTAAAAAGTTATTTATGACTTCTCACCAATGCTTCTTTGAGCAGCCAATCTTCAACACAGCAGAAAATGGCCCTAGCTCATAATATATTCAACCCTCAAAACCAAAGGTCACATACTTGCTGGCTCTTTTGAAACTCCAGAGCGACTTTCTAAGTTTATTATTTCATGTAAGAATTTGTCAGATTTTATAGCATCACAATTCAGAATGTCATACGAAAGAATTTTCTTGGTTATTTTGCTCTTTCTATTCAGAAAGAAAGTTGTATTTCAGATAAAAATACATTATGTATCAGTTATTGCCAACCATAATTTCCTTCTGGGCATTTTAACATCCAAGCTCAAAAACATCTAGTCATTCTTGGTGAAAAATGAACATGTAGTAGTTAATATCCAGGTAATAAAACACGAATGGAACTATACATTAATTTTTTTCAAATAGTGCACTGGTCAACTTTGTCCGTCATGGCAGTCTTCTTGGCATCGTTTCCAAAGTATCAGTAATATATCATGACTGTGATCCAGGATATCGTCGTCTAATATCATGCAATGAAAATTATTTATTTGACAACAAAAAAAAATTAGAATACAAAACATTTTTTGTTAATGATCACTTGTTGATCATTCAAGATGGCAGCTATAGTGCATTTGAGAACGATGGTATTCTGAAAATCCTCTAGAGGTGTTCAAAAGTATTTAATTATAATATATATCATAAATCTCCCCACACTCCCAAAATTTGTTTTCTCGTCAAATATTGTTTTGTTTTTGTACATTCTGTACTGAGTGAGCTTTGTTTACCTGTCATTTCCCACCCCATACTGACATCAAATCATGAAGACTGTAATGTAATCAAGATGAGAGAAGTGCAAATAAACTACAAACAACCAAACAAATACAGAAAAAAACTTTCAATATAATAATAATACATTAGTCCCAGGTATTTTTTTATATCAAAGTTTTAGTTTCTAAAAAAAAAGCCAACTTCTACTCCTTGCCATCCTGTCAGCGCTTAAATGTTAACACTGTTCTTTAGAATCCATGAAACAACAGATTTTGAAACACTAAGATTCTCTGCTACTTACACTTGCTTAGCACGGGATTTGAATAGAGTTTACAGAACCCTAACTTCATCAGGAGGAGACGGATCAAATTTAGCAACCATAACACATGGTAAGGCCAGCCAATGATTCATTGAATTATAAAAGCTGGTTAAAGCAAGTGGAAATTCTATGTCAACAATTAAAGTAACAGACCAGTGATGTGGTGGAAAATGCTTGTCATTAATGATAAAAGGAAATGCAAGGAATCTTACAGCTATGAAATATTTGATATAAAGCCATCAGTAAGCAGTGTGACAATTATTAAAATCCAAATTCCATTAGCACTAAAGTCTGGGACAAGAGTGGTTCCTGAAAAATGTTGTTAATAACCAAACATTATTAGAATTGATAATAACTGCCTTCAAGTGATGCAAATATTGTAGCAACTGAACCATTTTTAACCACAAAAGTGTTCAGCAGTCATTTAGCTGCTTTTAGTTTACTTTTATTCTTCTCACACACTTCCTTTGTCTGCCACTGTGGTTACCATTTATGCTTGTTCTCTCATTTACTTACACCACATTATCAGGTGGTGGAAATGAGAGACAGGAGTAATAAATAAACTAAACAAACATATGACACTTTAAATTTAATAACAGTTCAGTTTACTTGAAATTCATTCTAAATAGTTATCAGTTGCTACAGTTACCACACTCGCATCTTCCAATTATTGCTAGAATCTGATGATATCCCCTAACCTTCCCCAACTTACCTTTGCTTGAACACTGTCGAAAATTATTCGGACTGATGTCTGCTCAACAAGGGATTCTCTGTTGGTGATAAACTGTGAATTGATTCCCACATTGAATGACCCAAAGACTGGCCGATGATCACTGCTCACTATGTTGTCTGCAGATCCTAAGACAATACACAATTTATTGGAATAGGGATTTCCACACTAGGAATAACAGTACAAAAATGTGACTCTTTTACTTGCTTGATCACAAGTGATTTACTATGGGGCAACAGCTACCAGATCTGGCATGATTAATAACAATTTTAAAATTTTAAAGTTAAGGTATCATAGGCTGTATCGCTGTAAAAACTTCTCACTTTTTTTTTTTTTTTCTTATTTTTAACTTTGAGATTATGGATGCTCAGAATCTTTTATAAATCTTGTTAAAACAATGAGATATAAGTTGTTACCATTCAGCAATGCAGTGCTTTCATTACCATATGGAGGAGTTGCCTCGATATACCTGTGATGAACTTTTAACACAAATATTATTCTTGTACAGACTGAACCAGGAGTCTTCTTCTGGTGATGTGCCAAAGTCGGCCTGCCGCAGGTTCAAAGAAGAATTCTCATATTAACCATCCACACGATGTAAGTAAAAGTTAAGCAAATGAAAGCATCTCACAAGAGGGACGGAATGACGCAGATGCAAGAGATGATTTTACTGATTTCTCATTTTACAAATAAAATTGCTGTCATGGAAAATAATGAAAGTCATAATAATTTTAACAAGCAGACAAAGTACCAATGAGATGATTAAGAAAAGCGAAGGATCATCACCGTAGAAGTTCACTTCCCACTTTTTAAAAAGAAAAATAGTATCAGTAACTAAAGTGCAGTAGGTGACATAAAGAAGAGATGGGTGCTACACTTGAAAGTTACAAGATTGTGGAGATGACTCTGTCCAAATAAAAGTTGGTTTTACCGAGATATAGAAGAAAAAAGAAAGCTAATTACTTGGGTACACCTGCCGACACCATCCAGCAGAAAAGATAAACTAGAGACACAATCATTCACCCAAGTTGTTAAGTTAGTTAATCATGACCCACAGTGGGAGGATGAAAAAAAAAATACAGTCTTATGATCAAAACCCTCAATACAACATATGTACAATATTCCATTCATTTTTTAACATTCTAAGACTGCAATGTAACTAATATTTCGGATGCCAGATACGTATTTTCCACAGGTATTTGTTGCGCATGTGCACCACAAGTAGAAACGCTGAATTATTTATGTAGCTTTATTACTTCATAACTTGTAACAATGCAACAAAAAAGGAGAGAGAGAGAGAGAGAAGAATCCGGTAACAGACGATGCCCTGCTAAAAACATGAGTTGTAACTTTATAGGAAATTTCAATGTATCATTTAAAGGAAAAAAAAAGAGCTTACAACTGCGCCAGTGAAAAGATTGGAAGAGGACGTACGACTACTCACCATAAGCGATATTTTCGATAAAAGTCGCAGGGTAGGATCGCCAGAGAATTCTATCGCACCATGATGGAACATTTATCCGTTCCTAAAAAAATATTTGTTCACAGTTTATCATCACTTACAAAACATTATGAAATTTTTATTTATGCAAGAGTTTAAAGAACAAACAAAGCTTTTTTTTTTTAAAATAAATTTAAGAACAAACCCAATTTTCTTTACATTATTTCTTTAAGAACAAGTCTAGCCTGTTCAAACAAACCCGGCATTTATTGTTTTTAAATTATGGGATGCAAACATAGCTGAGTGATGCGATGGACCGTTGTCTCTCTCTTTTTTTACTTTTGCCTACTAAAACAAAGACAACGTCAATAGACGACGACTCACTCCGGTTTTCTTCATTTTCCTCCAGTTGTACACGAGTTTGCCGTGCACACCTCGCTCAAACCTGTAGGTCGGTAGGAAAGTTATCTCCTCTTCAACTGCAAGCGAAGTGATAGAACAATCAGCAGGGATTGGGAAGGGTTAAAAACAAAAAAACCATAGCATTGTAAGATTATCTTTATTGTAATGAAAAACCCGAGCATTCATTGTGATTATGTGATTAATGAGCGAAAACACAGCAAAGGTGAACGTCTTATATCATAGCCAGAAACCATGATACTGAAAACAACAAATAAAACAATATTCACTAGTTGATAAAATAGTTGGGTTTTGTGACTATTCAGAAAATAAACTAAGGTAAAAGATCATCTGATCAAATCTTTAAAGATTTTGAAATCAGAATTAAAAAAAAAAGACATTATGATAGAGTCAGAATATCTATCTCTATTTTTTCCCTCATCTTATAGTACTGCTGCTTATTAATGAAATTTTAAAAAAATCTACTTTCTAGTTCTTGCTTTTATCGTGGCTACACCCCCTGGTCACCTTGTCAAGTGGTCCCTGTGGCTGGACCCGAAAAAACACTTGGACATGGTAAAGGATGGCCAAACCCAAACAAAAGAGAACTCTTCTGATTAGGTGGTCAAGAAAGAACACATGCAGAATCAGAGGCTACAGAAGAGCAAAAGACTTCACCAACCAAAAGGCATGAATCAAGGAGAACAAGTGAGGATGCTACATTAATCAGCTTCCTCAGCCATTTTCTGGTTGTGGAATCCTCACACACCCACTAATTAATGCTGTTTGCTATCAGTAATTTTCATTGTAATGTGTAGCTTACATGCATGGTAAAAAATAATAATAATAAACAAGGTTAAATGTTTAGAAAATGCAAAAGAATACCGACCTGCTACCTCCTGTGTATTGGCTGTATGTAACTTTTTATAAATGAAAGAAATCCTTCATTTTGTCCCGACAGTGAATCTGGCCACAAGAGAGTTGAGTCATTCATTGAACATATGCTGGGTTTCTAGATGTTCATAGATCAAGCAAGAGATACTCACCAAATCCACAGAAAGCATCCTTATTCTCCTGAGCTTGCTTTAGCTGGTCACAGGCCAGGAGAGAACCGATGTCACCCTCACGAGCTTTTGCCATTACATTCTAGTGAAAAGGAAAGAAAACAAAAACCAATAAGGAGGATAAGCCTTTTAAACCACAGATGATAGCTGCCTTCACTCACCAACAAAGATAAATATGCCCTTTGTATTGACAATTGCAGAGAGATGATCACATTTTTCCTAAAGTAGTATCTAAAATACAGCTATCACCCTTAAAAAGGAAAAAAAAAAAAAAATGATACATTGGCACATCATTACAATTAGTCTGCAAGAGGAGGCAGACTTGCCAACTCTCCCAAATTTGGATCTTTGACCCAACCAATAGATTGGGTTTTAAAAATTGGTAATTTCTAATGATTTTAGGCAAGTACACTGATTTTTTTCTGGAAGTCTACCATTTTGTGTAACTATAAATTAACATTTTTCATACATCCAAAATATCCCGGTAAATGTCAGCCAATCATTTGCTCTCTATAGCAAAACCAGTTGAGTAAACACATGATTCATACCAGGAATCGAGCTTCACTTTCTTCTTGGCCAATGAAAACTGATTATATAAATAAAATGACCAATCGTATTTACTGTTCTAAACCAAGCATGATTGTTCATGTGATTACTCAAAATGGCTTCTTTGGCAAACAAAGGAGAAGAAAAAATCGCTATAAGTGCACATTCCAGACATCTTGGGAAACCAAATTTCCTTGGGTGGCCAAATGTACTTCAAAAACAGATGCATTCTGCAAGGCAGGCCTATCTTATTTTACACTTGATGTTTATGAAATGCTTTAATTCTCCAAATGATTGTACTGTATCCATAATCAAGTTTATTGTTTTTATTTAAACTAAATTTTTTTAAATGCCCAGGCTAGGGGAACCCCTGCCCAAATTTTAAATTCATCATTGTTTAGTAAGATTAAAAATCTTGTGCTTCTTATTGTGTTATTCCAGATTGTGTGCGCGTTATTTTCAATAGTAGCTGTCTTTCTCTTTCACTTTTATTTGTGATTGTTACAGTAAATTATTTTCAAACATGTTCTGTATTTGTGATTGAAATGTAATGATATAGTTTATTAAATAGTGTCTGTCAATACAATACAATCTGATATAACTGTATTTATTTGTTCATTTAATATTTCCAATCAACATAGGAAATTGAGCAACCTATTTAGCAATTGAAAACAATATTTTAAGATGATGTATGAGGTCTTCAGAAATGAAAACAAATACATATTTGAACTAATTCATCAACTAAGTATGAGTAAAACCATAAAAAGGATAGCCAAAGAATTGCTCCTCTCACTGGTATTATAAATATATATATGCCTCAACCCTGTTTTCTGGAAGTAAAAAATCAACATTGTGTTAAGATTAAGTCTGAAATTTACAAAATGGAAAAATGATGATATCTTGAGACCTGCAGAATTGAAAACAAATGACAAAATCAAAGAATGCATGGGTATTTGCAAAATGATTGGCTTTAAACCAGTTTTGCTTGTAAACTGCTTGATTTGCTGCAAATCCCACAAAATCTCCTCCATGAGAATTTTGAAAAGTTGGCAAGTATGGGGAGGATATTATTTAGAGTTAAATATAACAAATCCAGCATTCTTTTCTAATAGAGATGCAGCTCACAGGCAAGTAGGATAATGTTAGTATTAGAATAAAAAATACCACAAATCATAAGTGGTATGTTATGTTTATGCAGCCTACCTGTACATTATCATCAACACGATAATTCAGATCTCCAAACCAGAAAACGTGATGAAACTGGTTTGTGACATCAAACAAGTCGAGATGTTTTTCACCTAGTGACAAACCTTTGATGATGTCTCGGTAATTCTGATTTCGCCTTAAAGAGAAAGAAGAAAATCTATATTTTCAAAGAGAAGTTGTTATAGGTGATTCTTCTGTATCAAGTATAAAAAATATTGTGTTTACTGAATCTGCCCACCCATCTAAGCATAACTGGGTTATCCAGACAGAGAAGCCATTAGTAAACAAACCATTGTTTTAATGGAATTCTCTTATTGGTAACATACCAAAAGCAAACAAGGAAATGCCACAAATGGCTGGAAGATGTAATATCATTATTTGGACCTGCTTTTTTTACATTATTCTGTAAATCATGTAACTTAAGGTAATAAGTTACAAATGTTAATGTAACTTCAGCTTGTACATTATAGCATTCAAATACATGCATACAGCTATGATATCTCAAACCACTCAAAATGTACATAGTTTTTTTGTTCCAGCTGGAAGTAAAACATAAGCAAGTCAGAAAGACTGACATAGACAATGGTGGGCAGCAGGAAGCCAAGATTCTAAAATCCTCAGAACTAACTTAGAAAAATGTGTACCATAATCTCAGAGACATGACCAAGTATTTCTACAAATGTCTGACAAAAGTTCACTTCCTGTCTTGGTAGATAACACAGTGAAAGATGTCACTGAGACTTAGAAATTGTGGTCAAAAGTAAAATGTGTTTGAGTCATCAATCTGCCTGTGCATGAAGTCAAACTTATCTTTCCTTCCTTTTCAGACAGACATCATTCTCTCACCTCAGTAACCTCTCACTTCGGGATGCTAAGTGTGAGTTGATAAAACAGAAAGATGTACCATTGAAGTAAACTGAAATTGCCACAGCTCCTTTGTTACCTGAAATAACATTAAATTGGGATGATTAGTTGTTTGATTCTTTTTTTTTTATATACTGTAAATAGCTGTCCATAATCTCGTATACAAGGTCTGTCGAAAAAGCATGACTTGTATTTTTTCCTGTGGGAAGTAATGACGTTAGGGAGGCAAAAGTGTGCATAGTGGAGCCGCATGCCTTCATGCGCATGTGTGGTTTTTAGCTGGCTTGCTGGATATGTCAGCTGCTGTCAGGCAGCCAGCGTGTGAGGTGCTGTACTACTTACTTGTCGCATTTTCATTTACCCCATGATGATGGGCTAAGTGTGTGGAGGCACAAGGGGCCTACTCCGAAGGGGATTAGCAATTGAACCCCACCAAGTACGTAATTTTTTTTCCCCAGCCTAAGGTCGGACCTCGTACATTTCTTTCTTAGCAATTAATGGAGCCTAGAAAAATGTTATAATTAAAGGAACAAACAAAGTCAATTGGCAAAACCACCATTATTGTTGCTGGCAGGGCTCTGTGCCAGTCTCTTATCTCAGCCAGTGATAGCGATCTAGGCTCACATTTTGAAAAACACTAGCAGACTTATAAAGCTTGTTGTACTGATTAATTTGACATCATCATAAATAAAACAATATTAAAAAAAAATAGCCAAAGTTCACCACTGCTTCTGAAAGACTTTGAAATGTAAGGAACCTATCCTAAATGTATTTAGGAGGCGGCATAGTAGTTCAGTGGTTAACCTTCTGAAATGTTAAGATCAAGGGTCCTGGCTTGTTTTGGCCCAGTTTCTTCTTCTTCTTCTTCATGCCAATTGCGTGGGTTTTGTCCAGAACTCTGATATCTGATTTAAAAATAGAAGAATTCTAGAAGAGATTTCCCTGTTGAAGTTGGGCATTTCAAGGTTTCATATGATTCAAAATTGGCTATGCTTCGTACCAGACAAGGTACTACACTCCCTCACCAGGGTTGTATCCCTTGTAGGAAATAAGATATATACTTAGTAGATTTTTTGTGTTTGGGTGTCTACCCAATTACAGATTCAAAACAGTTGCTTACTGAGTTACCAATTAAAAAAAACAGCTAAATAAGTAAATATGTAAGAAACACATCTAAAACATTAACACAAGTAACAACTGGAAACACTTTCTGAGATCTATTAAGAAAGAAAAAAAGACTAATATTCGATCTTAGTTATCCCTGGACTCATCATATAATGCAGGTAAGTGGTCTTGGTGAACTAATCATGATCTTACAAGTGATAATAGAACCCCTAGCTACAAATATATTTAGGAGATATAAAAGAGAAAGTTTAATCTTCAAATAAAATTGTATCCCTAAGTTATGTTGAGTAGGTTATCATCAATTCTCAGAACTCCCCAAACCAAAAAACATGGTCAATGTATTTAGGATTTTTAAAAGAACAACATCATGTAGGAAAACAGAAATCATCTCCCTTACAAGGTAAGAAGAAAAAATAAGCACCAAAGATTAAAAAATATTTTTTTGATTGAAATGGAAAGGCAGTTGCCATACTTCCCTTATATACGATACTTAAACAACATGTTGCCTAAAATAACCCACACTGCTTGAGATCATGAAGGCAACTTTGCAGGTTATGACATGATGGGTGCCATTTTGAAGCAAGCAGCAGCAGCAGCTCGGGAATGGTACAGATGTCAATAACTGAAACGTCTACAACAGGCACAGTCTTTGAAACCAACATCTGAACGGTCAACTCACTCACCTAATGCATTTGCAATCCCTGTCTTCACACTGCTGTGTTCTACGTGACTGATCCTGTTGTGATGTTCGGTGCGAGCAAAGAGTACAAGTCGGATACCCCACAAGGTGGACACACACACCTGGAAACAATAATCAGATAAGTTGTTTACCTTTTTAACATAGCACCTAAATATTCCTGCACAAAGTACACAATCAAATTAAATCTTTACTGTGCAAAAAATCAACAATTATAAATGAAATTGTATAAATGTCTATGTAAAATAAATGAGAAATGCTTCTTTGGCACTGAAGGATTGTCTCCCTTGCAGTGTTTTTGTAGATGTACTGTATATGATGTAAACTACAGCAAAGACGACATGAAAAGTTATATAAAAACGGGGGGGGGGAAGGAGGAGGAGGAGGAATGGGTGTACTTACAGTTTCTAAATCTACCGGCAGTGAAGCTCGAAGCTGACCCTTCAAACAGTTTACCCAGTCTTTTTCTGTCAGGGAACTCTCCTGGGTCCCAATCACGTACAGATCATGGGGTATCACCCCCATCACCTTGGGCTCCCTTGTTTTCCCCACCCCCTGACATCGCAGCCAGCTGCTTAAGCTTTCCGAGAATGGCGTGGCACCTACAGGATGAGAAAATGACAATTGCAAACCTCTGGCCACTAGAAGCCTCTTCCCCATTCCCCTTCCATACAGCAGTGCAGTGCAGGCTAATATAACAGGACTGCAGAGCCAACAGTTGGTCTGCTGTTAAATGTTATGGTCACCAGCTTCACCTTAACATCTGACAAAAACACTCAGTAACAAAAAATTGTCAAGTTTGAGAGAGAGAGAGAGAGAGAGAGAGAGAGAGAGAGAGAGAGACAGAGGTGTGTGTGTGTGTGTGAGAGATGATGTCAGTACTGAGAGAGAGGGAGAGGTGTGTGTGTGTGTGTGTGTGTGTGTGTGTGTGTGTGTGTGTGTGTGTGTGTGTGTGTGTGTGAGAGAGAGAGAGAGAGATGATGATGTCAGTACTGAGAGAGAGAGAGATGATGATGTCAGTACTGAGAGAGAGAGGGAGAGAAAGAGACACTAATTCAAATAAAAATTACAGCAAAGCCAGCTCTTTAAAGTAAATCTTTCTGAGATGCCAGGAACGTTCAAATGAAACCTGGCCAGGTACCATTGCAGCGATGCTGTTCCAGCCGGGTTTTAGTTGAACGTGCCTACTTGGAAAAAATGTTTGTTTTCTCATCGAGGTGAGTCTAGCTTCAGCAGCACAGCGGTCCTCGCTGGGCCGGGGGGGGGGGGGGAGAAGGATGGCTTCGTTTGTTTTCCACTGTATTCATTTATGATAAGTACTTTTACCTGAGCTGGGTGGGTTCACGCCACATGGGCAAGGCAGATTCGGCAACTGTAAACAAATTCTTACTCATGATGCACACAGATAAGAGAGAGTCCGGCAGAAATGGACGGACGGAGGCCGCTAATGAAATGTTGACCTACCGATGTTCCAGGAGCCAATAAAAATGGAAATCTGATCGATCTCATCGGCTGGTGAGTGCATGCTCTTCATCTGGCAGATGTGCTGGCAGAAGTTCTCCCGAGCATGCACGCTCTCAAACTGGTACGTGAACGTCTTCTTCCCGTCGATGACGACGTCGAGCCGGCACTTGTTGGTGGATTTCTTCACCAACTGGAGAACTGGAACGAATTTGACAGAACAGAGTTTTATCCACTGTCTTGAAATCATGCTATTCTCCTCACCACCCCGATCCGCTGGCCCACCCGTGGAACTCTTCAGATATTTAGGGAAGGACCAAGCCAAACTAAACAACAAACAAACAAACACCCAGTCAAGAATTACTCCCCTCGGTTAAAATCGTTCTCATGGCACTCAAGGTGAAAGCAACATTTTTAGTAGGGAGCACTTGGCAAGTGTTTTATCAGATGTGCCACAGCAGCTGTTAGTCATCCGTCTCGGTGACTAGGAGACAAGGTCCAGGGAGTAAGAAAAATCTGGTGCCTTCCAGGATCACTAAAGAAAATGCGCGCTAATATATACTCAGATTTAAATAAACTGGCGTCTTCTCGCCTTTGCATTCTCAGATATGCGCACAACTCTCTGATGACAATTTTTAGTTTCTTCATATTATCCTTTGTAACCAATGCCGAGTTAATAAAGACTCGTGCCGATCCACTGCTGGCTAAAACAAGGTGAGGAGTGACAGACTGGCCTTGTTCTGACAGCCGAGAAGAGTGACGTCTGCACTGACCACAACCAATGGGGCTTCTGAGCATCATATATGCATTTGGGAAGAGAAGTTAGTTTTTTCTGTTATCTCTCTCTTCAAATTAACGTAATTTTCAGGGTGATTTCTTGGAAGCCTCGAAATGCAGATAATGCCCCAACAATGAAAGAGAAGTCAGATGAGGACATACTTTTTTCATGGGAAAATGTATTGCTTGCATCCAGCACATCCTTGGATGGTTTCACAGCAAATAGCCGTCCCGCCTGCACATCCACCTTGAGTGAGACTCGTCCCATCAGTTTGCCATGCTTCACTGCTCGCACCTAAAAATTAGATAAATAAATAAAAGTAGGTTGACAACAACAAAGTTTCCCTCCATTCCATGCAGACAACCTTTGACTCACTAAACAAGGGAGATGGTGTTGTAGGTTTTCATATAATCAGGGCCACTAAATCATGGTTCATCGTTGTCCCTAAAAAAATATCCTGCCAAACATTTAAGAGAGGAAGAAAAAAGAAATACAAATTGAAAGTAGGCAGGGTTAACTATTTCATTCTCTTTTTTTCTTTGCCTTCTGTTTCTATTCCATACTTGAACTAGAACTTATTATGCTTTATTTACTTAGAATTGATAGGGAAAACTGAAAACGCTGATAGCTTACCTCAAATATTGCCTCAGGAATGGGCTGCTGTGGTGCAGTCTGCAGAAAGGGGGCCGTCTTCATCTCGATATCGATCTCAGCATAGTCTGAACGTGGTAAGTCCACAGCAGAGTAATTCTGGATGAAATCCATGCTCTTAAAGAGAAAACAGCACAGATACATTTATTAAGTTTCAAGATGGGGGATTCTAAAATCCACTGCAATGATGGCAAAGCACAAAACCCGAGAATGCATCATCAAATGTAGTTTATGGTGAAAAGAGAAAGGAAGTCAGCTCCCATGATTGCCACTTATCATGGACACCATAAAATTATGTAAAAAAAAAAAAATGCATTATAGGATAATTTCCATCCTGTAAAATCTTAATTTTGACAGCATCTTTTTATTTGCAATTTGTACAATTTTTACATTAGGGAAGTTGATGCTTTAAAACTAAAAAAACCTTTTCTTTTCACAGCCCTATAAATGCCATCACTCATACGGTTACACTACCTACTAATTGCAATTTTCACTGTATAGTTCAAGGTAATTTCTCATTTTTCTCTCTACTCTTTATGGTACTCAGAAGTCTATTAACAAATAAATTCTAACATATTAAAACCATACATGGTGGCATATCTGTATCGCCCTGTGGGAGAGGTATGTTAAAGATTAAACAGCAGGATTACACATACAGAAAATCGGCTCTTAACTGAAATAATTAGCGTACACCCCTTTCAGTCACTTCTTCACGAAATCTCCATCATACAACCTAAATCCAACTTGTATATGCATATATATTGCTTATGTTTATGTTTGAAATAATGTCTGAATTTTATATAATATTTTGAAATATTGAATTGTAATATGATGATCCGCCCCTAACGTTCACATGACCTAGATCAGCCTATGGTGTAATGGAGGTGAAGTTGTTTTTGCACCATGTGAGACAAGTACACACATTGCAAGTTACGAAAAACTGTTCTATTAAGCGAAATTTTTCAGGAATCAGATCAGATAACTAAAACTTTTGGTAAACTAGTTTCATTACTCAAATGTTGCCATCTTTTTTCTGGTGGAATGTAATTCTCACTTGTATACCAGAATCATTTTGGTCAACATTTTGGGTGTCGCTTTTCTCAAATCCCCAAAGATTGTAGGACTGAGTGTGGGATTCTTCATCATTATTGCTGCTTTCTGGCATCATTCAAAGAAATAAAGGCAATGCATATCAAGCCCAGACACAGAAGGAACACACAAGCATCCCTAACTCATGTTGTCACAAAGACTTGACAAATCACCATAAATGACACCGTTTTTACTCACAGGTGTGGGAGAAGAAACTCACCGTCGAGTGAAGATCCTCAATGGCTGCTTTGCACTCATTGAACTTATTAGACATTTCTTCAATGCCAAAATTCTGAAATAAAAGAAAGAAACATAAGAGGATTCAACAGGCTGTAATTAAAATGTCTTTACTAATATATATATATATATATATATATACTTGTTGGTTGAAGAAATTTCACTTAAAATGATTTTAAGAGACTACATATTGTTAATTATTTTAACAATTTTTCTGCATTATCTACTGAATATATACCAAAAACCTAATGGCTTTACCAGTGAGATGTTCTTATATCATTTCTCATCCACCTGAAAACAAAGTTATACATCAGAATATCTTTTCACCACACATTCCATTCCAATTAAACTTTTGTCTGGTCTTTCTGTTTCTTGCAAAACTCATTAAAGAAACTCTGAAGTCAATTATACAGCAGATATATTTAGTCTGATAACTAAAAAATCTGTAATGACTTATTTACATGTCATTAACTTCATTCAGCGTAGCTCTGTTAAGGCCAATAACTGTGCAGAGTTGTGTGGCATTCTGATGCCCCTTCTTTATCTCCTGCTACAAAAGAGTTTAAAACTGCAAGATGGTAGTCTTAAAAGTAGCGATATGAGAGTATTCAATTAATTATATTTTTACGTGTGTTTGATAATTTGTGGTTAGCTATCTTAGCCTTGAAACCCGATGATAAATAAAAGATAATCACCTGTTGTTCTACTTCCTTTGGCTTCTGCTCTTTTGGAATTTCACTGAAAAGTTCCCGCATGAAGGACATCTTCAGCAGAAAAGTATCAAACTCTCTGAAAATACATTATTGTTTAAAGAAAACGAATCAAATAAACTTTTCCAAAAGCAACTTCAGTGCTACCAGGTGACCATAGCATCACTGGTGTGAACCAGGAGAGTATGTGCTAAGTTCTTTACAATGAAAAAAACAAAAGGATAAGCTAATATCTATCTCATTACTCCTTTGTTGCAATAGAATTGCAACCATTTTCTTGGGGATGATAAAAAGATGTCGCTGTTTAACTCTTATCTCAAGATGCTGCCTGGCATTGTATGTGCAGGTAAATAAGTCTGTGCTGGAATTATTTAGAGATTTTTTCACAAAACTCTTGTTAACCAGCTAGGAGACATTAAATGATCCGACTCGCCCCGTTTTCTTTTACTGCCATAGAAGAAATTGGATTTAAGCAGCAGAATAGGGAAATACACCTGAACTGCCCTGATTACCTTGGGAACATATGCAGACTTGCACAGACTTAGTTACACCAAACCCGAACCTCATCGCAGACTTTACATTAAAAGCTTCAAATCTGTCGCGTTCTGGTACAAACTAAATGTTCAAATTTGTTTCTGAATACCAGCCTTCAAAAAAAAAATAAAAATGATGATGAAAAGAAAGATTTAATTTGGAAAATAACGGATGAAAGAAAGTGGAAAAATGGGACTTTTTAAAATGAGTACGGAGCCGCCTTTTTTGGAATGACATCTGTACACATTAGTAAAATTAGAGTGACATCTTGTTAGCTGTTTTCCAAAGAGAGAGAGAGAGAGAAAACAAGTCAAAAATGTTTTGCCATAATTGGTATTAAAGACTTTCTTTCCAGGCGACAAGTGGTTACTTAGAGATGTGTACAATTTTATCAGTGGAAATAGTGTGTGTTTTTGGAAGGAGAAAAAAGAGGTTGCTAGAATGTGAAATTGAACTTAGTTGAAGATTTCTGTGCAAAGTTCATGAGAAGGTGATTATTCAGCATCAGAAATACAGGCAAATTGTGTTATCTCGGAGTCCGATGGATTCATAGTTACCTGAAGCTGCTGGGATTCAAGCTAACCAATTACTGGAGATGACAAACAATAAAGAAATCGCTTGATGTACGTAGTATATTCACCCATTTAGCTTCAGAAGAGGGGGCCACATTGTGCAACATTAAAAACAATCGGGTAGTGCTTAAAAAACAAATTTTAAAAAATATTAAAATCCAAAAAGTTTTTTTTTTTTTTTTTTAAATTTTGGTTCTGGAAAACACACTATAGAATTCTTTCCTGGCCAAAAACTGCATCTGGGACAGTTAGCTTGACGTTAGTTATCATGGCACTGACAGCCTCCTCTTGATCAGCCTAATGGCGGAGAATTTCTAAAAGATGTTTCAGGAATTTCTGGTCTGATAGGAGACAAGAAAGATGGAGGAAAAGGTTTTTATCCCCCTCTCCCCAGTTTTTTTTTAAAAGGAACACAGTTTCATCAGCTTAGTTTATGCTGATCATGAGATGTCAAAATCAGTTGACGAAACCAAGAGAAACTCTGCGATTTGTCCGCTACGATTCTCTGAAGATGGCCATGTACCTCAAAAGTTTAGAATTGCTGATGGAGTTAAAAGAACTGACAGTGTTCTGAACTAAGCAAAACAAAGAGAGATTCCAGGTCTCTTTTTGCTCGTATGTTGTGATACCAGGAAAACCTATTAAGCTAGCTGAAAGTTTGTGATGCCTGTTTATAATTATTTCTTTAGAGAACCATAAACTGTGCCAGCATCAGTATTAAAATGTCTTTCTTTTTATATTAAAGAGAAGAATATTGGTGATTTTTACACATTGCCAGGTAACATGCATTAAGTAATGTCCTTTGTGAGTTTGTACTTCAGTCTGGTCATATTTCTTACAGATACGGAGAAATCCACACAGCTCACAGACAGATATTTTGTGATAGGCACTTTTCAAGATAAATAATTTGAGAAAACTTATCGCAAAATACTTAGAGTTGTATAAGGTACCCCCCCAATCACACTGTGTGCAGCAAACAAGAACTTACTTAACCAGAGGTTTAGCTGTTACTCCTAGCAATCGCTGGAGACCAGGTAGCTTCATTCCACCTGATCTTACAGATGCCAAATCTTCTTCCTGCCCATCATTCAAGTATTGCTTGATCAATGTAACAAACTCTCCATCCATCCTGTAAGAAAACAAAATGTCGTAATGACGTCAGCACCAGTTTAATTTTCCTCATCCACTTTCTACCAAATTACGTTTTCCTAATATAAAAAAATTTTTTTTTTTAAATTTAAAAGTATTAAAGAGAGAGTTATGCCATATAACAAAGGCTTTCACTGTTCAACAGCCAGAAATAAGATACAACACAAGGTAAGTTTATATACATATATAGAAATTAAAAATCAAATCAAGCACTGAAGCCTTTATTAACTATAATGATGCTAAAAACAAAACAAAACAGACTGTACAATTATTCTGGAGAAACCACAAAATGTAACTGCATGTGAACCTTTGTGAAATGTTGTAGCACACCTGGATTTCTAAGTCTGATTTTGGACGCTTTATATCTCTATACAGACTTCCCACATGCTGATCCATCTTACCCATCACTAAAGGGTAGAATAGACAGTCTGATTAGAAGTTAGAAGTCTTAAGCGACAAAGGAAAAAAAGTTTGAGTTTGTAAATCTGCTTTTTGCAAGTCGTGCAATACAGAACCCCGTGATAAGCCTTTTTGAAGCCCAGAAAATGGGTGAAAATTACAAGGCGCAAACATTTCTATACAGAATAAGAAAAATGTCAGTCAGCTCTTTTCACAACAATAGCAAATATATCTGGTTACAGTGCAAATACGCATGGTATACAATAACATAGCCGCTCTACTTGGAAAAATATCATTAACATCAGGGTTTTAGAATAAAATGCAATGTAATAATTTGAAAAGCCTCATGGAACCAATAGACTAGTTAACATTGTGTAACAAGGGAGACTACTCTCAGTGTGTGTGTCCCCCTACGAGTTCAGAAAAACTAACTGCTGAGCAAAAAGCATCACTTACTGAGAAAGATCGAGTCTGGCAAAGTTTCTGAGAAACTGCATCTTCAGTGTGCTGATGGCACACTGGTGCTCCTGCTGGGAGTCTGTTGGCAGGGTCTCAAAATCATCATCATCTGGATTAAAAAAAAAAAAGATTTTAAAAAGAAAAATGGCGGGCAAGGTACAAAAAGCCCACACTGGGCCATTTCACAGGGGTCTTCTGAGAAACAGTCAAACCTGGCATCTCAAACCAACTCAGAAGTCAAGTGGCATTTTTTATATTTAACCAAAGATGTGTAACTTTATATTTGCATGGCTGCCTTGGTAACCTTGCTCCTTAACCATTCACTTCTGGCATACATCTCGAGACGAGGACATCCACTTTGATCAGTGAACCCAAATAAGCTGATTTCATGACATGCAAACCCCCAAAGACCATTTAAGTGAGGGGAAAGATGCATAAGACAAACCTAAGCACTATAATAAAGTAGTAATGTTAAGCAATAGTGTGCACGCTTCGTAGATGATTGATTAGCTAAGTGTCAAGAGCAGTAGCTTGGATCTCTGTTAGTAAGTTTTTCTATTGGCAGGCTCTTGCCTCATCTTTATATAAATGCTCCCAATGGTGGCCGGGGTTAGGTAGAAACATTTGCGTACATTAGGGATATTTAGGCATCTGTGTCAAACCAGGGATGTAGACAACAACTGATTTTTTTTTATTGTTGCTATTTTAATGTAAATTTAAACTTGTAATGATGTGTAATCGTTAGAGAATGTCTATGGAAAACCACAAGTTTCATTTTCCTTATTCCTTTTTCCATTTTTGAGATGAGTGCAAAATTGTGCAGACGTCTAATTAGCGAATTTCAGTTGCAAATGTTAAGTGAGTAACCAGGTATATATGGCTCTCTCTCTCCCCTCCCTTCATCTTTTCCCTCTCTCAATTATTATTAGAATCTGAAAGTGGAGACAAAGTCCATTTTACAACTGACCAACTCATCCAATAAACAAATGAAGGAGCATTGTTTCAGTTCAAGTGGTAGAGCAATGTTTCTGGCCAGTGTATGAACAAACTTGAGTTTAGCAAGGGTTCTGAAGGATCTGGTGAATCTCAGGCTGGGAAAACAATTGAGTTCATCACCCAAGGTCGACTTTGTAATAAAAGAAACCGTTTGCCAAACAATTAACTTTTGTTGTATTATATTTATAATTGTTTCACTCAATATACAAAAACTAAAATACCAACCTAAAATCTTATTATAACGATGGTGAGAAGTTTTCTGGTGGTGGTAAATTATCTATACATTTATTTTGTTAGTAAACGTTTTACCTGAGTTTGGAGAGGGAGGGGAAAGTGAGTCCAGATCTCTGCAAACTGACATAATGATTAAAATTGAGCAGAGTAAGGTGAATGCATGCAGATGTTACCTGAATCTGGTTCCTCCATTTTCTCTGCCTTTTCAACAGCAACGATTTTCTTCATAGCACACACCAATCCATTTTTCTCTCCTCTTTTCATGTACTCTACCACCAGGTGGCTCAGGTCTACAAATCGAGGCTCCAAAAGACTATTCTCTGACTGCAGAATAAAGAATTACTTTTAAAAAAAAGCTCGTATAGTAACACTTCTGGATCTGTCAAATCAGTTAGTCACAGGTCTTGAACAAGAGGGAGATAACTCCAGACTTGATGCCCAACAAATGTCATCCTTGGTAAACTTTATAAATTTATGATGCACTGTTAATTTAATCATTTCAATGCTTCAGATTAAAAACTTCAGTGTTTTTTTTTTATTGTTTATTTTTAAATGAACCAAAAAAAGAAAAATGAAAGAGAAATACCTGAACAGAAAGTTTTTTTTCAGAATCAGGGAGAATTCTGTACTGATGTACTCTTCCTTGGCACCTGATCAAATAGAACAACAACATTTAACATCCAATACCCAGTTTGGGTTCTTTCTACACTGTTAATGGAGCACTGAAGACTGTCAATAAGCAGACTTTGTAATTAAAATTAACACACTTTTTTTTTTTTTAACTTACCTATATACACTGTTTTCAGGTAAACTTCAATAAATTTAGCCTTGTAATATTTGTCAAATATGAAAACTCTCCTGTCAACAAGGCCACAAATAGCTTGATGTGCTGTAGTTGTGCAAGAAAGTGCGCTATATGGTGTTTGGATAGATTCTTACATCTTCAAAATAACTAAAAAACACATGTAAGCTTCCAAAGTATCAATATGAAAATGCCTAATTAATTAAATTCTTATATGAATTTGATAATTTGCAATTAGTAATATTAGCATTGAAATAAAATCATCAAAAAGTGGTGTACATCATAATAGACCATTTAAATATGCAAATGTTAATATATCTTTACAATATTATGAATGCTCGATGATTTTTTTTCCCACACATGCAGAATGTAAGCATAATTAGTTTATAATATCAATGACAATTATGTTATTGACCCCATTTTTAAATGGTTGGACTTAGGACTGTATTCTCAACACTGCTGACATAAACATCTTCTACTATCCATTTAAGCAAGTATTTGGAGAAAGAAAATTACTATAAATGTTTTTTTTTTTTAAGGAAAAATGGATTGAGGAGTAATAAAAACTTCCTTGTTCTAATGACAAAAGAAAGAGAAATATATTACTGGCATTATTACTACATCCTCTCACCCAACTCAAATATTAGTTTGATGCTAAATCTCCATTCATCATTTTGAATCTAAAATCTCTCAAAGTCTCACGAGGTTTTTGTCAACAATTTCTACATCAGCAGACAAGCATCTTTGTTTATCAAAATCAAAATACTTATGTAATCCCTGGTAAAACATCTGTCCACAGTTTGAAGAAAAACCAGAGTGTGTATTGAGAATCTGAATGTTTCCACAAGCCTGATAATTCTAGGACAGCTTTTGGGAAAATAATCATATTGCCAGATCTGTCAAACTTACAACTTTAAGCTCACCTGCCGGCCTTAAGAAAAGTAACTATAAATCCTTCAAATGTAAACCATTGTCAACAGATTACTTACCTATATCCATAATGAGATCATCAAAATAGAGAGAAAGACGTAATCAAAAATTTGTAAAGGGCTCATGAATTTTAAGAGCATTTCAAATTGAGTTTAATCTGGACAATTGAATTTTAATATTCTTCAGCAAGGAATGCAAAAGGTTTAAAAATGTTAACTAGAGTAACTTGAATACAGTAAAGAGAAAAGAAGCATCAAGCGATAGTTAGGGAGAATGAGGAGGAGAAGTGGATGGGCCAAAGATGTTGCCATCTTTTTTAATTTTAAAAATGGACAAAAAAAATAAAATAAAACGTGGCTTTTACTAAACCTATAGCGCTCTGCTGTAAACTCTCAAGATGCTAACGCTTAGCTGCCAACATGGCTGAGTAAACGTGAAGGTAAGAGATGAAGACATTCCTTGAATTTCTTTAACTCACAGTAAACAGAGAACATAGGCACCAGGAACTGTTTCGCTTTCTCTTATCAGAAAGCTGCCATCTTCCTTGTTTTTCAGCAGGCGCTGCTCTGCCTGCAAACGAGATGTGTCCTTGTGGAGGAAAGTGTAGGAAGACATCGTGGTTATTGTTGTTGCCTCTGCTGTTCTTTCTTCTTCAGGTGCTGCTTCCCCCTAAAATTATAGGATAAAGCTTGCTTAGGTGCGAAGATGATTAAAGAAGAAAGAACAAAAAGAAAAAAAAAAGGTGTAATAACCAAATCTATGGCATTTAATGAAAGCACTCCCCAATCATGATCATTAAAAGTGAGACAAAGCGGTCCAGTGGATAGAGCATTTGGTTAGCATGGGAACTTGTCAAGTCTTTAAAAAAACAAATAAATAGATTTCTATACAATAAAGATTTTGAACAGAACCCGTGCCCTTACCTCCTGAAACATTCAAACTCCAAAATCTGAAAGCTGCTCCTAGTTACAAACAATTTTTCACAAACACCAAATAATAAAAGTTTGCGAAGCCTTGTAGTTTTTGTAAAAGATATATATACTGAATATTCCTATGGGGGGGGGTTAATAACCGAACAATAACTATATTCAGCTACATTCCAAAACTTCATAATTTAATATGTATGTTTTATCAGTTTATTCCCCAACCCCAGGGGCCATTTACCTGTTTGCTAAGGTCTTCCTGTAGTATAATTGGTTTCTCTAGGATGTTTTAAAAAAGAATCCATGTTAGTGGAAAATTTTTAAAATAGAAGATGTTAAAGATCTTCTCTGTGTATTTGAAAATATAAACATCTTTATCTTTCATCATACAGTTTATTATTTATATTCAATGCACAGCCAAGATTAGACCTACTTGTGTATACATTCTTCCCTTTCAAGACTAAAGTTTATTATTTTTCAAAACTTAACTTTTCGCATACATATTAATAATAAATACTAGTAATATTTGAGGGGGTCCCTTACACATCTGATATTTTTTCCTTCGTAGACTTTTTCTACTATAGATAAAATATTTATTTCCCTTTAGAACATTTTACATTCAGATTATTTATTACATACGCTAGTAACATTTATGAGCCCCCTTTTTAATGCTGCTTAATAACTTTCCTTTTCTAAACTTTGGGCTCCAGAAATTTTCTTCTATTTAGCGTTTTAAGTATGTGCTTTTCATCCTTTCTTAGAAAAAGCATTCACTATTATTTAGCCACAAGTAATATTTGATGTCCCCTTATCTACAAATGACTATTTAGGATCAAACAATCCTCATTAGAAGATAAAACCGGAAATATACACAATGTACCTAATACTGGCTGCTGGAATTTGTCACTCATTTTGTCTGGCTCTCAATTCAAGAGATTTTTTTTTCCTTTTTTTAAAAATTTACACGATGTTACTCTCTTTACTCTCTTTCTTCTATTGTCAGGGGATATATATATATATATATATATATATATATACTGTGTTTGTGTTGTGAGACAGAGACAGACAACAGGAAGAGAAGAGTTAGAATGCGGTTTGTACATTAGTGGAGTTCCTTGACACCCGAGAAAACTTGTCGTCTTTTTGCATGCCATAGCTAATCACAGAACTACATTCGACCAAGTCCATCCGCTGTAACATCTAACTTTACAAAACATAAAACTATTTACAAAAGTATATAATTAAAAAGAAAAGAAAAAAAAAATTTTAATTGTGGGGATGGGAACCACCAAACAGGTAGGATCAATTGAGCTGGTACTAAAGGGTCTTGCTTGTTCCTATCTGAATGGTATCAAGTCGGAGCTTGGGTCAAGGCATCAACAAAAACCTCTCCAAGGTTGGTAAATCCGCCATGCCTACTGCCTTTAAAAGCTGCTAACTGGCGTGACGCATGCGAACCAGGGTTAGCATCTACAGTGATAGTGTTACAGTCGACATGCAACCCGATATTTCACAGAATTTCAACGTGACAAAATAAAATCCATGGCAAGGGAATCTCTGCTCAGCAGATACACTACTACAAAGTATTTAAATATTCAGTTCTTGTGTCGGGTCCATGTAGTAGGGGCCAGAAGTATTGCATCAGTCACTTGTTCTCACTGTAAAAATGGTTTCTACTATAAAAGGCAGAGCCCATTAATTGCTGTTCTGATATCCATACGGCTCATTGAGCTAACTTCTGGTGGAACTACAGAGTATTAGCAGTAAACTTCAATGAATGTACACTTTGCGATGTTGTTCCGATTAAAGATTACTATTTCAACTAAATAAATGATAGATCAGAAACAAAAATTGCACGCAAACAAACAAAAATCCAAACATATTTCCAAACAGTTTGTTTTACCCTGCAAATAATCAGCACAAAATCCTGTTCATGTAACAAATTTTATCAAACAAATACATAAATTGAAAATAAATGCTAGTGATGTAAAAGAGGGGAGGAGGAGAAAAAAAATCAAGAAACAAGCAGGAATTCTTCCATAAAGAATGTAAACAAAATGAATTAGTCAAGGTGATACCTCCCCCAAAGAAGTTTGCAGTTCTTGGAGGAGGTTTGAGAAAGGCAGCACATCTTTATAGAACATGCCAAACATTCTTATCAAAATTTAGCTCAGGAGAGTGTTGACCATATCATCAGTAATGGATAATGGATGATCATATGTGCCCTATGTGGAAAGGCACGTTACTGTATCTACATAGTCTGACATAGAGATCCAAAAAATTCCCATATACCTCAATGCTGTCAGGTTACCTTCATAAAACACACGCAGGTCTGTTCACCCGCCAAGTGAATTCCTGCCCAGATGATTCCACCTTCACCACTGTAACAATCTATTTCTGTGATGTTTGTAGAATGGTTGCGTTTTCCATGTTCCAGCCAAATGAATGAGTGTTGTGAATCACACTGCAGACTAAATCTTGATTCACCGGTAAAGAAACATGGCTAAAGTAATGTAGTATCCACTAGTTTAGCCACTCCTGTTTAGGATAGCAGAAAAAGACTAAGTCATCTTACATAGAGCTCTCTTTCCTGCAGCCTCCTGTGTATGGCTGAGATTGATACCAACTTTGCTGTGGCTCCAGAGAAATCAGAACCAAGTTGTATTGGTGATGAAGATCTGCTTCACCAAGCCAAAAGTGACACAGCAATTATCTACTGCAAGTTGTGACCTGTAGTTGACCTTGGACTACTTCTACATACACTTGAATGTATTCCTATAACTAAGAAAACACACTTGTTCACATTTACCCATTCTGCCATCTGGGTCAGTGACTGTCTACTTCCTATCCTCCAGATTTTTTCATGTCTTTATACAAAAGCTAGTTTACCTGTTTATACTGTAATTCATTTATATATTTCTTTGATAAAAGTTGTGTTGTGTATTTCTTTTGTTGCTTAACTTTTGGAAACCAGTGGTTTTTTGGAGGGGCACCTGTGTACATACATTATTTTCATGAGCTTTCATAGTATTGCATGTTGTTGGTCTTAATGAGAGCAGCTGTTTGGTTTCTGGCATCATTAAACTCTCTACAAACTCCGGTGGGTGAAGAGTCCATGTCTCAGTAACAATCTGTTTTCTGCTATAACAAAATATTCAATAAATATTAGACATGTTCTGCTCAAAAGGGGATAAACTTCAGCAGCTTTCCCATGTGTTGTCTCCATTGAATCCTTGCTACTACCTGGAAAGATGAGGTTCCCAATGTATTTGTGCTGCAGAAGTCAAAGATGCTGAGTGTGTACACCACTCTGAAACAGCCAAATGAAAGAGTTGGGCGATGTTTACTAAATGGAAGGTGGTCAAATGCCAAAAGATGTTTTATACAGTGGGCAGGTAAACTGTTCATATCCAATCCACAGGAAGCTGAAGGTGCACTTCAAAACTTAGTTTTGGTTTGTCAGTGCCTGACTATGAAGAAGTTGCATCAAATTGACAGCATTGAAGCCAGAATTGCATTGAAGGCTCAGATTTCATCGGATAAAGTAAGGAAACTTCCAGAAACCAACTAATTACTGCAGAGGATGATTATCGGACATATCCAAGCATGATCAACATTGCCAAACTCACAATGGCCTGAGGGACTATATCCAATTTAACCAAAACCTTGACCACAACTGGCCAGAATAAGAAGAGCCCAACAGATGATGATTAAAATTAAACAGATAATTCATTTACTGAGCATCTAAACAACCAAATGCTATTGACTCAATGAAAAAAAAATGTTTTGCAACACAGAATACTTCTTATTTTTAAAACATTTTTAGAAATTCAGTAGAAAACCAGAAACCATAATTCTTGCAGACTCATCATTATTATTATTATTATTATTATTATTATTATTATTATTAGGTGATGATGATGATGATGTATCCACTTCAAAAGTGATTTGCCTCTACTACTAAAACTGTTGCTGTGCGTAAGGAATGTAAGGAAATATAATTTTTATGTATCTACTGCTAGTTGTCCTAGACAAGCCATTAAAGAAAACAAACTGACACAAAAACAAAAATATATTAAAAAAAAAAAAAACAACTCATAAATTCAAAATGAACTTTTGTAGACTAAAACAGCATAGAAATTGATAAGATTCTTTTGGCTTTTGCCTGGATTGTGTATTCAATCAAAAATATTAAATAAAAAATATTTTAAAATAAAACCAAAAACAAGGCCAGCCATAAAGTAGTAAAAATAAATGGATAGGATAAACTGCTTATTCAGTGTAGAAAGAAGCCAGACATTTGAATGACTTGATAAAATTTATTTATTTTACATTTCAAAGACAGAACAAGTACTTTTAGATAAGTCAAGTTTAACATTAACTTCATCACATACCTAAAACCTTTAAATACATACAATTTAAGCAATTTGAAAACAATAGTAGTATCATTATTTCTATGAAATCAGACTTAGCATTAGCAATAAAACTTTTCAAATAAACATACATAAAGGAGATATAAATGGTTTTATATAAATTTTTGAGTATATATTACTTTAAAATAGTTTTTTTCCCCCTAAAAAGTGAAAAGTTATTCTTGAATTAGCCCTCATAATATTATTATTATTATTATTATTATTATTATTATTATTATTATTATAAAATGAGATGTTTATGGATAAGTAGGACAAAAATAACACCAGTAACCTCAAGAAACCAAGTAAATTTTTTTATATTCTTTTAAAAGATCTCATTAGATGAAACTAGAGTAGAAATAAAAACAAAATGCTGATTTTAAAAAAAAAGGAAGAAAGAAACGAACTGTCCTTTCAATTATATACAGGAAGCTGAGCATTTAGGTTACTGCAAATATTAATTATTTTCTGACTGTCAAATAAATGATTTGATAACAACATCCTTGCTATCTATGCGTCCTTTTATAGGAACATGTCTGCACATCCAGCATTGTAGGCCATTCATTTATCAGGCAAAGTGTAGGAAATTAAATATTTTAGGATTTTCAGTTTGCAGTTTAAAGCATTAAAATGCATATTCTACCAAACTTTGCTTGGACAGGTGTTCTAAAAATTAGGTAAGTACAATCACACACACACACACACACACACAAATGTATCATCCATTATCAGGACGGACCTCCCACCCAACTGGAGCCCAAAGATCAACAAACATGTCCTACCGAGTTACCCTGTGTCTGTAATTAACTAACCAGGGGAGGGGGAGCCATATTATTCTATTACTGCTGGAACGAGACGGACGGATACACACACACACCTATGTGCGGGGGGGGGTGTGTGGTGTCAGACCTACAGCCCCACCCCCAGGGGGAATGAATGATGGATTAGGGAATAAGAACCGTCCGTGCAGTCGGGTTCAGATGTGTTTTCCAGGTCTGTCGCGGCGAGAGGCCGACTGAGTGACAAAGGCTAGAGCCAGAGAAAGGTGGTGATGGTGGTGGTGATGATGATGATGGTGGTGGTGATGGTGATGTTGTTGTTGTTGTTTGTTTAAAGGGAACTATTGTCTGTCTGTCTGTCTGTCTGTCGCCAGCTGCCCTGGGTCCGGATATTTAAATAAAAAAAAAAAAAAAATACAGAAATGGTTTTGGGGGGGGGGGGGGAGAGAGAGAGAGAGAGAGGGGGGGGAGGAGGGGGAATCCGCCCGTGAAGCAGCGTTTTCGACCAACGCGTTGCTCTGGGTGGGGGCGGGGTAAGAAGACCATAGAAAAGACGGGTAAGCGCTCACCTCGCACGGGATGCGGTCGGTCCAGGAAGTAAACACCCCATACGCATTATCGCTCCGTGTCTTCTTCCCCTCTGGAGAGAGAGAGAGAGAGAGAGAAGTGTAGCCGCAGTTTCGCACGTATTGTGTCGGTTTCTCCCGAACCCGGTCGAGCCGTGATTTCTGCGTCGCTTTAGAGAGGAAAATTCGTCTTTTTTTTTAAAAAAAAAATGGTTTTTCGAAAAAGTTTTAAAAGGGGGGGAGGGGGGACCCCCCACCCCCGGGGGGGGGTCAAGCAGAGCTAGCTAGCAACGAGTCATTTCGGAAAGTGATGGCGTCCGGGATCGCGGCGGGGTGGAAGACGAGCGTCTTAGACAGGTTGAAGCGCCGAAATAAGTGCCAGGCCGAATGCTTCGCTTGCTTAATCCAATCCCGTACGTAGACTTGCTTCTCTTCTCGGGTTGGGGGGGGGGCTATCTGGTCGGTTTTCGATTAAAAGGAACGACGAGAAGGAGGAGGAGGAGGAGGGGTGGTTGGTGATGGGGAGACGGTAAGTAGTCTCACTCCACTCCACTCCCTGCCCCGCAGTTAATGGCAGACGTGGTCGGCGGTCCCGTTATCTTCCCTTATGGATGCCGACCTGACCAGAAGAGGAGGAGGAGACTGGCTTCGTAGTCGCCTAGTTCACACCACTGGTTGTCAGAACGGATCAGCAGCCCGGGTACTACTACTACTACTACTACTACTAACTGTCCCCTTCACCCATCGATCGGGCTGGGTTACACTTCGACAATGGGAGGCGAGCCCCATTTACCCCTCATTCGTGGCAGGACGGCCCCCCCCCTGGACTCTTGTCTCTTAATGGCCAGGCTAAACCCCTCCATGAGGAGAAACACGATTTCGACGATAATAAACAAGAGTTAATAACTGAAGTATTTGTCTAAGCAGCATCCACTTACAAAAAAAACGACATCCCTGACTTTATATCTGTCCAGATTTTTGAGTTTATGAAATCTAAATTCCTCTTCCATTTGATCACACACACCCCCCCATTTGTTGTTGCTTTCTCTTGAGAATCCATGTAGACAGTTATATCTTTTGAAATTTTAAAAGTTCTTTAAAAAATAATTACCTTTTTAGTTAGTGCCCCCCACCCCCATCCTCGACATATGGTTTTTTTTTATTTATAATTCTACAAGTCAGACCGAATCATGAATTTAAATGAAATATCCCACATTTCCATGGCACCAATAAGACGTTTTATCATTACTCTTTGGCCAAAATAGTACTTGGGCAAAGGCCAGGTTCTTCCAAGACTCTGAATGATGTAAGTGTCAACATCAAGATGAACGAACCTATCAAAAGTCCCTACTAGAAATTTTCCGTTTTCAGGTGTGGAAGGAAACCATAAATCTGGCTGGCAAAGTTAAATGCCTAACATAAGATTTTGTTTGACTGGGTAATCATTGTTTTAAGATTTTAAGATTCTGAAATATGTTGTTATTTATATATTTGCACAGATACTAACAAACACATTATTTTAAAAAAAAAAAAATTTTAAAAAAAAAGACATTTTGTTTAACCAGGACTTAATACAATTTTACACATTGATACAGAAAGGGTATAATTCTAAACCAATTGATTTGGAATAGTATAACAATAAGTTGTCATGAATTTATGAATATACTGTATCTTTTTAAACGTGAGCCTAGAAAAACTTTGGATAATACTTTAAAAATACAACCCCACTTTCCCAGAAATGTTATTTATTGATGCCAACAAAACTATGCATTTGCAGTTAGAGTGTGGGGGTCAACAAGATTTGATGACATCAAATATGCCAAAATGCCACATGCACATTGTCTTTGCTTGGCAATTTTTTGTGTTTTATGCAGTGCAAGCACATGTTGACAAGAACAGGTATGGATTTTTGTACATGAAAAATGAATGATTGCCTATAAAACTGGTTGATTTAAAACTCTACTCTGAAGTATGAAGATGCCATGACCAAAACAAGCATGCACACGCACACCATGCTTTATGCACAATAGACAGGTCTTTCCAAAGACAGGATGTATTTTGGCTTGGTATGCTTGTGTCCATAAGTTGCCTTGTTTTCTGTCACAAAGCTACAGATAGCACTAGAGATATGCCTACATTTGAACAATCCTCTGTTATGATGCAATATTAGAACCAACTGTGGAAACACTAACAAACAGTATGTCAATGACCATAGAAAGACAAGGTGCACAAGTGTATCTAATCATCATCAGGAAGCTGTGATTAGAATAAAAGGTACAGGAAACTATATGATTTGATAATTTTCAAGCACATCAGCAACCTGCACATGCATATTTTGAACTAAAGTAATTATTTTTGTCAAATCATGAATTAATATGTCATTTGCTAATGATAAGGCTTGGGTATCACAGCATGTTTTGTTTTATGGGTTGCTGTGAATAGGCAGCTAAAGGTTTTGAACAAAACCTGACAGCTCAGAAATATGTGGATAGTGTTCTGCACTCATCTATTGACTTTCCAACAGTGTACTGTACAGGACTGAGTACAGGTAGAACGTTAGTGTGCTTGATAGCCATCCAGATTTTCTGGTCTCAATCTTATCAAGCCTGTTTGTGATGAGTTTAGGCATAGTCTTCACTAGGTAACTCTGTACCACAGACTTGTCACCAGCTTGCTTCAAGAATGAGGCAGCATCTTTACAGTCTGGAAATATTGCATATATCTGTGCAGCTGCCATAGACTTTATGCATGTGCCAAAAGAAGAGGGCTGACTTGCTGGATCCCTGATGTGATATTACATTGCTTGGTAACATGGAAATCAAACAGGAACTCTGTTGTCATGGATCTTCAATAATGTTCGAACTTTATTTCCACCAACTTTTACAATGTCTTCATTTGTTATTATGTGATAGCCAAAGTCATTTTTTTTTTTAGGTTTTTGGGTGTGCATAGTATGAATGTTGGCACATCTGTTCATTTAGTTTTGAGTATTTTTAGGTGTAGTGGAAAGAGAAGATTGTATTTTAAAAAGAACACATTTGCCATTAGATTTAACAGTTACTAGGAGAAAGAAAGATACATAAATTAACTCATAGGATTCATTAATTGAAAGCACTTTAGTTGCAGTGTTGAAAATAACACACGTTATATGGAAACAATTAAAGGGTAGACACGTCTAATGCATTTGCTAATTTTTCACAAACTTTGTCAATACTGCCAAAATGTTAGTCATTACTAAATCATCATCATTATTTATTTGCATCAAAATTAACACAAATATGCATTAGTCAGAATATCAAGCCACTTTTTTCTGAAATGGATGTAGGCTACAATAAGTTCTCAAATTGTGTTCCTTCATTGTTTACATACATTTGACGACCAGCCGTAGAATCACAGATTGTTCTGCATAACTCAATGTTATTGCAAATCAATGCAAATTTATTCATTTAAGGTTTTTATTTGGTTTTCATCATGTGATTTTTGTGCATGAATGCAATTTTTAAGAATCCACACAATGTGAAATCACATGATGTCAAGTCAGGAGCACCCGGAGGCTACTCTCTCAATGGCCAGTCCATTGCAAGAATGTTCTATCTAGGTAATCTCTCACAACTCTACCATAATATGGTTGTGCATCTTGCTGACAGATCTTTGTTTTCCTCCAATAAATGCAATTGTGACTGTACTGTTCAATCAACTATTTATATCTTGGCGTCATTTAGATCTTCTCTTTAGTCTAAAAGTCACTTTCAACTGTAGGCCATTTTCATGTAAGGCTTGCAGTAGCATTGGTTAGTAAGTTTAAACTTAAGGTCTTTCATGAGACATCGCTAGCTTGTATATCAGATGGTAATCTCACCTGATGTGCATTGGGATTTATGTGGAAACTCCCAAAAACAAGCTACCTGTTCTGATTGTTTGTCCACTTGGTGCTTTTTGGAAAGCTGTAGTCACCACTTGAACATTTTTTATTCTATTGTTCAAGTGTAAGAATCTTCTAATCTTTAGTCTTGTGTCTTTACTTAAAACAAAAATAAAAAATGACAATAAAATTAATCAAAACTTTTAACAAAACAACTGTCACAAAATTAAAGCATTAATTTATCTTTGTAAAGTAAATTTTAGATCTAGAAAAAGAAATGTATTATTTAACAGCTCAAAAAAATTATGAAGATACACAATCGGCATTTGGTACATTTACATATATTTAAACAATCACACCACCAAACTCACTGTAAATCCATTTATGTTAACTAGAGATCCTTAAAATAAAGCATATTTCCTTAATTAAAATGCATTGCAATGAAAACCACAATATACCTGGGAATTATGAATGGTGAATGCAGCAACAGAAAAGATTGAATCCAGAACATTATACTTGTTATTTTATGTTGGAGTTTGCTAAAAATCATGCCAAAATTGAACCTTAGTAAAAGGAAAGCTCCCACCATTAGTGAGATCTGTGCTGGCGAGCATAGAATCTGGGGTAGCTGAATGTAGGTAGATTTAAGCTACTTTGTGAAATGTAATATTCTATCTAAAATGTGACCATTGTAGAAAACTTGCATTATAATCTGCTTTTTCTTTTCGGGATTGGGCGGTGGTGGGGGGGAGAGATTTGTATTAAATGATTCTGGCCAATCTTTTCTGGGGCCTTATTGATTAAACAGAAGAATGGCAGTCGTGGCCAAAACATGGTTTCTGGAGGCAGGCAGACTGATCTTAAATCTACAACCTATATCATGTAAAAATGGCAAAATGTTTTTTTTTTTTTTTATTAAAGCACCATTTCTGAGAGGACATCTATGTGCAGTTCTCTGAGGTCTTTTGTGAAGTGCTGTAGCACAGCCAACATATAGCAAGATGTCAGGCTGGATTAAGGAATTCTGAGCTAAGTTAAACTTCCTTGAGGCTCCCATAACTCAAACTCAAAAATGCTACAAATACTAATTTATTATGGTTGGCAGTTTATTGTATCATTTTAATTATTATTTTATGTGCATTCATCAGTAACTTTGTTAAAATTCAAAAAGGCTTTTTTGCACAAGGCGGCTCTTTGTGAGTTGAGAATCCAGCCCTGTAATGCGTGCGGTAATTTTGATAGATTGATGTTCAAATTTTGTACGAAATAAAGTGTCTGAGCCATGGTGATACATCGTGGTTTTAAGTTGTAGATTAGTTGTATTTACGCCATAGGAAGACTGCTAGAAATCACTGACAACATAGAATTACTTAAAATAATAATAGTATATTATTATCATTCCATCACATGATTTTTTTTCTTTGTTACGGTTTCACAAGTAGCTAATGTTCTTAAGCAAAAAAATTAGTCAGTCAAGAAAAGAAATTTGGCAGTTTAAACAACATACTGCAGTAAACTGAAACACCGACATGCAGAAGTTTTTTTTTTTTATTGTTGCAGAACGATAACTTGCAGGAGGAAACAGCTTTACATGGTTTGATTGTGCAAAGCCCTCTCTTATTTCCATTCCATTACTATGATGCCACTTTTCCTAAAACAGGGACAGTTGAAGCACATTAATCCCATCAGTGTTTCCAACTGCTGTCTTTGAATGTTGGTGGATATCTTATTCTGTTGCAGAAGCTCATCATTCTGTCATTAATAGCAAAAGATACTGTTCTCTGCTCAGCGCAATTCTAAGTGGTATTAATGTATGATATACTGTACTTCCAAATCAACAGGTCATATTTTTGTTCTAGAAAACCTTTCTCAAACGAATACCCAGTAAACCATTAGTAAAGTGAGTTATCAGAAAATCTCTTCAGTAGGTTGGACACTAAAAAATACAACCGGATCATTTTCAGACTTTTCCAATTCCTTTTTTTTTAGTTTTCAGTTTTAGAACATACTTTGTTTTATGCCTCATCAATTTATTTATTAACGACTTACGTGAACTTGCCGCTTTTCTTATTCTTTGTTCTCTTTTGTAGATAACAAACTATTTGAATCCACTGTTTCTCTGGTGTCAAAAAATGAGCAGCTGAAAGTTGATGCAGCAAAGTTAAAAGAGGAGAACATTGGACTACAAATCCGAGGTGATGCATGGTAAGTTAACTTGTGCGGATGCTGTAAGATCTGAGTCAACGAAGTAGATGATAGCCTTTTCTTTTCAAGGTACGTGTTTTTCTGAGAAAATATTATTTTATCAGAATTCAAGTTGATTTTGACTATTGGTGCCAGTTCCATCATTTAGGATGAACAGAATGCAGACCAAATTTCAACTCTATACCCGAATGTGTTTTTATCAGTGACATGTCCGAACCATAATAATCATAAACTTTCCTGCTACCAAAATGGTGCCTCCCCAAGTGTGTTCTGGTTGACGCCTGCGAGCATGATGGGTGCTACATGACGAGATTGTTGCTGCTCTTCTCCTCGTTCAAACGATGTCCACAGTTCCTGCACTGACTTACTCTGCCGTGGTAGAAGTGATTTGGCTGTTGCTGCTTCAGACAGCAATCCTTTTCAGATGCAGACAACTTAGATAAACTTGTTTCCTGTCAATATTGGTGCTGGTTTGGGACACCGTACAGTGGTTGATGCCAACATCCTTTGCTATGTTAATTGTCTGCTAGCTTCAAGCATTTCAGCCAATTTAAACATGGCCTCGTTGCTATGCATATAGTGGAAACTGGTGATGCCCTTCTAAATCATAATGTTTCCTAATTTTCAGCTGAAGCAGATTTATTTGATACAAACCCCATAAGAGAAGTAAAAAAAGAAAATTATGTCCATCATTCAGATGCAATTTCAAATTTTTGGTGCACAATATTTTTCATGTGTTGACATTCCATGACAGATGTGAACGAGCTCTGCGTGTGTTTAAGTAATGCAAAATCATTCCAGTTGCAGCTTTTAGTTTATGACAGTTTCTTCATTTCTTTCAGTATAATTTTAAGCTAAGCTTTATCAAAATGCAGATTTTTCAAAAAGCAGACATCGAGAGTTGAAAGTTTTACAGAGAAGAGGAAAATTTGTTTGTCAGGTAGCATTGAATTAGGATAACCAAAGGTTAAAGGATACTCAGATACCAAAAATGGGAGGAAATGGCAAAAAAAACAAAAAACAAAAGTAGATCTAAAGAAATGGATGATGGATTTCTTTTTTGTTATTCGTATGGAATTGACTAAAGAGGATAAGGGTGTTTCTGTTTATCTGTTCCATTGGGGCCCACATTACAAGAACTGCAAATACCGCCAACTTTAGTGGGGAAAAGGTCCTACAAATTTCTCTTGATTAGTATTAAAGGGAAACTCCAGCAGAATGGACTACTGAAAATACTGTCAACTTTAGTTAGGAAAGGTTTACTAGATTTTTTTTGATTACTCATCAGAGAAAAGTCTTGCAGAACAGATTAGTACATAAGTGCAAAAGAAACTGTGCCATACACAGCCTAAACCTCAGTTGGTGCTGGACTTGTAGTTGCTACACCATGCATTATGCTAACCCACTGTCAGCAGCAGATTGTGCCAGTTAATTTCTATGTAGGAAAGACATTTTTCAGATTATCAATAACTGGCTGGTTAAAACACAGCAATGACCATGAGCAAAGTGCCATGTCAAGAGACATGATCAATTGTATGAATACAGAGAATAACAAAACAAAAGTTATCTTTTGCAGGAACAAGAGTATCACCATAATCTTGCTGCATCTTGACTATCATTTTTAGATAATGACTCTGTGGTGAAAGAACTGCAATTGGGACACACTTATTTGTTAGGTAGTCTGAGAAAGTTAAAGCAGGGGTGTGGGTAGGAATTTGGAATTTGAAACAAGTTTCTATCCACTGATGATTAAGAACATGTTTTCATAATATTATGGGAGCTGACAGTCATTTAGCTCCAGTAGAACTCAGTCGTAAAGTTGAACACAAAAACAATCGCATCATTTCAGATGCAAATTTGTACAAAGATGATCTTGGGCCATATTTACTGTAAGGTTCAGCCTTCGTAGTATTAAATTGTGGGAATCTTTCCTTAGTTGTTGGGAGAAAGCCACAGATTTCAGATTCCATTAATTAATCTAACATTTTTCACATGCATTAAGGATAATACAGAGCTGGCTGATTTCATAAAAACCTGGAAACCATTTTGTTGCTGATGTTTTCTTCACAAATGTGTATTTGATGCCACTCCTAAAGTAGTCTATATATTGTAAGGAATGTGAGCTAGTTTTGTATTGTTGTACATACTGCAATTTATCTGTTCATAAAGAGAGATGATGATAAAACTGTTTGTTGTGATTTAGTAACAAGCAATTATTAGGTTAGAATTTATGACAAAACAATAAAACTAAATGCAAAGAAAAAATACCAAAACTTAAATTTTCTTTTTAATTGAGAGCAAAAATTATAAAAAATAAGTAAATCATGAACAGAAAAAAGTTTTTAAACAGCAATGAAGGTTTGTGTGTGTAATATATGGCTATAAAATTGATGTTTGATACATTAGGGCTATAGCCCTAATGTATTTTAACAAAAAAAGGGAAACTTATTCAGGCTGAGACAATAGAATTAAAGATATGGCTTTATTTTATAGCAACTTGAAGAATTAAAGAGAGACTTATTAAATTTACCATGGGTGTAATCTACTTCATCACGTTGCCCACAAAACCTGATTTGAAGAACATGAAACGCGTTTAAAAAACTTCATGGAGGATGCACTTAATATAAACTATTCGAAAGTTTTTTCTCGATAACACAAAACAGTAAAACTGGATTATTTGTTGGGGAGATATCATTTTAGTTGAAGAGAGCATTCAAAGACAACTAGTTTGTCACCTAGTATGCATGGTGCATTATATATAGTTATCATTAATTTTTTTAAAGTTCTGCTGGTGGAAGTGAAAAGACACAGATACTGGAACAAAAGCTGTACAAATTACAAGAAGAACTCACAGAGCTCCACAGGAAAAGAGGAGAGGTGAGTGTCCCTTTAACTTTGATGTTTAGAATAACATGCAAACTTCTCCAAAATTATGGAAGTAGCATCTCTCTAGTGTGAATTAATTAATTCTTCTGTTTGCCTAGAGTCTCTGGGTATGGTTTGCCTAATATATTTTATCTTAACCTTATGCAAACTTGATAAATAAGGTAGAATTAGGTTTGATAAACAAGACTTATGATACACAAATACTGTAGAGTTCTTTTTTTAAGATTAGGTGTGAGGACAGCATCATGTTTCAGTCTTGAAACCCTACCAGATCATTGCTGAGGATGCTTGAAGCGACATTTAGATAAGACTTTCAGTGAAGCAAGCCAGTCCAATGCTGGAAAGTCACCACTTGTATTTACCCCTCCTCCCCCAGTCATCTCTTATTACTACATCATAGACATAAGACAAGAGACTTTCCTGAATACCCAAGAAGGGATTCAGAATGAACAAACACTAAAATGGTTTTTCAGTGTTATCTAAAAACCGGTCACTTCCACTGGTACGGACAAGAGGAAATTACTCCTCCATTAGAAGATTGCTGTATGCAAGCCTGAGTCACCCTCAGTTCACAAGAATCCTTAACAGGTCCAGAAACAACCTAGTACTTTCTAATACTAGGCGTCATTTTAAGGGAAGCCAAAATTTGTGTGTGTGTTGCCTCATGAAAACTATTGCTGTAACCAATAAATGCTAAAACAGTCAGATACCAATCCATCTATGATGAAGAACAATTCCATGATGCTTATTTTATACTTAATTTACATGCAGTGGCAGTGTGTGGTCAGGGGTTTCACTAAGTAATTAAAAGTAAAATGACATCTTTTACTGGACTTTTAGGGGTCCCCCCCATTATTTCTATAACCATTACTTAGTACACACTGTTTTGAGCATGTTGGTTATGCTAAAATTGTTTTGCATGAAGTGATTTTTATTTTAAAAAAATAATTCTATACTTTAGTTAATCATTACATCTTGTTATAGTTATTTTAACCGGAACAAAAATAGAAAATTGTTAGAATTTAAACAAAAGCCATTTCAATTTAAAATGAGCTTAATTAAAAAAGAAAAGAAAATGGAAACAGAACTAATTACAATTAAACATTTTAAGTGTATAAGATTAAAATGACAATAGAATGTAAAGAAAGTGAGAACAGAGTAAAGAAGTAACGGTGGGAATGAATTCTCATTCAGGTCAGATTTAAAGTGTCCAATAAACAACAATCCCAGATCCAGTTTAAAATATTGGACTTCATTCCTGCTGAACTGAGTTCCGTCTTAGCCACGTAAAATAAAGCAGAATCCTCACACAAGCTGTTCTTCACCTCTAGATACTACACAGGGTGAATGTAACAGAATTACAAGAAAATAAACTTGTGGGTAAGATTTCATTCTTTTAAAGGGAACTAATACCCCATTTTAATGTTAGGATTGAACCAAACTCTTAATCACAAGGCTGATGCTGGAGATGGGTTCATTGAGTTTTTAAAAATCTGTAGTTAGAATTAGATTTATTTTTGTCCTTTCTGATATTAGTTATTTGAAGAGGAGTGGGAAGTCATGCAAAGCGTTCTTCCATTTTGTTCTTTTGAATCAACTATCCAATGCATTCTAAAAAGAATGAATTGTTCATCATTTATCCCTTTGTAACTGAAAAACCACTTAGAGATGTCTAACCTGCTCTAATAGAGACTTTTGTTGTCTCTGGCTACAAAGAATCTGATTAATTATGATTTATTCACATGCTCTTTAACTTTTACAATTTGAAATGATTCTTTTAAATCTCTTTGGAATCTTCAGTATGTTGGGCTGGAAACTTAATTTGCGTGAATCTCTCTGAATAACTAAGATTCATCATTCCCCAAGTATTTCTTGTAAATTATTTTTGTACCCTGTCATCTGTCAGTGAGATCCTTAATAAGATAACGGAACAAAGCCTGGATTGCATGCTCTAAATGAGGTCTAACCAAAGCTTTAAATAGTAGAACAATGTGTGTTTCTTTACAGAGTTAATCAGCAGTGCATTTTGAGGGTTTTCTATCTGATTGGCTTTCCTTGTTTACCATTTTTCTTTAACATGATTCTGAAATAGTTAATCATTGAAAATGTCTAAAGAAGACCAGACTCTCTTACTCAGTTTCATTTTCTCCTCCTCTCCTTTTCTCTCAAAATGTAAAACTTTCTATGCCTTAAAGCATTGAAGTGAAGAAGGCTAGCGTTAAAGACTTCTAGCGATGTTGGAAGAAACAGATAGCTTGGTTTCCATGTCTAAGTTAGAAAGAATGGCCAAGAAAACCTGAAGGAGATTAGAAAAAGAAATATATAGTTTTTTTTTTCTTTTAAGTGATAAATTATGGGATCCAATGTTGGTTCTCTCTCTACATCTCTCTGCGGGCACGCAGTCATGTCATTATCTATAATCATTGATGCTTGCTCATCATTTTCTTAATCTTATTATTTTATTGTTACATATAAACTGAACTTATTTTTTCTTGGTCTAAAGTTTGCGAGTTTTATGTACTTCCTCATCATTTAAAAAATTTTTCTTTTAGTTTTTCTGTGTACCATACATTGGAAAAAAAAAATAGTTAACAATTTCTGAGCAACAGTTCACATTGAAGTGGTATTGTGTTAATCAGCTCTGTTTCCTCCACTAATGATTTTTCTTCTCTTAAGCCACTGTTTTGTACTTTCTAGGAGAAGTAAGAACATGAAAATAAGTAATTATTTGTTGTAAGAGCAGTTAGACAAGTGACTTTTCAGTGTGTTATGGGGTAAGTAAATTTAGATGGGTGCTCGTGGGAGGCTCCTTCAGTGGATAGTTCTCATTTGTTCTTCAATCCTAGCAACTGCTACACATTTTGCATAAGCTCAATGCTACCTTATTGCAGAAATAGTTTCCCATTGCATGTTTGAAAGCAGCAGAAGGAACCATTTCTATAGGGATGTGAGAGCAGAATGTCTGTTGTCTTCAAGCAGTGTCTCAGCCATATAACTTAATTTGCAGTTTCTTTTATCTTGCCAATTTAGAAATATATTAGCATAACAACAGTTAAGAATGCTTATCTTCTAATTAACATTGAACATTTTTTTTTTTACTATTGCATTATTATTGTGGCTATTGCTATCATTTAATGTCGTCTTCTCTTTTTTTTTTAATCCTTGTACTTAAGTGCATCCTGTGACAACTTATTGAGAAGCAGCAGCATCTTGTATCACTAGGTTTTGGCGATGCTAAAACTAGTCACCTGTTGGTAAAAATTCCATTCTTTGGAAATGCTCCAAAAAAAGAAAGAAAGAAAGAAAATATACAATTTTATCTGAAAAAATTGTGCTAAAAAGACATTTAAAAAAAAAGAAGAATTGAATAACAGCTAAAGAACTAGCCTGGCAGATGTTTCATCAACTTCACAGTCATGAATTTTTGTAGCATTGCTATTTAGGAGGGTTTAAATATTTAGCCGATAGAAATCAAATTGCAGGTACAGTTTCCTTAATCTCAGAAAGTAGAGCTGGATGAAATGGTTTGGCATATAAGAGCATTTGTAGATTCTGAGATCTTACATAATGTCATATATAGGTGCGACTTGTAGTATTGACAAATAAACCTACTTTGGAGGCATTTCTTTGGCTGTCACTGAATTTTTTCCTTCTAATCAGCATTTTGTGTAAAGACTTGGCATCATGTGATTGGTCACTTTTGCTACAAATTCCAGTATGACTTGGCATTATCAAATACCAGTGGCTGCAATAATGTTTGCTGGTCAGTACCAGTGCACTAGTTGGAATTACATTCTGATTCCTGTCCTAATCACACATGCAGAGAGTTTTGCGAAAGATGCTGAGTCATTTTCTTGGAACTGATTGCCAAGCAACTATCACCAGTTCCAAAAGTTACTCCCAGATTGTGTTAGAGAATATGGAAAATGCAAGAGAACACATCTGAGTTGGAGTGTTTTTACCTGGAGATCCAGACTGTTCAGAGTGATGGTCTGTATGGTGTCATACTGATGATAAGTAATGCACATTTAAACATAAAGGTTGGTGCTCTGCAATCTGAGCAGTAGACATTTTTTTTTAGCTATCTGATTATAAACATTTGGAAAACTTTACGAAGCAGAATGATAGAAGTGAAGGATCTCCCAGATGACAGGAGGGTTCCTTCCTTCCCTCATATGGCCAGAGCTGCGATGGGAGGTGTGAGTACAAGCCAACCAGCCAGCAGCTGCACTATTGTCTCCTTGCCATGTTTATTGCTGAAAACAGTTTCTACTGCTGCTGAACATATTTAACTGAGCGGGTGTGTGAAGTCAGCCCTTTTCAGGTGTTGGAGCTTGCCCTCTTCAGAAGTCTTGATAAAGAACTGGGGCTGTGTGTGATTCATCACATGGTAACTGAAACCTGAGATCTGACATGGCAATAAAGATAACTACAAAACAGTGTTCCTTCAGATGGGAAGTGAAATGTTTCATTTTTAGAAACCTTGGCATTCAGTCTATAAAATGTAAGATGTTATAGATGTTTTCTTGTGATTTGTCAACTTTGTTCCTTTGCTTTGATTGCATGGCTATTTAAATCAGGTTAAGAGAATGTGATGACCCTTTTCTGCCATAGTGATTTACTGCTCTAACCTCTGTACAAGGAAGTTTTCTCATGGTCACTGCTTTATTTTGAAAATCAGTTAGAGAGCATGAATAAAGAAACAATTCACTTTTACAACCTAGTTTCTTTTTTTCTTTTTTTTGTGGACAGACAAACAACAACATTGTTTCATAACTTAATTGTTTTATTTTGAGCCAAATAAACATTAAATTTCCTATCCTTACAAAGATTTAATCTGTTATTTTTTTTTACTTTTTACTTCTGACCTGCAAAAAAATCTTCTGCCTCACCCTTTCCCAACTGTGATGTCTAGGGAAGGCAATCTGTTAAAAAACTTAGTATTAGGTAAATAATTTTATTGGTGACAACAAGTTAAAGGTGCAATAAATTTTTTAAAAAAAATTTTTTTTTTGCTTTTATCTAAATTGCTACACGGGTGGATGGTTTGTTTTGTTCAAAGAGTGAGGAGTTTCCTATTAAAAAAAATTAAAACTGCCAAAGACAACATTTTAGTAATACAAACTTCTCCATTAACCAATTTCACATCAAATGTTTTCTTTTTCTGCTGCTGTAAGGTGATCATTAACATATATATGGAGAAATCATTTTTTTAGAATTATTTGTTTTTGTACATATATATATATATATGCTGACTGGCATACACAGGTATCATGATTGTGGTGTCTGGGATTCTCGTGGTTCTGTACCACCTAGCATAGGTCTAATCCCTTTTTTTAATCAGTGAAGTTTTGCAAGTTGTTTTGTTAGGGTGGCAACAACAGTGATACCACCTGGATGACGAATCTATAAAATGGAATCAGATGGGAAAGGATGTTAACTTGCCACTGATCAGCATTTGTGGCTACTCCATATATCTGTTTGGTGACCAAAATAATTCCAGACTTACCCATGTCTTCCAGATTATTTAAGTTGCACTACCAGTGCCAGTGTTTGGTGCAATTCCCACATTTTCTGCTTGCCTAGTGACAATTTCTTCCATTGCAGCAGCTTTGTGTTTGTTTATTTATTTATGAAATTCTTTATAATCTTTTCAATGTTGGTTTTACTAATTTAATATGGTTTAAATTAGCGCGCACACACTTTTAAAAACTCTCTTGACCACATGAAGAGTTGCACAGGATTGCAGCAGAGAATAAAACAAACTGCAATTTCAGACAGAGGCTTATTCAACTTATGACATCACATCCAGGTTTGCTCCTCCCACAAAATGGCTCTAACAACCTCATTTTCTAGTATCTGTCCTTACCTATCTATCCATGTAAATATCTTTATATCATTGTTTTTGTTTTTTTTTTTTAACTAGGGCCTTCCTATCACTTTTGAAAAGGCATTGAAAAATCTGATGTGATTCTTGGAAAGTCATGTTAAAAATTACAGTATTTAAGACATTCACAAGAGTTGACATTAGAAAATATTCCTTTAGTGATTGTGTCACAAATGAACTAAACTAAATGGCCAGTTGTAGTCATTGATATTGTAGTATCAGTGTGATGGGTTTAAATACTGTACAGTAGACATCTCTCTACCTTAGGGCTATGGTTCTCAAACTGCGGGTCACAAGCATCTTAGATGGGGGGGGTTGCAAAAATATTGCCTCAGGCATGATAGTCGAGCATGGACTTTTGAGTTTCTGAATTGGTTTTCCACCTCCTTCGTTTTCTTAGCAGAGGCACCAGGGTTCTATAAACCGCCAACAATATGGTATTCTTTATATACATTATTATTTATTTTGAAATAAACTTTCGTTATACTCTCATTCCCTGACTCTGCTGGTGACGTTGGAAAGTGAAATTAATTTTAAAAAGTGAAAGAAATAAACTGAAGGTAACATATTCATATTTCTGGGGCTATTGAATTGAAGAAAACTCAAAGGAATATATTTATATTTCATATATTTCAAAGAAAATCTGAAACAGCAACAATAATTATTATTAAACAAACGTGGAAAAGTTGGTAAAAATATCTTATCATTAAACAACACGAGTTTCCGCTGCATATGTTTGGAAACTGGAGGCAGTGGAAAATTCTAAAGACAAAGATGGTGTGCAACATTCATGGAACTCAAGAGGACTTAATAAATTCATATCTGGTGGAGATGCAAACCACATCCTGAAAATTTCTTCAATAAATTCGTAGAGTTCATCGATCTGGCTCCCTCAGCACTATCCAATAAACTGGTGAATAGGAAATAAGGGCATAACTTCCAGCTTCCAAACATATGCAGCGGAAACTTGTTTTGTTTAACAATAAAATATCTTTACCAACTTTCCATGCCCCTTGAAAGGCAATTTTAAAACATTTTTTTGTTAATTTCACTTTCCAATATCACCAGTGGTGCCTTTGGGGAATTTCTGATTTCACTTTCGTCCCAGTCATCTGTCGAACGATTGCCATCGTTCGGCTAAATTTATCTGTTAAGATCTGTCGTTATGTCAAAAAAGTTGATAAGGTTTTGTAATTTGCTTTGATATAAGTGCAATGTATGTCGTGGATTGGGATTTTTAATGCAATTAAAATGGACAAAACTCATTTCTGCAGAGTATAACAACTGACGCCTATTGATCATGCGACAAACTATTATCGGATATTGGCGATCGATTGACACTGAACTCCGATAGTCTGGTTCGACTTCTTTCGGAAATATTCGTTGGCACATAGTACTATATCCTTGGTCTTTAGAGTGTCTGTAGAAGTGTACGTGTTAACAGAGTTCAGTATTTTTATCTGTTATTTTTAATTTTTAGCCTTTAAAAATGGAAAAGTTTCTGTTGAGTATTAAGAGAAAAGCTAAAGATGACCGATCTACCAGCAGTGCTTGAAGTACAATGAAAGTTGCACAGCTTTTGGTTTCACAAGTGTTTTTGTTACTGGAGAAGAACAGCCTCAGCGTGTTGTTTGTCATAAAATGCTGTCTGCTGAGAGTACGACTCCAAGTGAACTAAGATGACACCTGGAAACAAGCCATGCAGACTTAGCTAACAAACCTCGAGTTTTTTCATTCAAAGAAGAGTTGAAATGAAGCAACAAAATGTGAGTCTAGTTAAATATATAACCGTCCCTTCGAAATCACTTTTAGCTTATTATCAAGTTGCATACAGAATCGCCCAGTGCAAAATGCCCCACACAATTAGAGAAAATTTAATCCTATGGTTACAACTATGTTGCAGGATTCTAGTGCTGTTTCCCACTGAATCGCAGATATAGCAGAGGATCTAAATAAGCAACTAATTGAAAAGATAAACAAACCAATTGCCATTAAGATAGATGATGCCGCTAGCGCTAAGGATGTTCATTTAATAACATACGTTAGACTCGTTGATGAGGGCAAGATAAATGAGGATTTATTCTTCTGTAAATAAATTACAAGGACAAATAGAGCTGAGGACCTTTTCAACATTATTGATAGCTATAGTAATGCAGATCTCTTTGAGTGGTCAAAACTGCGTGGGGATATGCACTTACAGAGTGCGCTCTGTCAGGCTGTCACAGAGGACTTTAGGCTTTAATATGCCAAAAATCTAGTGGTTTGGACACACTCTATGATTCATAGGCAAGCTCTTGCTTTGAAAGATTTGAACCCAACATTAGAGAAGGTTCTACAAACAACTATAAATGTTGTGAACTATTTAAAAACCAGGCCTGTAAAGGCAAGGATGTGTGCAAGGTTTTCTGAAGAGATGGGTGCCGAACACACTTCTTTACTGTGGGTCAAGATGCCTGCCTCGGGGAAACGTTTGACATGTGTTTTCGAACTGAGACATGAACTTTACCAGTATTTAACTGAGGAAAGGCATAGTAGTGCACACACACACACCTATTGACTGTGATTTCAATATGCAGTCAGGTTGAACACTCTTAACACCTCACTGAAAGGTGGTGATGACAATATTCTTCAACTCAATGACAAATTAAAAATCATTTGTTAGGAAAGTTTTGTGGCAGAGTAAAAATGGAAAATGCAAATTTAGACATGTTTCCTACTTTAAAACAATTTACTGAGAGCAGTAACATATGAATTAGTGAAGATGTGAAAATTTATATTTTAATTCAGCTTCTCTAAAATTTCACTTTCAGAACTATTTCCCAGATGTGGAAATAGAAACATTTGACTGGATAAAGAACCCATTCGATGCTAAACTGATAGCTGTTAAACTCACTACTACCGAAGAGGAGCAATTCATTGACATCTCTGCTAACACTTCTTTGAAAATAAAATTCCTGACAATGTGTCTCTCTCTCAATTTTGGGTCAGTGTGCAAAACGAGTACAGAGAATCAAGCGAGCGAGAAGGCCGTGAGAATACTGATTCCGTTTGCAACATCCTATTTGTGCGAGTCTGGGTTTTCTACAGTTGCTGCAATAAAAAAACAAATACTGATCAAGTGGAAAGAGAAATGAGAGTGGCTGTCTTGAAAATAACACCCAGATTTCAGGAATTAGGAAAAAGCAAGCGAACTGATCCTTCCCATTAAAAGATAGTGGCATATTCAAACATGCCAGTTTAGTCAAGAATTCCAGAATTACGGTAGAAAACAGCTTAATAAGCTTATTGACCAATTGATTTCAGTTTGTTTTCTATGTTGTTATTACAACAACAATAGAAAAATATTGAATGCACGCAATTTTCCCAAACGTTAATGAAATGTAATTGAATCAGTTAAAAAACATTATTTTAATCACTACTCCTGTCTGTATATCTATTTCTTGCCGAACCCTAACCCCGATGAAATCATCAGTTTTATTCACAGGGAGGGGTCGCAGAGTTTGAGAACCCCTGCCTTAGGGTCCTGTACATGCGAGTAAAGAATAATTATTTTTTAGCAAATATGCCTTTAATGTCTGTTTCTACTAGGTATCAGAACTACTGTTTTGGCTTACAATACTGATATTTTCAGCTTGTGGCCGGTACCATTATTCTTTTCAGGGGTTTGTCAGGGCTAACACAAGTTAGGTGCAGTGCTTTAAATCTGACTGTAAAAACCCAGTGTTTCAAGATTGGCCAAAGTCAAATGCAGAACTCTACTAGGTTCAGTAAAAACACTTCCCAATGGTTTCTTCTGTGAAAAAAATGTTTTTCAATTATGAACAGCAGAAAAGTGTTTTCGAGTTCAGTTGAAACTACTTTCAGTTTCTTTCAGGAATGTAAGTGGAAATCTCCCATTTCTACCCAGAATTTTTATCCCAACCCCCCCCCAAAAGAGAACATTTGGTTTAGTCAAAAGCACCAATAGAAACCAAAACAGAAGTTTAAAGTTTAGCCAGAACCATTGGCAAAATGTAAAACAACAACAAAAGAAAAGGAAGGTATTAAGTCAGCACTGTGATTCCACGAATCTTAACTATTTATGTAGGCAGTGTGTATACAAAGTGAAATTTATATTTAATGGCAGATGTGAGAGAGAGAGAGAGAAGATATCTTCTGCCGTCCGTTACTTTAATATAGAATGCATTATCAGATTAAATGTCTATGTAGTTTATTTTATGCATGTATTTTTGCAGGAAGATTCTAAAATGATAAGCATGAATATTCTTGTATTAATATACAGTGGCATAAATGTGTGTGTGTGTACTTTCAATTTAATTATTCTTAAATATAACCAAATGTTGAAATCAAATGTAATGCTACATAATTGGTTCCTAAAGTAGGGGCTGTGTTGTGACTACAAATGGCATTGCAACAGGAAGGGATCAGGTTGCAAAACAAGCTAGTATCATAATTATTTTCATGCATCTTATGTTATACCATCAGTTTGCTGATTTTAAGAAAACTGAATAGGAGCTAGAACTGCTGTTTTGTCCATCTGACTATGAGAAAGCTCCAGAACAGTTTTGCCTGGAACTGATCTAGTTACAGTATAATTCATCTCTCAAGAAAAAAGTTCAACTCTGAGAATCTAGACAAGTTTTACCTATCACTGAGTGAACCAAAATTCTCTGACCTACCAGAGTTTGCCAAGAAAACATTGATGTTATTTAGTTACATCTATGTGAGAAAACCTTTTCATCGATGAACGCCAACAGGTCAGAGTTGAAATTACAAATACTGATGAACATCTGAGAGCAGTGCTGCATACCTCTGCATTAGAATTGACACCTGACTTTGGAAAACTCATTAAAATCCTGTTGGAAGCTGCACATGTCCCACAGATGTTTGTACAGTAAGTCTGTCTGTCTCTCTTAGAGAAAGAGAGAAAAGCACCAATAAGTACAAAGTCTATCTTTTGTTTTTATGCCCAAGATTGCACAAAATTGCATCAATAATTTTATATTATTGCTTTATTAAAATTTTTGTATATAATACATCTTTATAAATTTTAACACTCTGAAGACAGTAGGGCTAATCTAGCAGCCCAAAGCTAAGCAAAAATTATGACAGCCAATCTGTCGGCCCCATAAAAGAGCCTTGCTGAATGGTTCCCTATAAATAGTGGGCACCAATCAGCAGTGGCCTCTCAATATAGCAACATTCTGGTAAATCAATGGTAGCAGTCAGTTTCTCCATCTTCCTAGCTAGAATCTTACAAAAATGTCTATTTCCAAAGAGTTAAGGGGATGTTTACTTTGATACTTTTTATTTTATTTAAATAGTAATTTTTTAAAAAGTTTTTTCCCTCCATTTATTTGGCTTTACCATGCAAAGTAGATGACATTTTGAACTTTGGTTGATTTGTTGCTTTTTGGTGCCGTGCTTTTTTCAGACATTGTGGCATTTGTTCATGTTTCAGAATGCCCTTCAGATAGTTAGCTTGAACAACTCCCTTCAGGAGAAACAAAGACAGATACAGATGCAGCAATCCAAGTAAGTCCAATTCTAATGAAAGTTATCTATGCTGCTAGTATGGTAATGTAACTAGGCAAGTTCTTGCTAACACAAAATCTACTTCTCCCATTCTTTGATGTTTGGTAAACTAACAAAATTATTAACTGTATTAAAGGCCATATATGCCTTTTGCAAGAAAATTAAAGATTTCATTGAGGCTCATATGTAGCAAACAATTTAGTTTTCATATTTATGGTTAGTAAAGCTCTCAGATATCTCATATTTTGTCACAGAAATAGTATAAAAAATGAAGTTAATTCACCATCATCTCTACTGTAATTTATCCACAAATGTTACTGAGCATATTAGACATCAGGGTTAGGTTAGTCCCTGTATGTGAGAGGAAGTAGCTAATTTCAAGACTTCAGATTTTTAAAATTTCCATTACCTTATATAAATGAACTTTTATGTGGTTTCTTCATGGGAAAGATAAAGTCACTCATAGAACTAACAGGGCTCAGATGTACCTGACTGCTTTTGCTTATGTTTTGCTTCTATTGGTTTAATCTACAGATTGATTGATGCAGATGCTGCTGTGTTTAGTCTGAAATCTGCCATCAAAAACTTGGAGAAGACAATTTTAGAACTAGAAGCAACCAATCAGGTAAGTAGCTGTTTTTTTTTAAATATTTCCTCCTCCTCGTTTTGGCCCATTGCTTTACTGGTTAATGGCTCTGACAGTTAGAACTTAATGCAGAAGTAGAATTCCATTGGTAAAAGTATAAATGAATATTTTCCTGGCAATGAAAACTAATTTAGAAACAAAATTTTTCTATTTCCCTTGTTTCTAGCATCGAGGCAGAGTATCTACCATATTAAAGGTCTCTAAAACTGTCAACATGGACCTGAGATATTTTCATTTGACATCAGATATTATCTAGTTTCGCAGTTATCGACCTCCAAGAATCACAGGTTATAATTTTTCCTCTCTCACCACGGTAATAATTTTATTTTTAAAGAATGTTGCAGCAGCTGATAATTCAAAAACAATTAGCTGAAATGTGTACCTGTAGGTCTTTACCTTGTTTAGAGTTTTCTTGTTGCCACTTGGGATTAGGAATTCAAGTATTTTTTGTAAAAAAAAAGACTTTGCAACATTTTTTTACTTGTCAGTTTTTAATTCTCTTTTCTGTGGCGTAAAGAAAGCAGATGTGTATTAAACACGTTGAAGTTATTGGTTTGAATGTGACAAACAAAGGAAGCATATTTTTTTAAAAAGCCATTAAAAACAAGCATCTCCAGTGGAAGAATTTTCAGGTTTTATTTGCAGTGCATTGCAGGTAGATTTCGTCTTTGACTTAACCCGTTCTCTCTCTGGTTATTTTGCGTAATTCTCAATAATTTGTCGTCTTAACAGATTCTGAGAAAGCAGGCGGTGTACATCTTTGTCACCAGCTAGTGAAACTGAAACCATTGCAGCTGTCCACTGTCCAGATGCCTGTTATCTGTTCAGATGTTTTCTTTCACCACCTTGATATCAGTCCTGGTTCATTCCAGCTGTCTCCTGGTCTTACCGTGCAGATCCATTCGTCTACCTTGGTGCTTGTTGCAGTCCAAAAAATAATTATTTGTCAACACACACTGCTGCATCCACTAGCAGGTTATATGCGCCAATTATCGTTTTTAAGTGGCAAAGAGTTAGAATAGAGTAGGTGCCTTATTGCAAGTTTTTAGCTTATTTGCATCATCCATATTGAAGTAGCTGCATATACAATCTCCATCTGCTTTTTATCTAATTCAGATAACCTTCCCACAATAAAAACATTGTGAAACTCTCGGCTGCTGAGCAGAAGTCATTAAAATATCAGCCAGTCTTCAAAAACAGATCCAAAGCCAATACTTTGCTGTTTTGCTGTTTTTTTTTTTTTGTATTTTCTTTCTTTTTGAACATTTTACTTCATCTGCTGTATTAATTTGTTAGCTATGCATTTTGAAGCAACTGATGATTGTCAGAACCTAATTTTCAGTTCTGTTTTAAAATTTCTTATAACGGTATAAGGGAAGTGAGACACGCTTGTTTTAACTAAACTAGTTAAGCCTTCCATTTCAAGCAGGGATCTGTATTCTGGCTGTGTACGGTATTTCCCAGGTTTAACCCATTTGAAAATCATTTTAAAAGCATATTTAGTCTGTTCGCAGCAACCTTCTTTTCTCATGTACTTGCCCTCCTTCAGATTCTTCACTGATTAATAAAAACACTTAATATTTTATTTATTTATTTCTCTTTCTTTGATAGGTTTTCAAGGAAACTCTATTTGAGGAAAAGTCACAAAAAGTATACATACATCATCTTGACAAGGTTTTATGAGCATTTAGCAGTTATAATCCTTTGTTTATTTATGATTGATGACCGAAGTGGCAGGAATTGCCCTTGGTAATTTTCAGATTAATGATTGTCATCTATCACTATCATTCAGCTTAATGCTTGTGTTCTTGATCATCTCCAGCAGTGTCAGACTGTCATCAGCTGTTGGTGGATTCCTGTAATTTTCCTAAAAAGCTGCCTTTTTTTTTTATGGTAGTGTCAACTCTATAACAAAGACTATCTGAAGCCAGAAAGGGGTTCGGTTTAATTTGCAAGGTAATTTCAGTACTGAATTAGTTTTCTTGATTATATTACAACAGATGCTGAAAGATGAGCATCAGGCCCTACAACTAGCCTTCACTGCACTTGAAGGAAAGTACCGCAAGTGTCAGGAAGACAACCGCGATCTTGTTGAGCGGTGGATGGACCAAAAGGCCAGGGCTGCTGACCGACTCAATGAGGAAAATGATAGCATAATGAGGTAGGCTCCTGTTCCTGAATTTGTATCAGGCAACACAAATGTAAATCTTAGCGTTAGCATAAATACCAAATCAAGCAAGTATACACAACCTTGTCTTTAGAGTCCTTGTGTACATCAATAAATGAAAATGTTGGTTTCTACAGAATAAGCTGAATTGTTTTTTTCAGAGAAATCTGTCAAATGGGAAAAGGAAAAGCCAAAATCACAATTAGTTAATTCTCTGAAAAGAAGCAGAAATACTGTTCATTTTCACCTTTTTTTTGTCAGTGTTAGTTGTATTTTTGTTCATCTAGATGGCCCAGTACCTCAGAAAGATATCTGCGATTGACCAACCTTATGCGGATGAAGTTCAGACTTCTGAAACATTTAGTTAAAACACTTATGTTTGGTTTGCATCATTTCTTTGCCGACTGTAGTTTTTTGTTTTTTTTCTCTCAGCAATTTCAAAACCAGCCAGCTGTTTGGCTAAAAAAGGCCTTTTAAAGTTTAAGGGACGAGTTTTTTTTTCTCTTTTCTTCCTGTAATGAATTTGTGCTTACAGTACGAGATGATGTATGTTGGTTTCCGCTTGGAGATGCAAGATATGCATGTGATGTGAAATTTATTTGTACATATTAATCTTCTGTACTTGATGAAGGCATGGCCTCTTACACTTGTGAAATGTTACAAAAATGTTCAGTTTGAGAACCCCAATTTTCATGGGTGTGGCTTAAAGAAAAAGGGAGAAGGTTTGGATAAGGGTTGGGGTAGTGAGGGGGTGCTAGCGATCTCCTATCTCTACATCTCTCTTGAGCGATCGCTGATCGAATCTCTAGGAACTACAAATCTCGCTCTGGGTCTAATACTCTCGCTCTCTCTCTCTCCATCTTCTCTCTCCTCAATCTCTTCTCTCTCTCTCTCTCTCCATCTCTCTCTTCTCTCCATCTCTCTCTGTGTCTCCATCTCCTCTCTCTCTCATCTCTCTCATCTCTCTCTCTATCTCTCTCTCCATCTCTCTCTCTCTCTCTCTCTCCATCTCTCTCTCTCTCTCTCTCTCTCTCTCCATCTCTCTCTCTCTCTCTCTCTCTCTCTTGACACCTTTTAACCTTGAAATTTGTTAGTACTAAAAATTAATAAAAAGGGTGATCGTGTGCTTTAAACACTAATTAGCTTCCAAAATGACTAGTCAGAAAGACTTGCTTTTGTTTGTCTGTTCTGTTGCCCAGGTGTGCAGTTACTGTTACTTGTTTTTCTATTACTGATCTAGAAAGAGACAGGCGAAACTGAAAGAAGAGCTAGCTGAAGCGGCTAAAGAACCAATGCAGCCAGTACCAGACAGGTGAGGTACAGATCAGTCTATAGAGTTCTGAGGTCAAGATTGTGTAGACGTTTTCGACATTTTTTAATTTAGGAAGAAAAAAAAAGAAGAATAATAATACAAAGAAAAACCAGGGCTCCACAAACTTTTGACTGACAGTGAAATCTGTATCGGAAATAAATGTTTCCTATACTATATTAATGGTCAAAAGTGCCTTCATGTTCTGTCTGCTTAATGTCTAGATTTTGTTTGCTGAAAATAATTGGCTGTTTCACTTTCCCCCACTATAACCTATTTAATCCACTAGATGCATCAGCAATTAATTTTCTTTCCTTATCAGATTTTTTTGAATGGGTCTCTTAAAACACAAGGCTAGAGAAACAGGAAACGGGACTGCTCTAGTTAGGTGGGTGGGTTGGTTGTTACCAGGATGCTGGAAGTTGCTACGGACTATGTAATAAGGAAAAAAAAGAGTTCATAGATATGATTCTATCGCTATTAATAGAACCACTGGCAATGTATTCCATTTATTGCTAGAACTTTTTTTTTTAAAAAAAAAAAGATATTAAGCAGAGGTTGAAACTTTAATGATTTTTTTTTAGTTTTCGTTAGCAGCAGGAATAATACATATGAGCTATACAAACAGAACATTTCTTAGAGATTTGTGTTTGTTTGTTCATTTTAAATTAAATTGTGTGGTATTAGTAAAAATGCAACAGTAAAACTCGGGGGTTAGGGGTACAGGGTGGGTGAAACATGAACAAAGATGAAAACCCACTACGATTCTGCAGGCTTCGGCCTGTGTCTTCTGCAGTGATGTAGGCCCCTTTTTGATGCTGCAAAAGAACTGGAACATAGTCAAGATAAATATGGATGGTTGGGAGAGCTACATGGGTGAAGTTAATCAGAACGTCACGGGAGCATCTCACTGTCTTCATTGTTTCAAGTAATACTAAATGAAAAGTAAAAAAAAACAACAAACAAACAACAACTGTGCCATAAGCTATACAAGGAAAGATGGCAGTTCCTAGGGTGTATTTTCATGTTTTACCTGGTGTAATTGTTCTAGTAATTTCCATGTGTTTGTCAGTTGTTTGTCCATTATATTTACAATGTAGGTTCTGTGGTAGCCACTTGAAGGTTATACACATGTACACATGAGCTGCTGTGTGTGTGATGTTCAACTTATGGTTGGAAAAACTAATCTTGTACTTGACCCAGATAGAAATCTATTCTTCAGGAAGAATGGGGGTAGAGTATTCTGAACTTTACTCAGAATCTCTGACGTCATATATATATATATATATATACGAGGTATGCCCAAAAAGAAACCGAACTTTTAAAAGTGCTGTGTATCTATGACCTTAACTTTCAGTCTAATGATAGCCACATCACGCCATATCAGTTAGTCATCGATCTTCATGCACTAGAGTGAACGTATGCTTAGTGCGCTTGGTGATTTGTTGCAAGTTGAATAATGAAGGATCTTGAAGAGCAACGTGTTAGTGTGAAATTCTGTTTCATATTGGGAAAAGCTTTTATGTAGACTTTTCTAATGTTGCAACAGGCCTAAGGGGAGGATTGTTTGAGCCGTACGCAGTATCACGAGTGGTACCAGCATCTCAAATCAGGAAGAACATCCACCGAAGACAATCCCAAATCTGGACGACCTTCCACGACAACCAACGATGATCACATTGAGAGAGTGCGTGCTGTGATCCATGGAAATCGTCACCTGACCATCTGTGAAGTTTCCGAAGGAGTAGGCATCTGTAAAAGTTCGTGCCACATGATTTTAAAAGGAAAATTGAACATGCATCATGTAGCCACAAAATTTGTGCCACATCTGCTGACAGATGAACAAAGAGAGATGTGAGTCACAGTCAGTCAGGAACTCTTTGATCGTTCAAATGCTGATGAAAGCTTTCTGAAAAATGTCATAACAGGTGACGAAGTGTGGGTGTACGGCTACAATGTTGAAACAAAAAGGCAGTCATCGCAGTGGGTAGATCATCGTTGCCACAACCAAAAAAAGCACGTCAGAGTCGCTCAAATCTGAAGGTGATGTAGATCGTCCTTTTTGACTGGAAGGGCGTCGTTCATCATGAGTTTGTTCCATGTGGTCAGATGATCAATAGAGAGTTTTACTTGGATGTCCTGAGGCGGTTGAAAGAGGCAGTGCGAAGGAGGAGGCCTGAGGCATGGAAAAACAAAACCTGGATGCTGCACCACGACAACGCACCTGCTCACGCGTCACTCCTTATCAGTGACTTTTTGGCAAAGCACGAGATGACTCTCGTCCCCCAGCCACCCTACTCTCCGGATTTGGCCCCTACGGACTGTTTTTTGTTCTCAAAGTTGAAATCCACCCTGAAAGGGTCACTGATTTCAGACAGTGGAAGAGATCGAAGAAAATTCGCTATGAGAACTGCGCATCATCCCTGAAAACGTGTTCCAAAACTGGTAAAAAAACGTTGGGAGCGGTGTATCAACAGCGGAGGGAACTATTTTGAAGGAGAAGGGGTCTGATTAAATTGTAAGTAAAGCAATAAATTTGTTTTTTAAAAAGTTCGGTTTCTTTTTGGACAGACCTTGTACACAACACACACACACGGAGAGAGAGAGAGAGAGAGAGAGATGCTCACTGTACAAAACAACAAATTGATATCTGTTCCATATTTGTCAGATGGTCATCCTGAATGTGAAGTAAGTTATAAGGAATATAAGAGCTCTCTCACTTTTGATAATTACATTTTCATTACCTAATTTTTTTTTTCCTAGTGATATTTCTCACTTACTTCCTCATTGCCCACCAGTGTGTACAGCCGTTTCTGTTCCAAGCAAAGTACAGTGTAAATTTGTAAGTAAGGACCTTTTTCCTATCACCGTTTGTTTGCATATTGTGTATTCTCTTTAATGGGTCCTATTTGTTGTTTTTGTTTTTTTTTTTACAAATTAATTTTATTTTATTTTTAAAAAAGTGGGGAAAAAAGATAAAATATTTGTGGTAGGCAATTAGCTTCGTAGGTTTGATACTTGAACCATATGCTTTCCAAATTTTGAATGCTGCTTGTTGTTTAGCGATAATTAAAGTTAATGTTACAAAATGACATTCTGAAAAGTTTTTCTGCCAGGAGGGAACTGTTGATTAGAAACCTAAGCATCCATATGGGTGTCCGATCAGCTTTACCAAAGCACCGCGGAGTTGATACAACAGAGAACCAAAAATGATGATGAGTTTTCAATAGCAAAATCATGCATTCTCTGATCCGCATAAGCAAGGGCTTGCTTTGAAATGAGACCAAACATATTAGCTTCAGAGAACATAGCCTTTACTTCTGTGGAATATCTATTTAGAATAGACATTTTTAGTGAAATACTTGTTGACGATTAAATTTATGGAAACCTGAATTGTGCATAATTGCTTTAGACATGTTCCATTATAATTTCACAATATTTAAATGCATTTTTTCTTTCTTGACATGTCAAGCTTCCAAAATAATAGTTGAACTTTTTAAAATTATTTTCTTCAAAGAAGAAAACTTGTATGGGAATAAACATTTATCAAAAGCAGAGGGGTTTTGAGAAAACTGGTTGGCATAACATTCATTCTGCCATTTATACTGTGTAATGCTGAATAATTCATAGCATATAAACTTTAGTTCAGTTGATTATTGTTGGTAATTGATAGTGTTTCTGTTTTCTTCAGGATGCACATGACAATGAAGTATTTGCCATCAGCTGGAGTCCATCAGGAAATCGTTTTGCTACAGGTGGCTCAGATCGCAAAATAAAACTTTGGGATGTAGTCAATGGTAGACACTGGATCTTTTTACTTTATTCTTATCTTTTAATTGAAGATTTTGACACATTAATTTTAACTTCCTTGGCAGTTCATTTCTGAACTTGCTCCTTTCTTTAGTAATGATAAATGCGTGTGTGTTGGTTACTTAGACAGGACACCATATTTAGTCTGTGATATTCCGTCAATTCATCGTGTTTCTGGGCAAAGATTGCGTCGATCCTTGCTCTGCTAAAGCAAAGACAGGATTTATACTGGATGCCATTTGAAATTGGTGGATTTTAATTTTTGGTCATCTTATGACTCTGTCAAAAACACAGGTTTATGTGATTTTTACACCCACATTTGGTAGGTGTTGTTGGGTTGATTAACATGGCTACTAACGCATAATGGTTGCACATTCATGAGACGTGTCCTTGATTTCTTCATCAGCAGATTTCTGCAAATGTGTTCATTCATTGACCGTTCACCAGTGAAATGGTAATTTTGAGTTTTAGCTTTTTGAAGAAAAGAGTTTTCTGCTGATTTTATGGAGAAAACGGTGATTTGAGTTGTCTGGGTAAATGCTGGTCATGTGCATTAAATTTTTGTGATTAGTGACATTAGATTTAGTGTAATTTGGGATTTTCTTTTCAGGTAAGTGTGAAAACAAAGGGATTTTACAAGGAAGTAATGCAGGTATTACATGTATAGAGTTTGATTTAGAGGTAAGCACTTGAGAACAAATCTCCCAATTAAAGTTGCTTTTTTTTTTTTAAAATTTAGATTAAATGTGATTATCTTTTTAAAAAATCCATTTTGCATTCAGATTAATTATATTTTCTCTGTGAACCCTGTCCTGACCTCGCAGCCGTGAGCTAGAAGGGGGGAGGTGCAGAGTATCGGCCTTGGTGACCAAGTGAGTAGTTATCTGGGAATGTGTGGGGCTCTTGGGCCAGAGTGCCAGCCAGTCAGCAGAACCTCAACTATGGCTACCCCCTCCCCTTTTTTGCCCTTCTGACTTACATCTATGTTTTAAATACCCACTACATGGTTGTTATTGTACTTATTTCATAATTAAAACTAATTAATAAGCATCTGACATATGAAAAAATAATACAAAAACAAGTAATGTCTAGACATTGTAATTACAATTGTTTGCACTGTAAAATTTCATGATTTAAATTTTTTTATGTACAAACAATTTATCAGGCATCTTGTTTAACTGTTTCACTGCTGCAGGCTAAAAGACAACCTCTTTGATTTGCCAAAAGGTCATTTTACAGCACAAGAAAACTTAGTAGCAAAACGGTTAATAAATAGCATGTATATTAAAGATTTTGGGGCAGTATAAGGGAGATAACTTCAGCATTTAAAAAAAATTTTTTTAAATGAAAAAGTTGTGTGTGTGGGTTAGGGGAAACAAACAAAAAAAAAAGTGTATAGACACATTTGCAAAATTAATGATTACTTAATAGAAAAATCCATTTTGTGATCGGGTGTGTGTTGTATGGGAAATTAAAGCCTGATTGAGTGGAAGTCATGTAAAGGACAGACTTATAGTAAGAATGAGGACCAGCCTTCAGTTTTAAGAGTAAACCAGAACTGGCGTAAAATCAGCGAGAAGAGCATTTCTGAGATAATTTCTGATTATTCCATAGTCAAACTGAAAAACAAAGGGGAAAAAATCCCTATTTAAACTATTCAAAATGATTTTCTCTATCCAGAGTCATCAGTCATGCAATAAAAGGATTGTTCTGTGATCATTGCTACAAATTCTGATTTTCAGATTGTCTGAGAAAAGGCCTTTGTTTACAAACTTCAAGCAAATTGTTTCTTGAAAACAAATTGAGCAATAATAATGAACTTTGAAGAGAAAAATGAAAATCTTGCGGCATTTTTTTAATGTGGCCACTTGTCTTGGGATGGCTGTGCCCTAGTTCAGAGGAAGATGGAAATGGCTTGCAGAGACATTGGACTTGATGCTAATCAATCCAGGCAAGCGTACAGATCAAGCTGCTGAAGTGAAAGAGGCTGAGAAAGCTCACAGAGAGAGAGAGTTCACGCCCTTGTATTCATGTGAGACTGAACAGCTATAAAGCTCTAAAGGCAGGATGCTTGCACCTAGAATCTTTGGATGATGATTTCTCAATAAAAATAATTCCCAGTTCCAACAAAATTTGAACAACTATCTTTAGCTCCATTAAAGAGTTTTTGTTCAAACCTGATACTCCCAGGTGATAAATTTGAAATATGTCTATTTTCTTTAAATATTATAATTACAGTAATTACATTTTTAAAATTTCAAAGTGTTAGTTTTGGCATGCTCTCATATCACTTAGAGAGTTTTATTAAGTAATCCACCCCAAAATTCAAGATTGCCCACATTGGTTTGGTTTGGGTGAAAAATACCTTATGCCTTTTAATTTGTTGGATGCCTAGATAAAGACTCATTAAGTTTCATGTCTTGAAAAAAAAAACAAAGGTGGGATTTTGAGTAGTCTCCCCTTGAGGACGTAGTCTCCCCTTGAGGACTTGGACAACTTTGTTGGTGAATGAGTTGCTGATTTTAATTTTCTTCTATTTATGCCTCATTTCTACTTTTCGCTATATTTTTAACTAACAAAAAAATTAAATCTCTCGTATATCCTAAATCATTTTTTTTTTTTAGATATCTTGAACAGCCCCAGAAGACTTAGAGATGAAATCTTACAAATATATTTGAAGAATATAAGCCAGAATTTTTAAGCATTGCATCTTCTTGACGAAAATTGGCATAACAAAAACTCGTGAAGAAATTTGTTAAAAATATGGGTGTTAATAAATAGATGCTGGTAGCAAATGTTGCCTGGTTACCTCTATTTTTTTTTTTTTTTTTTTGCTTGATTTGTTTTAGTTTATTATAGCTTCATTGACCTGTTTTCAGCTGCAGAACTTTTCCTGTGGTCATCTTCAGGAAAAGTTTCTGAGATGTTGGTTAAGATTATCTAATTGTTTTGCTTCAGAACTCACTGCAGTACCTGTAACTTAGTTGGTTGGTACTTTTTTCACAAGTAGAATGATGTGTTGTATATATGTTTTCAGTATGTTGAGATATACAAGATTATTTAAGTTTGCTAAATGCAATAATAACACCAATAAATATCTCATTTTATTTTAACTGTTTTTGTGGTGGAATGTGCATGATGAGAGAGAGAGAGAGTGTGTGTGTATATATATATATATATATACATATATATATATATTTATTTATTTATTGGAAAAAAACTTATTTTAGCTGCTTCAAATGATTTTGCCAGTCGAGTGTGGTCGCTTTCTGATTACAGGTTACGGGTTAGTAGAACTTGACATTGTCTGATCTTATTTTTCATTTCATCTCATGCTTAAAGTTCTTGTTTGTTTGCTTTTCCCACATAAATGCAGCCAGAAGTAAATAGTAAATCAGATACCAGGAGTTTAACAACTTTTGAAAGCCTGTCTTACCAGTCTATAACTACTCAGTGACAGAGCCATAACAGTTTCTGCTGAGCCACTGGTTCCTTCTCCTCTCCTCCTCATTATTAAGTACTGTAATTTTTTTTTTTCTACAAGCAAAACAAACAAAAAAAAAATGATGCCTGTTTGTGTGTGTTCATCAGTCCAAAGAGTTAGCTGCTAATATTTAGTGGTTTCTTACTCTGTAATTTCAGCACACACTGACAGGCCACAGCGGGAAGGTGCTAGCTGCCAAATTTTTTGGGGAAACTGTAAAGGTTGTGTCCGGCAGCAATGACAGAACATTAAAGGTCTGGGACCTTGTCAGTCGAGCATGTAGGTTGACGTCACCTGTTCCCCCATCACACTGTCTCGCCATGTAATGCTAATCATCAGAACACACCCCATACTACATTATGGGGGATCTAATTGTTTTGAGAAATTTTGAAAAGAATAGTAATTTATTAAAATGATGACAGAATTGTAATGTTTGCGATTTTTAAAATTATTTTCATTTCTTTATTTTGTTATATTCATTTATTATTAATTTTCCAAACTTAAATTTAAAATATTTTGTTTTAATTTATCATTTTCATAGTTTACTTCTGGTTTGGTTTTTTTGTTGTTGTTGTTGTTGTTTTGCTTAAATCCTTAGTTTTCAAAATCACCTCTCCATTCCAGCCTGCAGCCAGTACTTTACCTCACTCCATTAAATCCAAACGCAAGTTTCTTCATAGATAGATCTTGTCCAACATGGGATGTAAGCAGATGCACCATTGATCCACCATACCGGAGAATAATGTTCAAGGTTGTCTTCAGATTGCTAATTTCTGTATCAGAATCGAGAGTTGTTGTCAACTTTATAAGAACTCCTGGTTGGTTCAGTATGTTTTATCAATGAAAGTATCTCCTCTTTTTGCATTAACGATCAAGAGGTGCATAAAGGAACAAGATGGCGGTGGTCTGTCGTCGACCTGTATACAGTGAAACTCTTCGAGTTATTCAAACAGTATTTGTTTATGTTTTCTTTAATTTTTCATAAAAGAAACTTTGGGGGGCTGAATATTAGTTCTGAGACTGATTGGTATCAGCATAGAAACCGAACAGTCATCTTTGAGCTAAAAAAAGAAAGGGAAGCTGTTTTTTTGACTCTCTTAGATTTTAAGGAGCTAATCGCAACAGGATTAGGTTCCCCAAGTAGTGTTTTGGAAATACTCTCTGGTTTGATTTGATTTTGAAAAAAAAACTATTAAAACAACAACAACAAAACATTTTCAATAATAATAAAAGCAGATAAAACTGAAGAATTTACATATGAACAACGTGGCCTTTGCCATTATTACTGATGACTTTTATCTCTGAACGAAAGTAATAGAATGATATTAATTAGGAACGCCATGGACATTCTCATCATGCATACTCTGTATGCAGCTTGGTGTAGTCCTATGCACACATGAATAATGATTAGATTTACTATAAGTTTCTACTTATAACCAGTGCTTAAAGGTGTTGTTTGTTTGTTTGTTTGTAGTTCCGAATATTTTAAATGTTTTACTTTTCAGTTGTTATCTTTTTCCCTTTTTCTGCTCTTCTGTGTGTAGATCTCATTCGATATTTGTAATATTAAGTTCATAAGACTGGAAAAATTGCAATTTAGTATGGTATTCAGGAACTAACTGCAGGTTATACCTCATCACAGAACAGCAGACGTGTTTCGTCTGTAGGTCGTCGCGTCCACTACCCGGCTTAGTGTTTTGGGTCCTGCTACAAAGCTTCCCTTTGCTAAGCTACCCGGGGGAAATGGCGTGAATATGCATAGCCAGTAACAGACGGTATGGAAATTTTTGCTATTATTTATTTTCTCTGACTGGGGTCCAGAGGGTTATCATTCTGAAACGGGGTTCCTCCCAGTTTTGTAGACGCGACCTTAAACACAAGCCAGTGGGTGGAGACGTCTGTCCCAGTCTCAGAAAGTTTGACACGGCCAGTGGCGCTTTCCAGGGTTATCTTGACAGCGATTAAAGCTGTTTAAAAACACAGGCAGCTCTAAAGTGTAATTATTAAAAGCAACATTTGTTTTGTTTTTAAAAAATATTTAATGTTCCTTATAATGAAATTTTGGTGATTTTTTTTTTTTTTTAAAATGAAGTTTGCTTTTAAATTATCTCCCTTGCAGATTTAGCGAGTGATTGATTAAAGAATTTTAAAAAAATCTTTTTTTTCCCAGGTATAAAAACGATATTTGCAGGCTCTAGTTGTAATGATTTAGTTACGCTTCATGGCACATCAATCATTAGTGGTCACTTTGATAAAAAGGTCCGGTTCTGGGATAATCGGACGTCAGGCGATGGCACCATCAACGAGGTGTCCCTAGGAGGCCGGGTTACTTCTTTAGACCTCTCAAAAGGTGAGTTTCTAAGATAAAACATTATTGCCTTCTCTCCATACCAGGCTCAGGCTCGATATCGTTGATATCTTTTTACGCTACATTGACAGGGTTTGTATTAAGGAATTGTTTTATTTTGATATAAGTAAACTAAAATTTGACATGGTGTAAGAGGGTTAAAAGCAATGGCTAAATAGTATGCCTGGAGCAAATTTGGGAGAGTCTGTCAATGAAGGCTAAAGATTGAATGTTGTTTGAGTAATTAAACTGAAAAGTTATATGTAGATATTAATTGAGCTTCTCTTGAACATGTGTATGCCAGATTGAATTGTAATATCATTGATTGATTAAAAAGCTACAGCTAATTTCTTTATTTATTTTTAATAGTATAGCATTCTGTCATTGGTGAAAATAAAATTATATGAGCATTAGTTATTAGTTTGAAGAGATTAAATGCTAAATATGTGCAGTCTAACAGGTTTCTCTTCACTGACTACTTGCAGATTTTTGCTATCTTCTATGTTGTAGCAGAGATGACTCATTGAAAATTCTCGATCTCAGGACATACAGTATATTAGGAACAATGAGGTGATTTTGTCTCCTTTTTATTATTTGGTAAATCTAGTATATGTCTACCACATAAAGGTAGCAGTCCTAAAGGGACTCCCACAAACAGCGTCGTGCATTTTCAGAATATATGACCGTGACGCTGTTTTAAGGAAGGCAAGGTGGTATCTTCTGAAAACATTTCCAGGTATCTGGTCGAGGGGAATCTTAACTTTTTTTAACCCTGTCTGCTGATGAAGACTTCTTATTTTTAAACTGACTACTTAGAAAACAGTAGAAATGATTCAGCTAATCAAACAATCTGGAAAACATACTGGCTGCTGGAAAATGTGCTAACTGTTATTTTGTTTGTTTTGCTCTGGGAATTATTAACGTTCTTATGTGGAACTTGTTGCTCATCCTGATTCTCTTCGAACTTGTGTCGACTGCCCCTGCTACTTAACAAACGATAAGGCAGCATCTGTAACCTCAGTCACAAGTCAAACCATGAAAAATCAGATGTGTTCTACATAAGAAAATTAATTTCCATCCATTTACCTGTGAGAATAAAAATTATTCTTTAGCATTGAATTTTTTTCTGTGTCGTGCCTGTCTGTGAGTTGCTTTTGTGTATACATTTTAAAATATTTTCTTCTTTCTTTTGCTTGCTCTCTGAATCTTTTCTACTATTCATCTTCTTTTATGCCCCACCAGCTGAATTATTCAGTTGCAACCTAATCTGAGTGACCTTTTGTTTTCCAGTGCTGATGAGTTCAAAGTCAGCTGTGATTGGAGTCGAGCAGTATTCAGGTTAGTCATGCTGTAGTATTCATTTACAATAAGTTTCCAGAATTTTCACTGTCACTGCTTTGATGTTTATTTTAGATGGCCACCAAAATAGATAAATGATACTTGTGGCTTCATAATTTGTAGTATGACTTCCTATTCTTCTTACAGATGTATACCTATTACCTATCGGCAGATCACAGAGGAGACTGGCTACAAACTGGTTATTACTTTTCTAAAGTTATCCACGTTGAAACGATGAACAATGATTGGAAATCAAGTAGTTATTTATATCCAGCTAACAAATGGGTGGGAATGTACATCCATTCTTGTTAACAGTGAATAGGTCAAGTTTGGTAATTTGTGCCAGTCTTCTAGTATCCAGCCAGCCTTTGCTACATTATCTACTGTTGCTAGGTAGTTCACCAACAATATTATCTAGATGGTAAAAATGATCATTTTTGACAAATATCTAAAGGAAAGCCAGGGTTAGGTGTTCTTTTGACAGCGGTTTGACCATTTGCTGAATATTCATTACAGCAGCGATTCCAGAACTAAGGGTCGCAACCCCAAATGGTAATTAAGTACACTGTTGTTCCTTTTTTCTTTTTATTCTTGGAAAATTTGAGAAATCCATCCTCAGACTCCTCTAGCAGGGTACCTGCTGCCACAGAGAGAAGATTAGAAATCCACTGTTTCTTAGCTCTTTGTTACCTTTCTCAAGTTTTATAAAATAACACAAAATATCTTGTTAAATGTACTTCTTTGGTAATCTCTCTCTGTATAAATCATGTGCTTGAAGGTTAGATTATAGGTATTTTATACAAATCAGTAGATTTTGGGGGTTTTTTCCCCTTTTTTCTAAATGGCATTATAGAAAAAAATCAAATTATTTTGACAGTTACTCTGACTTTAAATGTTTGGCAAGAAGTGTACGGTGTATCCATGTATAAAACACTTTATCTCTCTGAGAGCAGTCACTTTTATAGATGCACAATAAATATATGAGAATTATTTGAATTATACTCTCTTAAGAAGGTGAAACGAATAAATAGAAGCAACGTTGATTTTATTGTTATTTGAGGCTCTCCATACCCTGAATTCGGGATAATCATTGGCTTCCCCGCTGTAAGTAAAATTAATGTCACTGCAGACAACTCAGAGCCACACAACGATGGTACAGCTTTGGCAGCCTGGGAACACAAGCTGCTACATCCCACTGCTGCTTTGTGGAGCAGATAACTGAGCAGGAGATTTACAGGGTGGACACATGGCTTTGGTCCAGTCTTCTAATCTGTGACCTGTAAAATTGGTGATGCGGTTGAGTTGACATTTATATCACCCAAATGTGACAGATAATAATTGATATTGGAGAGTAAATGCACACACGTGTAGGAAAAGCTGGAATGTATCTAAACTCAGATGAAGGGGGCATCAATTTTCACTTTTGTATTCATTAGAAAATGAAATATTAAGTGAATTTGCCTGTGTATGTGAATCACCAGCTCAATTCCTGGTGAGTGACTGTTTGCAGAATAAGAGAGAGAGAGAGATCAGCATTTTTTTAAAAAAAACCTTTTGCTTGCAGGACCAGAGCCTATTGATTTACAAATTTATAACATTTGTGAACTATAATTTGTAAGGATACAGTTTTGTGATATAGTTTGTGTTTTTGTTCTGTCTTATGCAAACTGTTAAACTGTGAACTTTTCAAAGACTAGAAAACCCTTTATTTTCCACATTGATTTGTGAAGGAATTATGGCAACGTCAAGCATATATTACTTGGGATTATCTTGTCGCGCTAAATTGGCATAAACACTGTAAACTGATGTTATTTAGCTACAGTCTTGCTTAAATATCACACTAATGACAACTTTGGAGGTAACATTTTTGACACTATGCAGAAGAGATTTGAAACATCCTGATATCTCCATCTCTCGCTTTTTCCCCATAAATAGTTATTGTTATAAAGGTCACAAAAGTTTCAAAATAAGTCTTTAAAAAAAAAAAGACCAGGAACGGAGAGAGAGAGCGGGATCGGCGAGAGCGCTCGATAGAGAGCTCGCTAGCAATCGCTCTCGAGAGCTCGAGTCAGCTCTACGAGAGAGAGCTCTCTCGAGAGCTAGCTAGAGATAGAAAGATCAGAGTATCTAGCTCTCTCTCCAGAGAGTCTAGATAGCTCTCTCTCTCTAGAGATCTCGGCTCCTCGTCCTCTCTCTCTCTCTCGTCTCTCTCTCTCCATAGATCTCTCTCTCTCTCAATTCTCTATCTCTCTCTCTTCTATCTCTCTCTCTCTCTCTCTCTCGATCGCTCTCTCTCTCTCTCTGTCTCTCTCTCTCTCTCTCTCTCTCTCGTCTGTCTCTCTCTCTCTCTCTCTGTCTATCTCTCTCTCTCTATCTCTCTCTCTCTCTCTCTCTCTCTCTCTCTCTCTCTCTCTCTCTCTCTCTCTCTCTCTCTCTGTCTCTCTTCTCTCTCTCTTCTCTCTGTGTCTCTCTCTCTCTCTCTCTCATATCCACTAATTCCCAAATGTGATTGTTTTCTTCACTGCCACCTTCAAAGTGGAGAATACAGCTATACAAAAGTAGCACAAATATATTTACAAGAAAGTGAAAGGCATCCAGCCGGCGGTAACTGGTGAGTTGACCCCCAGAGTCTTTTTGTTTACAGTCCTGATGCGGGTTATGCAGTGGCTGGTTCCCATGATGGATGTGTTTGTGTTTGGGATGCGAACAAATACCAAGTGGAAAAAGTTTTGAAAGGACATGAGTGAGTACTTCCTTTTCAGCTAAATCATTAATCTGATCCTACCATAGAAGCTTTAAGAGGAAATCTATTGTATTACCTACTTTTCATTTGTGGAGAGAATGGCATATTTCAGATCTATTGTTATATACCTCTACTGGCTGGCCAGATGATTAGAATATCTTGTGAACAGTTCAACATTTTATTTCTTTTTTAAAAAAAGTGTCCTTTTTCATCTTACTGAACATTAGGCTTAACATCCATGTTTACATGCTATCTGATTATATATATGTTTATTACTCTCTCTCTCTCTTCTTACAGGAAGCCTGTTAGTCTTTCATTGATATGACGTCTTCTGATTTTGTGAAAATTTATTTCATATTTAGTTTTTGCATTCACAATAAACAAAGGACTATAAAATATGATTTAAAAATTTTCTTTTCAAAATGTTTCACAATCAAGTCAGTACTTTGTATCATCTTAAGTTTTAAAAATCAAGTTATCTCTAGTTTATTAGCAGCCTGAGGGTTAACTGATAGAGCTTGCTTGCAAGCAGCACCACCAGCAAGGATGTAGCATTGATGCCCTGTTCTCATAGCCATGTTTTAGGTTCTAGTTTATGCTCTATAAATGTGTTTATCAACATTTTTTTTTTCCTTTCTCCTCTCCAATGTACTACAGCAATGCAGTGATAGCGTCTTCCTGGCATCCTCTTGGCTCATCAATAATTAGTTGTGAAAAACAGCGCAAGGTGATTCTCTGGTCGGACTTCTGAATGAACTCTGCCCGACAAGCAGGAGTCGTCACGTCGCATTTTCACGCAGGGCCGAGCTACTCCAAGAACTGAGACTCCTTTACATGATGCGTGGTTTGAGTCTTGATTTGTGGCTTTGATTGATCGTGTTTTTTGGTTTTTTTTCCCCCATGATTGGTTTTGCTGAAGAACATTCTGTAACTGTTTGAGTACACCAGCTCTGTTATCAAACAGGCCGTCTCTGGATGTATCACCATCACCATTCACTAGCCTCCCTCATCCCACCATCCATCTGATTATTTTCACTAATCACTAACTGAAAATTTCATTTATCGATTAGGATTCTTTATACATGGGATAGAGAATGCTTTTAATTCTGCAACTCAGTTTTAAAAGAGATGTTAATCTCTAAACTGCATAGTCATTTCCAAAATCACTGCTGTGGTTTTATTTGGGAAGCCAACTATCAGTTTTAACTCCTTAGTATTAGCCTGTGAATGAATGACAGCAGCAAGTTCTATCTTTGGGGGGGGTGACGAGGATTAGAAGCGTGAGATCAGTTCTCAGTCAGCTATGAAAGTTTTTAAATTTCAGAGAGGTTAATAAAGATATGCCATCACCTGCACAGCCATTCCCTCTAGCTGTTTTATGTTTGGCCTTCTTTACCACCAAAAGGTTGGGAGGTTGCATTCATAGATGTTCTGTGTGTTTAGTTAATTTGTTTGTTTGTTTTTTAAATCTTTTAATGTAATGACTACTGATTTCCTGGGTTGGATGCACACGCAGAGTGTGGAGCATTGGGTTCAGAGCAGGCTATTGTCTTGGGAGGGTTCACTATCAGAGGACATCTGCCCGGCTGGTCATGTGATTGTGTGTGAAAATTGGCAGAATTATGAAATCACTCTCTCTCTCTCTCTACAAACACACACGCACACACACTCTCTCTACAAACACACATGCACACACACACTCTCTACAAACACACACGCACACACTCTCTCTCTACAAACACACATGCACACACACTCTCTCTACAAACACACATGCACACTCTCTCTCTACAAACACACATGCACACACACTCTCTCTCTACAAACACACATGCACACACACTCTCTCTACAAACACACACGCACACACACTCTCTCTAAAAAACACATGCACACACTCTCTCTCTACAAACACACATGCACACACACTCTCTCTCTACAAACACACACGCACACACACTCTCTCTACAAACACACACGCACACACTCTCTCTCTACAAACACACATGCACACTCTCTCTCTCTCTACAAACACACACGCACACACTCTCTCTCTACAAACTCACACACACACACACTCTCTCTCTCTCTACAAACACACACACACACACAACATTCAAGTGAAATTAGCTGAAATGGCATCAATGTAATGGCATTGTTTTGATGCTTTATCTAACCTGTTTGCCACTAGTGAATTGTATGTGTTGGTGTAGCAACTGGTGAACTTGGGTTACATCAGCTCTTGTTGGTCCCATGCTATAGGTGCTTTTTTTTTTACCCCAGTATAAACCTGGTGGGTAGAAACATTGGCTTGAAACAGTTAGTGACGTGGTTCAGGTTCAGATTTTTCAGAGCATTATGGGTAATTAGATATCTTTGATGGCCTGTATGTTAAGTTTTAACAAGCATCCCCCTATTTTTATTTAATTGTGTCAATCAATGAGCTTTAATTGTAGTAGTATGATTGCTACACACGAAAGGGCTGTGTACTTAAACACTGATTTTTATCTGCTCAGGTACTACATAAGTTATCTCCCTTGAGAGAAAAAAAAAGCATGGTATGTGTGCTTTATTTCAGATAGAACACAAAGATGCAGACCTGTCCGTGTTTGAGGCTGGAAATAAAGTCTGTAATTTTTTCTTGTGTTTATTTTTATTTAACACACACATTTATGATTTCTTCATAATATAGAATCTGTCCAGTTAGCAAGAAAACATCCAGACAGAAGTCGAGTATACTACTTTACTTGCCCATGCTGTTCTGGAAACTCGAACTGCATTTTGTTTTGAATCTTTAAATAGGGAACTGAGTTCCACCTAGAAAGAAGATTGGATGGGTACAGTTCTAATAGTGAGAGCAACTTGTCTCATCACTACAGTAACCAGCCTGGACAGAGAGCATGGAACAGTCATTTAAAATACATCCCTAAAGCAGATAGGCTGATAGCTTGTAACAAGTTTTCACCTGTAGTTTAATTTACCTGTATGTAAAGGAAATCTAGTTCCTTTGAAGAAAAAAAGAAACTGAAGAAAAAAAAAATCAAAAGTAGGTAGGTAGAGTACAGCCTCCCTTCAAAGGAGAAGTCAGAAGATTCAATCGCTCTCTCTCTCTTCTCTATCTCTCATCATCTCTTCTCTCTCTCCTCTCTCTCTCTCTCTCTCTCTCTCTCTCTCCATCTTCTCTCCTCCTCTCTCTCTCTCTCTCTCAAAATTACTTCTCATTTCATATTTTTTGGTTTTTTTCAGTCCTTTGGTGCAGTTTTTGTAGAAGTGCATTTGCAATTCTGTATTAGCATTATTTGTTTTAAAGAACACTACTTTTTTCCTTTGCTTTTGTAACGTACAATGATACAATTTTTGAAATTGTGAAAAATGGGGCAGAAATTAAGCATATCAAATACACATTTTAGGGGGAGGCAATGTATTAATAAAGGAAAAGAAATCTGTATCATCATAACAGGTGTGTGATATCATCAGTATGAGTTAATAGGTCTGGTACTGTGGAGGGAACAGGATACAGCCAGCCTAGGTAATCAATGTGTTAGAAAAATTGAGGTAGAAAAGCAAATGAACATTGAGATGAGTGGAGGACTGTTGTAATACAGGTGTTGTTCTGGCTCAGTGGCAAACTGTGAATTATTGAATGCAAAGGAGTAGAGATATTACTAAAATTTAATTTTGTCGGATTTAAATTTTTTTTTTAAAGTTTGTGAAAAATTACTATTTTGAGATGAGTTCTGGATTAATCATGTGCTGCTAATACTGTCTGTATACTGTATGTGCGTGTGTGAACACACAGGTGAGAAGTAAATAAACACCTCTAACAGTACCTACTGTCTGAGCAGGCTCCAGATCACAATTTTTGTTGTTTTGTTTCTGTTAATTTTCAATTAACTTGACACAATGGATATGAACTCTGTGAATGCAAAGAGTTTGTGTTTTTATGAATACAGGATGGAGCAACTTGAAAACTGCTGTATAACCTTCATGAAAACAAACATTCTTTCTAACAATGCTGTGAAGATGGATGGATTAAAGATCCTTGAATCCACAACATCTGATATGACATTACCCCTGCGCTGACTGCCCACATCGCTGGGCCTGAGTGGGGGGTCTTGCAAATCTCCAGTTTGGTGTCTTCCTGGTTTTTGCTACGCTTCAGTACTACACGAAATCCAAACTAGATTATTAGTCAGGGTTACAAATCCCTGTTAAAGGATCCAGGAAAGTTAAACAACAACAAAAAAATAAAACCAGGCCCTTTATTAGCATTCTGCAGGGTTCCTTTTTTGTTGTTGTGTTGTTGTTTTTTTTAAATATTACTTTGGCTTTGATAATGCTGCAGAATCCTGATTCTAAGATTGTAATTGTGTTTATAGAGCATTTGCTAATTGCAAATGAATTTAAGAAAAGGGAAGGAAGAAGAAGCTGTGGACTTCAGGTATCTTGAATAGTATTTCTGGAATGCATGTGATGCTATTGTGGTTTGAGATATGAAACCACCAGAAGCCTAACAGCCATTTTATTTCGATATGTTGCTCCATTTTAATTTATCTAGCTTTGAAGAAATGTTTTCCATACTCCATTGTTATCCACTTTAATTATTTGCAGAGTTTTGCATACCTATGCAACAAATGGGAAATTAAGGTTGGTTTAAAAAAACTAACTTACCTTTAATCTAAGCGTACATTCACTGTTAATTTTTGAGGTTTTCAGGTGAAACCACTAAGACTGGTGTGAGTGTGAATATTTATATATATATATATTTATGTATATACTCTAATTTTTTTTTTTTAAAATATACCTGCCAAAGGAGAATTATAAATCTAAAATAATACAGTATATGCCACACAAAAAATCAAGGGTAAAAAAGATTAAAGTTCACAATTAAGAAGAATTATAAAGACACTTACTATTGTCTTATTAATAAGTTTGCTCTGTTGAGAGAGAGTTAAGGTTCTTCAATACAGGAGGCTCTAAGAATCTATAGAGTGGCATCTTATCTCAAAAATAATTATTGCCTTCAAATAAAAAATCTTTATATCCTTGAGCTTTTTTTTTTTTGAGTGTTTACAACTATAATTCTTTCATTGTAAGGCACCTATGCTCTATATTTCAGTTAACCAGTCTAAAATGTAACTGATGTGAAGATTGTGGCATATTTAGACTTGACCCTATAAAAGAATATGGAAGAGAAGTTAGAACAGGCGAAAGTGACTGGTTGTCGCATCACTGCGTTACGTTTACCAAGATTACTCGCCAGAGTCACATGACTGGTTTCAAATGCACTCCAAAGTCGGCAGTCCTGTTGAGTGAGCTTACAGAGGGTCAGGATACCTGGGGAGAAGCCATATTTAATAGGCTGGTACAGAACAGTGAGTTAAGACGCACTTTTGGTTGTATGCTTCCTAGACCCTTGGGGACCAAACTATAGTTAGCAAAAAAAAAAGTAAACTGCTGTCATCCACACGTTTACCTGGAAAATACTCTCGCGTTTTTGTGATATTGTTTAAATCTGTACATCTCAAAATCTCTTCTTTTGTCTCTGATGGAATAGAGCAAGTTTCTTTTAATTCATTATTAATATAACTTTAGTTTATAGCTAATTATCAAGAATGTTTTGTTTTTTTTTATGAAAAGAAAGGTCCATATGTAGTACTTGTTATTTAAATTTTTTATTAATATGTAAATTAAGTATCTAATCTCGTGTGATATCCACTGTCTTTCAGAGTAAATTGGTTCGAAATTTCATTACAACTTATCATATATTAATTTCTTGAAACAACCTGAAATACAGATTTTGGCATTCATAAGTTTTCTTGCAGGTGGGAAGTTAAATTTGTCAAAAAATTTTAAATCCCCAATTGAATGGCGGGGAAAAGATAATATGTTGAAAAGTGGAGTGTTCGGAATTTTTCAGTACTCTGGAAAATACACTACTGCTGCTGCTGCAAAAAAAACTTGCATAGCTACTATGATTTTTTTCCTGGAAAAAAACAAGATTTCAAAAGCAACGGTTCATTCTTCTTTGTGAAATCTATAAAGCAGATTTAGCCTTTTGGTGTATAAGTAGGACGCTTGATTGATCCGCTTTTCCTGGAACAGATTGAAATGTGGATCACATTCCTTGGTGGGCAAATTTTATTTTGCAATCTACTTAACCTCCTGATGTGTTGAGGTTGGGTTACACCTACCGTATTATGTTTGGGGGTGGTAATTTTTGTATACAAAGTCGGTACATACTAAAAAAAGCTAAACTTGTCCAAATTTATTCCTTGTTTGTTCATGACCCTAAACTAGAAAAAAAAAAAAAATAGCAAAATATTATAGGATTTTCAAAAAAAAAATCCTTGCAGCTTTCCAGTTTGGTGGAAACCGGTGTAGAGGTGAATAGACTCAAAACTCAATACAGCTTTATAATTTATTCTTTTTACTCCCACCCTTAGTGAGTGATGCAACCTTCCGATTTTCAGTCAGCCCTACTACTATAGCATCTTTTCCAGTTACAAACAATCAGTTGGTAACAGGTTGTGCATTCTGATGAAAAACCAGCTTCCTCGTATATAAGGTGGTTTCGCTTTAGTTTCATCTGCCGGTATGCCCTGTTTGTAGCCCCACGGGCCTAGGAGTGGTCCTAATACTGGGAATTCTATGAATACATTTTCTTTCACTTGCATTTCAAGCCCTACTTTGTAACCCTGCAAAACTCATTTTTTTTTAAATCCTCTATATGTATATCATTACCTAAAATCACTTTGTAATATACAGCACACTGTACATATTTCTAGTGTTTTAGATTTGTAAGAAGATTTATCAATAAACTATTTATTTCTTCTAACATCTGCAAGTTATTTTTGTTTTTATTTATGGTTTAGGCCACATGAATTTTCAAATGGAGCTGCTTTCATTATTTTCTCTTTAACGAGCTCTGTATTTACTCTAGGCTAGTACATGAGAGTGGCATGTTTACCGAAATAATTAGACACCGGCCATGTTTTTAAAAGTATGGCCCCTTTATCAGTGTCAGAATAATGGTTTTGTGTTTTTAGGAAGGGGGGGGTACTGTGGGACCCAAAAAACACCAAAAGGAAGAGGAATTCTGTTTGGAAACTATTTTATTTTTTTATCTGAAATTCTATATCCTCATTTGTAATTTAAAAATGACCAATTAAAACTTATTGGATTACTTCCCTTGGATGCCACATTTACATTTTGAATATTACATTTAAGGTGATAGGTTGGTGGCTGGCCTTGGGCATAGCACATCAATTTGCCAGGTTCTCTCCCTGAGATGATCCCCTTTGCTTTGGTGATCTTTTGACATGGCTTCCTCACTCTGCTGTACCAGTTTTTTTTTTTTGTATTGGTTTCCTTCCACAGTTAAATGTGGTAATTAGGGACAACTGATCCCTTACCTGGTTTTTATAGGAGGGGACTTGAGAACCAGACTTGGCTTTGTACAAATGGTGGTGGTTTTTCACCTTTATGTGCTGACATTGGACTGGAAGGGGTTATTGCAGTACATGTTTGGATGATGACTTTATGAAGGAAGGCGCACAACTCTGACTGCCTTGTTGAGAAATTAGGGAGTGTTTAAGCAATAATCATCACGCATAGTTTAAAAGTAACGTATTAGGAAGGAATACCAGTATAAATTGAGATAACACTGCTATTTTAGTTGGAATTTACAAATATTTATAAAAAATGTTCAACAGGTTATCTCTCTCTCTCTCTATTAAAAAAAAAAGATTTCTAGGCATGAAAGGGTTAAATACTTTTGGAACAAATGCTTCTGTCAGTGGATGCAGTGAACGGCAGTGCATAGTAGTGCGTCTGTTTAGAAAGCACTGACTAACAAACTCCTTTGAACGCAACAAGAACCATCGGTTCGGAGAAGATTTGCCAAAACGAAGAATGATAGTGATATCATAAACAGTCAGCATTCACAGGTTCATCATGGACAGGAATCATTTCTGCTCACCTTTACTGTGAGAAGTTAGTTTTGGAGGTTTATTGCAATTGTTAAAACCAGGACTCCATAGCTATCTTTCCTTACTTGAACATTTAAAAATAATTTTTTAAAAATTAAACTAAGTTTTATTTTATTTTTAAATTTTATTTTCATTTTTACTCATGCACACAAACACAAGAACACAGACATGCATGTTCACACATGGACACACATTAATGCACATACTTGGACACAGAAAGACACGCATGTTCACACATGGACACACATTAATGCACATACTTGGACACAGAAAGACACGCATGTTCACACATGGACACATTAATGCACATACTTGGACACAGAAAGACACGCATGTTCACACATGGACACATTAATGCACATACTTGGACACAGAAAGACACGCATGTTCACACGTGGACACATTAATGCACATACTTGGACACAGAAAGACACACATGGACACATTAATGCACATACTTGGATGCAGACAGAAAGAAATGAATATAAATAGAAAACAAATGCATTCTTCAACAGAAAATGCTGAAGTTATGGAACACGAAAGAAACCTAAAAAAAAAAAACACATTAACCTTTTTGGAACACAGAGTTTGGACACGTGCAATTTCTACATTTACTTTTAAATGCCTTCCACTCACTCCAATTGACATAATTAACACATTCTTTGACACACAATTCTTCATACTTGAACAGCATTTACTGACACTCTCTCACATTAGGTGGCACATGTTTGGACACACTTTTACCCAATGGGGACACATGAGGAATTTGGCTAATGCACATGGATGCACGATGGTGGCAGAATACATGGACTGATGCATGAAGATGAAATAATTGTACAGATGAGTTTCCATGAAATGGAAAGAAATAAATAGAGAAAAACAGTTTAACTCAAAGCTAAACACTTAATTTTCGGAACACTGATTTGTTCTTCCTTTTTTAATGATAATTTTTTTATTCCTTTGTTGTTTTTTTTTTGTTTAAAATGTTCCTTTTTTTTTATTTCCTTTTCATTTTATTTTGTTTCCAAATTTTTCTTCATGCATCATTTCTTTTGGCTTTTTTTGTTATTTTCAGCTTAGCTTTTCTTGGCTTTTTGCCATATGTTTTTTCAATGGCAGCTAAATGGATTTTGCTGCACATTGCAGCCATGAGGATTTTGTTGGTGAAGATAGTACTGCTAAACTATTGCAAAATAGCTCAGCTCCTGCCGAGCAAGCTGCTACTAATTGTTCCGAGCACTTGCCAGAGGGGAGCTAATTTTAATTACTGATGATAAGACTCCGGCCACATTGTTCATCAGTGAAAAGATCCTAGTGATTACTTCAACTGTCCTGGGCAATATTAACATGGTAACTGCTTTTAGCAGACAAAATAAAAACACTTTTACAGCCACAAGAAATTTTGAGGTTTTCTTCGCATGCTAAAGGGCATAAAATGATACATAGCCTGAATCTGGCTTTTTCTTTGCTAATAATTTCTTAAAACTTTCCCACATGGTTAACGATAGCGCTGAACCATTACCGAAACAAAGAGCAAGCCTGGCCATCAACCACGTGTCATGATACTATGTTTTTAACAGAACCCTGACCAGAAGTATAATTTTACTTTAAAACAAAAAAAAAACTTGCACCATAAAAAAATAGGTTTGTTTGTTTTCTATTTGAGAGGATTTTAAAAGTTTGGGATTAAGGAGGCTGTGTGTACAGTCTGAATCCGCTTTCTATCTGCTGATTATTTTAAAAACCTTCCTTACCATAATGCAACAGTACAGAATCTCCCAGTTGCCCACAAGTATGAATCAGTAAGATGTCTGCCAGTCTTCAAAAGCAGATCCAGCTGCAAGTGTACATTTTGCTTTTTTAAAATTCTTTTTAAAGAAAAATTTGCAATTATTATTATTCCCAGATTTTTAAAAAAATGTTAATTAGCATTAATGGACCACCACCTATTGTTTAATTATTTTTAGAATCAGCTTTATAAATTGTTAAAGAAAACAAAACTAGCAGTATATTTTATTTTTTAATTTAATTTTTTTTTAAATGCACTGCTGATTTGTTTGATGAAATAATTAATTTAACTTGAGAGTATTAACTGCTGTTCTGGTTTCCTCCATCAGTGGAGGAGTTCTTCTGTTTAGGAGAGACTTTATGGTTAGCTGTACCTTAGCCAGCCTCTTTCTTGGTCTCAGTCTTACCATTGGATTATTAACCACCTGATCCTCAGGCACCAATGAAGGGGGGATTATTATTACATTACACTAAGTGTTGTTTTTTAATTAAACATAATTTTAAAATGTATGTTTTACGCTCATTCTTTGATACACAGTAAAATCAAAAAATATCCGGAACTCACTTAAAGCTGAACTATACAGAGGGCCTAGCTGGCAATAGGCCCAAGCCAGATGGGAAATGTAGGCCCCACTTCAAACTGCTCATTAAGTATTTTTAAAATAAGTGATAAATATATATGATTTATGTATGGGTGTATACTTGTACATATGGTACATATAGTTTACACGATGTACTTACAAATCGTAGGCCCATGCCAACTGGCCCTACTGGCCCTGCCTCTTACCAGGCCTGACTACAATTAGAAAGAAAATATCTTTAAATACCTAAAAAGCCATTGCCCTGGTCTCTCATGTTTAAGGATTAAAGAAAATTATTTCCAACTGATGAAAAGCCGCCTCATAATCTTTAAAAAAAAAAACAATTTGTGTTTTGAAGCATTTAAAAAGCAAACTGATTAAATTGCACTGTTTTTAATTTTCTTAATTGTTAAATTTTAAAAAAGAAGATATTAACATTGTTCAATAAACTATCAAGTTTAAGGAATATTTAGTGTCTTTTTTAATAACCATTTTTTTTACATGTTTATTTCTGTTCTCTACAATGCAAACAAATTTTTTAGATAAATAAACTTGATTTGGTTTCGAAACGAATAAAATCTAGTTATTCTGTTTAAATTCTCTATTTTTTTTTGGTGTTGACAAAAGAGCTAATTTAATTTTGTTTTAACCACCAAAATGTGGTTTGCCTGTCCACGAGAAAGGGTTAATAATGAAATTAGTTATATTACTAGATATGTATGCACTTTTAATTCTTAAAATTTTTAATTTTTAAATGCAATTCTTTTTAAATAAAATTTGTAAAAATTTTCTCTATTTTTTATTTATAAACATTGCAGGTAGAATATTTTTTTTAATATTTAAAAATGATGAAATAATGCAAATTTTAGATTTGAGTTTGAATAACTCTCTTTATTAAACATTTAATCAACATTTTCCAAGCAATTCTTCAGAGCTTCAACAATTATAAGTTACATTTGTTTAATTTAATACTGTATACATCTTTTTTCTTAAAATTGGCTTCTATTATCACTACAAATATAGTAGATGTACTAGATTCTCACCTTATATTTTTTTACAATTATATGAAAATAGCTTTTGTAATTTTGGACACTTTTATTTTTTTCCTTCCGTATGTTAATCATAGATTCTTCGAGAAACAGTTTTGAACTTCTTTAAATCGGTTCCTTTTATTAATTATTATTTAAATGTTTTCTGAGATCAGTACAATTTAAGAAGAACTGGGTTACCTCCTGTTATTAATTGTTATTCTATTCAACTGTAGAGGGCAGCAGCCACATTGCTTCAGTGTTATTTGTTTATGATTTTAATTACAAAATATGTTCTTCCTTTGCCTAATAATTTCTTTAATAGCTTTTAAAAAATCTGTTAAAGAAAAAGATTAATTTTTTTATTATTATTTAAGATTTAAAATAACTTTTTATCTACATGTTTTCTTTTTCCAGTTTTGAGTCGCCTGAAGAAGCCACAGTATTAATGTTGCTTATTGGGGGAAAATGGCTTCTTTTTTTAAAAAATTTCCCCATTTGATTAAAACTTGTCAAAAAGAGCGTTGATTTAAAGAAAGCTGAAGATAAATATCGAGGTTCTGTTAAGTAGAAGCTGTAGGGAAAAAAAAAAACGTCAGCAGCCTTTGTTGTCCGGGGATTCTTGGCGGCGCGCTGTTTTAATTGACGGAGATTCTCCAATTTCACGCTTCTCTGGAACCTGCTTAATGAGGCTGGCTGTGTGTGTGTGTGTTGCTCGAGCTGACGAGGCTGGAGAAACCGTCACCTGTTAGCTCAAACTGAAGAGAGACACTCTCTCTCTTGTCGTCGTATTTTCATTTGTTGACTTTTTTGAAAATATTAAATATCTGCAAAATAAGTTTAAAATGCCAACCAGACCAGTTCTCCCAGGCATTTTCACTGAAATGATAATCGATTCTATTAACCATCTTTTCTTTTTTCTTTTATAGAATAAAAAAGAAATTGTCTGAGCTAAAACAATAAAAAAGAAGATTAATGAAGATATTGAGAAAAGTACAAAGTGTGTATTTCTAGAATTTTTTATTTCACCTTAACGATGCTTATGTGTGCACACACACACACACACACATGTACATAGACACGCCAACACATACAACAACACACACATGTACACAGATGCACAAAGACACACCAACACGTACAACAACACACACATGTACACAGATGCACAAAGACACAACAACATACACACGTACACAGATGCACAAAGACACACCAACATGTACAACAACATACACATGTACACAGATGCACAAAGACACACAAACACATACAACAACACACACACGTACACAGATGCACAAAGACACACCAACACGTACAACAACAACACACATGTACACAGATGCACAAAGACACACCAACACGTACAACAACACACACATGTACACAGATGCACAAAGACACACCAACACATACAACAACACACACGTTCCCAGATGCACAAAGACACACATGAACGAACACACATGCACGCACAGATGCACACATTACCCACATGCACAATAAAGCTTAAAAAAAGATGGGTGCTAAAGGCAGAAATAGAAAGCAGAAGTAAATCTATAGGTACATTTATAAAGAAAAGAGATACAAGAGAAGAGAGAGAAAGATACTTTTTGTTTGTCCGTAGCTTGCAGGTGCTTGATGTAGGCTAGCTGAGCTGATGTGATATTTATTAATGAATCAGGATTCAATCTTGACTTAAAAGATGGTAGAATGCATGCCAAAAGTGAACTGAAAAGTAGCACCTTCGGGCAACACAATCAACTTATAACTGATATGGTGAAAGAGCACTGATCATGTGAGCAGACATCATTAAGCACAACAGAACCAAGCTAGTTATTATTGGAAAACATGTGACAGGGGCATTTAACACAGACAACATTATTCATCCAATTGTAATACGATTTTCACACTTTTATGATCCAAGATTCATTTATTAAGATTATAGTATTTATGTGTGCATGTGAGTGCAAGCTTGTTTGCATCTGTTCTGTGTCTGGAAAATTGTGTAATTTCTCATTAATCTTGTTGAGAGTTTTCTAAACACATAACATTTATCTGCCTTCACTCAGATTACCTACATTTCTTTTGTTTACTAATACCCTCATTGTTCTCTGTTCTGACTTACGTAAAAGCAAGTTCGGGCCATTAAGTTTACCCAGAGATTTTTCTGGTATTTACTAACATCAGCATTTGAAAGGTAAATTGCTTTTCTTGTCATTCACATAACTGTCAGGAAGACAATAGAGTAAATAAAGGCATTACACCACGAGCCTACTTAGTGCAGCCTAAAATGATAAAAGCTAGGAAAGGAAACTACTTTGGAGCAAAATGGCTATGACAATAAAGCAAATAAAAGAGCAGTTCTCATCAAACAGCAGAACATTAGCTTTGCAGGTCACGTACCAATTGTGTAGCAACATCCATGAGCTATGGCTAAATTTTCACCTGAATCCGGGAAAGTACAAAAGAATGTTACTTTGAACAATTTTTGTTTTGTTTTCTAGAATTGCTTGATTAGATACAGCCAATATTCAGAATGCATTATTGAAATCAGAGGTGCTAGTTTTCTTTTAAAACAATACGTTACTCCACGAGCGGAGATAATTTTAAATCTTTGAGTCATTTCCATGTTGTTGTCCAGAGATATAATGCCATTGGAACTAATTCGACTGGAATTCCATCATCAGTGGTAAGTGTTGCATCCAGATGTTTGAAATACTCTGTTGATTCTTCTGATATGCTTGCACAAGGTTTCCTCTATATTCTGAGCCTCACACGCAGAAAGACTCTTCTTATTTCTTTTCAAAAAAAAGCTGTTCATGCCCATTTGTTGGTTGGTGAATTATTTTTGAATTGAGGTACAGTCTGACCAGCTTTCAAATCAAACACGAAAATGTCCACTTGACCTGAGGATTTCTAACGTTTATAAATCGGTCTTACTGTTGTTGCTTGCTTTTCTCAAACTGATCCCACCACCCTGACAGCTTCATCCAGATCTCCATCAGTACAACTTTGGTAGCTACATGCTCCAGGGGGGGTCTTTCGTATCCTAAATATTGGACTGAATTTCATTGCGGGTTATGTTGAAAAGCATTCAAAATTACCCCATACATGTTCAAAATTTCCCATTGTTAAAAATTATACACACTGTTCAAGGAGCCAATGGTAGAAGAAATTTAAGATGCATATGGCTTTTCAAGTATATAAGGTCCCCTTTGACAGGCAGAAAGGATCTACCCTCTTTGTACATGCCTTCATCTATCAAGAAATGTACACTGCTCTGAAGAAATGCCCCTTTTTTTAGGCCGGCCATTTTGAAATGCACTGCAGCGATATATCGTTTTTAAAATAAAAGAAATAATTTGTTACTATCTATTAACGATTCACAGAAACGTGGAAATTATTGGATTTTTATTATATATAATGTTACTAAAGTGGACTTCATTTTCCCAGAAAATGTTCGAAATTTCTCCAAGTTATGGTACATTAAAAGAAGAGTTTCCTTTTAAGTGAAAATGATATGTATTTGCCCAGCGGAAGGAAAAGTTAGCTGTAGCGTTTCCTTCACACTAGAATTACACTTTGAGTCATTTGAATGCTGTCGTGCAAAACATGGCAACAGTAACTATAGGACGTTTTTTGTGATGGAGTACAAATGAGACTGAGTATGTCGTGACTGTAGATTAACGAACAGTTTGAAGTTCTTTTGTTGTTTTGGTTTTGTTTGACCACATTGGCACGTTTTTAAATTTCTGTATTTACGAAATCAGAAGTCAAGACCATTTTCTCAGAATCAAGTATTCATAATTCTTTTCACAAGTCATCTTTAGGTTTTACATATCAATAGCTGATTCTACGCCGTACCAGAAGAACAATTTGAGGAGATCAGGGCTGGATGTTAGATCACCAGTAATTCCTGGACCAGAGAGCAGCCAGGAAGCAGGAGAACTATTGGTGCTTCATTGATAAACATGGCAAAGATTAATTTCTAGCAGGAAGAGAAAGGAAAAAAAAAATCCCTGAGATTAAGAAATAAAATAATATTTTAGCCAGTTTATAGTCATGGCCCATATTTCGTTTAGTTGCAGAGGGCTAAAAGATCTCATGGTTTCACTGTATTTACTGGTTGCTTTTTATATTTAACCAGCCCCCCCCCACGTCTTTTCTGTTTGCTGTCTATTTGTTTTCTAACACATTATCACAGTGATGCATATCTAAACAATGTATTGATATTATAGCTTGGCATAGCAAGGGTTAATTTACTTTTTATCTGCTATGCTTTTAATTCAAGTTAAACTGCCCAACTCAGGTATATATAGTCTCCAGTTTTTATTTCCATTTCTGTTTTATCTCATAACCTAACAGATAAAGCCATTAAAAATATAGGGAATCACTGCACTGGTCCTATATCAAATGTTACTTTCTAACTAACAACACACCTGTGCCACACCCTCATAAGGTGGCTATAATTGCTGCTATTCTAGACAGACTCATCTTTAAGTGCATAATGCATGTGAACCAGGCAACTATCATGTCCAGGGAGAATGCATTACATTCGGAAGGAGAGAGAGAGAGAGACTTTTTATGGAAAAGTCAAGGAAAAAACAATCTGCTACTACCACCACACCTAGTGAGATCAATTTTGGGCAGGCATCATCACCACACCCAGTGAGATCAATATAAGGCAGACAGTACAGTTCATGTCTATTACTGCAGTCGATTGATTAAAATCAACCTCAAAGAAAACTGACGCTGTGGCTTGTGTTTAAGTGTAATGACATTGCTGGTCATCATTGAAATGAAACATTAGCATCAGTAGTCCCGACCAGAATGATTATCATTATAAAGGCAATTACTATCTTTTTTTGTTGCTGTAAGCAATTCTAAATGTGCTCTTAAGTACTAACATCATGTGCTCACTGATTTCTTACACCTGCCACAGGCATATTTTCTAGTTGGGCTGGCAAACGACAGTAAGGGAAACCAGGGCAAGTTGTTTTAGGGGTAAGCTGTCAAAGCACCAATAATTCCTAATTAAACGTATAGGTGAACTCATAATTGACGTCATATGCTTTGACCTTTGATCAAAAGGTCAAAGCATATGGCATCAGTGATATCTCATTTACGCATTAAATTAGAAATTACCGGTACCATAACAACTTGCTCCAGTCTTCCCCTACCTCCAAGCTTATTGTTGATTGGTTAGGCTGCTAAATTTATTGTACTATTTTAGCTACTTGGGAGGGATGACTCAAGTGAGGAGAAACATTTCTGGGATAATATGTTTAGAGGGTGACAACCATAAATGATGGATTTCCTAGCAAGGTCTGGTTGCCAAGGAAACCATAATTCATTTGTGAAAACGCAGAATGCATGCACACTGTCCCAGAGTGCTGTTAACAAGCAGATAAAGATGCATATTATTGGAGAGGGGAGGTTTGTTGTTAATTCCTATTTTATTTTACCTGCATAGTTTAAATTTCCCCTAAAAACTGTTGTTGGTGAGACTTGCTTATTGTAGATTGATGTGCTAGATTTAGGGAAAAAGAAAAGAAAACATTTACTACAACATTGGCTGATTAAAGTTAGTTCTTATTCGAGTTACTGATGCTATAAAACCACCTTTCTCCCCTCCTTGCTTGGAGAGTGCTGCAGCCTAAAGAATGGGCTGCTCTTATCTGTGCTTTTCTTCTAGGACTGACTTTTCCCTGAACAAACTTTGCACCAGATTAATTCTGATCAAAACCTGGATTTTCTATCTCATAACTCATCAAGTATGAAAAATTAAGCCATTGACTCTTTAGTCAAAAAAGGCTTCCACATTTGCTACAATTCATTTCCGAATGGTGAGCTTTGGTGCATTGATTAGCAATTTTCTACCACCTCCAGTGGCAAGACAATCACCCGCCATCTTGAAAATCTTAGACTTGGCCAGTACCTTCTCAGTGGAACCAAAACATGTGTTTTTGTTTGTTTTTTTACCATTTTTAAGTGCATTGGTTAAATAGTTTAAAGACTACTAAGAAGGACCTACAAATTTTGTGCAAATCAAGTCCTGACCTGAGAACCCTTCTTGGATCTGACGGGAGAGCCAAACCAGGTAAAGATCAGTGGGAAGGTCGAAAGATCCCTTACATTGGAACAAAAATAAATGAGGTGATTAAACATAAGACAAGCCAAGTAACAGGTACAAGAACGCGCTGAACCGCAGAATAAGAAGCTTAGTGTAAGTCTGCAGATTATGGAAACTGACTAATTTAGTGAGGAATGTTGGGGAAGAGCTCACCACCTGGCTTTTGCCTTATCTTGCAATGAAATTCTGCATGAAGAAATATCTATCAGTGGTCTTTGTAACAACACAAACTTCAAATGGACAAAAATGAGAGAGAGAGAACTTTCTTATCTAATTTATTTAGATGCCAACAGAAATATGAGGTTTGAAGTTAAAGTTTGGACACGCCTAATTAGGGTATGTCCCAATTTCTAATAACAACTACTAGATCTGTTTATCTCAGCTGACCTAACTTGCAGTAGAGTTTGAATGGTCCACGTGATGAGTCATTACCAGACCCACAACCTGAATATTTAAACCTATTACAGTAATTGTGGCCTAATTTTCCATTTTCACATCCAAAACTGCTGTTTACCAGAAGTGTTTTTTTGAAAAAACATTAACAAAGTTAACAACTTATTAAACTGAAAGTTATCAAACACTAGCCACTTTTGAAGTTTTGAACGTACTTCAGGCAGTCCAGTGTCTAACGGTTGAGAATCTCTTTGGGTTGCTCAGAAGTCCTGGGATAGGAAAATATTAATCATTGTGATTTAACAGCAATATTTGGTAAATTGCTTTACATAACTTTTTACACAAAGGGAGACAAGCATGTATATACTGCATTTGCATGATTTACTTTTTTCTTTGAGAAAAAGTTTTAAAATGAAACAGAAAAAAACTGGCTCTTCAGGTTATTATTAGGTAAGTAACTTCTATACTTTTTTTCATATTAACTAACTTGTTTTACCCTTACATTCTCCCCTCCATCCCCTCCCCCAACAACGTTTGATGATATCCCTAAACTTTTAACTTAGAAATTAGCTCTCTTCAAATGTCTGTACACTAAACTCTGGCCAGATCACCTGGGCTGTTCAAAACTTCCGGAAGCCCGACTCATTTTCCCAAAATAAAATTATAAAGAGATTTATTTTTTTCTAAACGCTACAAGGAAATTTAAAACTCTGACAAATACCTGACAACGGAAGATGATCAATCGGGTGGATTAGGCTCTTAATTCGGTAAAACTGGAAATAATACAGTTCACTTGATCTGAGCAGAGAAGCATCAATTAAAAGATGGCAGGTCCCACTGTTTGACGTCAATGGCTGTAGCAGACAACAAAAATTAATTATTAATTTCCTATTATCATTTGCCGTTTTCTCTTGTCGTTTTGCCGACAATTATTTCATTGTGTCAGTCCAATCTACAGTTCACCAACTTGCTACTTCAATCTGTCAGAGCAGATTTCTTTGTGTACTGTTATCATTCACTTAATGTATGAAATAAGGACAAAGTTATCAAGTGTTGAGCAGAAATTAGTCCAGTTACTGTGAAAGAAAGAAAAAAATAAACTGAGTAAATTAGTAGTTTTACTTGCATATTTAAAATAAAATTTTTTAAAAGATACTGAATGTTTTAAAATAGTAACGTAAACAGTTCAGCAAGTTCTTAGTTATAAGATCTATACTCAAGTGAATGACAAATGATAGGCAATGATTTTTAGAATCTTACAATAGATTATTAATTGTCAAGGCGTAGAAAGCACTTTGAAGCACTCGAACTATATAAGTTTTCTTTTCTTCTAAAAGACAAGTCAGTCGAGAGACTTTTTTATTGCTCTACCCTGTCATATGGGATGTAGTGCACTCTCACTTGAGCGGGCATATATATATATTTTTTTTTTTCTGCTAAAGACTACATTAGTTTAATTCTTAGTGTTATCTCACCATGTCATTAAATGTGACTTGTATAGTACCAGATGGGTAAAATGGGAAGGTAGATGCTTTTACAAAAATGCAGTGTTGTAGAGTGTGGCAAAAGGAATTAATTCCATTTAATCTCTTTCTGCAACCCACATCAATCCAGCATAGTACAATTTCAACTTTATTATCTTCTTCCTGAAAAATCTTTTAGCTATAAGTACAGTATGCTCACTAATGTCACAGTTAAGTGTAAGTACTTCATGATGCTAATATAATGTTTAAGTATAAGTACACTATAGAGTTTAAGTATTTGTGTTGCTTCTGATTTCATTATTCTGTATATCTTTAATATTCCTGAGTCAAAACAGCATTGCAAAATGTACATTTATTAAAGTTTACAGCTATATTACTCAACAGTTTCTTTCCCACAAAAAAAAAAACACTTAATCAAGGAGATGTTCATTGTAATTTATTCAGTATTTTATTTTAAAATTTAAGATAAGGCAATGATGTTGATCGCTATTGTAAATGGCACATAATGGTCTTCAGGTTCTTTATGCCGGTCAACAACTAAGAAATATGGTATGAATTTTATTGTTTTTGTGTGATGTGAGCCAAATTTGGCTACCTATTGATTTCATTACCAATGTCTCTATTGATCAATATGTGTGACTTTGTTCACCTGCTAGGTGAGCACTGTCATCAATCTTCCAAGATCCTAGTAGTTTTCCTTTCTTTGTGATCGGCTTATCTCTCCAGAAATTATCATGCTCATTTAGAACCTTGTTATTTTCCTTTGGAAGTAAACCGAGTAGAATGTTTTTTTAAAGCTTTCCAGCAGATTTACAGAAAAGGTCGGATACATGCAGCTGCTGCCACCTGGTGGTAAACAGCTGCTTCAGTACCAACAGTTTTCATTCAAGGAGTCAAGCAGATGGCTGGCTGTTCTCATGAAATGTCTAATCTAGTTACCTGAATAATGAAGTTTTGAGAAAATGAATACTACTATTGATGGAGTTTCTGAGCAACAATCTGGAAATTGAAATCATTCGCATTTTTTAAAACAATTTCATTAGTTTAATTCTGATTGGCCAGAGAGAGAGAGAGTAGCTAGAATGAACTGATGAGGCCACCGCCTAACTCAAAAGATGTGAGAAATGGATGGACAGAAATAAAAAGAAAAATTCTTTGGTCAGGAAAGAATGTTTGGATATAAAAGATTCTAGAAATTTGTAGAAAACTGATTGTTTTTGAGGAATTGCTAAAACCAACAGAAAAATGACAAAACGTGTAGATATTTTAGCTTTAAATATTTTGGCAAACACAGCCAGTGTAATACAATCAGAACTGTATTGTACTTCAAGTCTGTGGATGTGCTCATAACAAATTTGTACAAATTCTTCTCACTAACCAGGACACAGGTAGTAGAATAAACTTCCTGAGTGTCTTAAGTTTTGTATTTTTTCTTTTGTTGGCTAAAATTTAAGGTGTTATCTTTAATGATTATTTACCTGAGCTGTGTCAAAGAACCTGTAGCTGCTTTAGAAGGCACCATATTTGAATTTAGGATACTTCCGCACGATTCTGCTCTTTTTAAATTCAAGTAGTTGACAGTGTCGATCGGACCTCACAATATCAAACTGTTAGGTGAGTCTTACAATGGAGCTCTGCAGATAACCATTATCGTTATGACCTGTAATGCTGCAGAGAAAGGGAGATTTATCTGTTGTTGTTGCAACATTGAAGCCAATATAAAGCATCTTTATTATGCAAAAGATATCTATTAATCTGAGCTTTTTTTTCCTAGTCTTTCTAACGAGAAAATTCAAACCTCTTCATGTTTAAACTGGGGATGGTTGAGGATTCATCCCTAACCCATGGAATATCGACAATAAATGTGTACATACGTCTGGTACTAGTACGTTCTCGTGCTGCCATGTTGTTGCAAAATCATAGCACAAATTCTGTTCTAGACAAATAAATAAATAAATAAATAAATAAATGCATTAACAAATAAAAATCTATAACCAAGCAACATAATTTTTACTATACCCGTGTTTTATTTACTTAAATATTTCCTCACCCTCGGAACAGACAATATTCAAAGACAGTGCATCTTTATGAATTACGATTAATTTTATTAAAATTTTTGAAAGATGAAAAAAAAATACCTGTGGCAGCCTTCCTCATAAAAGATGAGGTAGACACGTTGCTATTATCCCCTGGTTACCAAGCACTGAGAGTGAGACCTGGAATCCTGGCTGGTTGGAGGTCAGTGCTCTTTTCAACTGCAGCAGCCAACTCTATATGAAAATCCTGTGATTAATGATGAAAACAGGGGAGATGGAACAGGCTGGCATAGAAGAGCAAGAGCAAAAGATGCCAAAAATGATCAGGACAAGCTTACATGAGCTACCACGATACCAACCAGCTACTTTAAAGCTCTAGATGATTGATTATGAAACAGTTCTACTTGAATTATTTAGAGTTCAGCAGACAAAGTGCGTGGAAACAATTGCATGTTTTTAGATAATAAAGGTTGAAAACAAAAACAAAAAAAAAAGATGTGAGGAAATGCTGGGGTGGTAGTTAAACAGCCTCTTGATAGACACAGCCTTAATTAATTAAATCCCACATTTACTGTCAACAGCACCTTGTTTGAAACACAACACACCTGATCGTTTCTGTAGGTGTTACTCAGTTTTGGAATGCGTTGTAGAGTGTTCTGCAAAATTCAGTGCAATGTTTAGTTAAAACAACTATTCTCTCCTCTTTCTTCACCCCCAAAATATCACCTATCTTTTAATCTGAGGTACTTTGTTAGTATTATTCATCCGTGAGCAAAGGATAAGGAGTGGAAAAGAGACCAAACAAATAGGGCAAAGGCTTCGAAAAGCAAAGAGGACATGAGCATGAAAAAAAAAATCAGATTTGCTTGTGTACTTAATGTTACCTTTAAGGTAAGTCTAGTCACTCAAGACATAGAGGCATGGTTTGATTTAGGTATGTGCATGTTTGAATGTCATAACCTCATTACAATAATATTGGTACATTGAGGGAATGTATGTAAGATAGTGAATTCTCTAGTCTACAATGTATGCAAATTTAAGACTTGTCAGGTGATCTACTGAACCTGTGTGTACACAGTGTGCGTGAGCATTGTACGGCATTATTTAAAAACATTCGTTGGAAAGCAGGATATCGCCAAGTTAATAGAGGGGCAGACATTACCACGAAAGTGTATGTAACCAGTTTCTCCATCATCAGAGTGGCTGCACCGACTGATGTGACATTCTTCTGGGTATTCATGCAATAAAAATGTTTGCAACCTCCAGAAGGCACAAGTCTAGTCACAAGCAAACCATTACAGATTGAGTCTATTGAAAGTGCAATGTGTTTTGACAAATAACTGATGTGATGTGAGGCATCTCGGAATGATGCTTTGGAGTCTTTCCACAGCTACTTTTACACACAGTATTTAGTAGCAATACATTTCCGACAAGCTACTAATAAATGTATACAAATTTGAAATAACAAGGAAGCAACATTTCTAAAGTATTTTTAACTTTAACCCTTTTAGGAATAGGCATATATTTACAAAATATTGATTCTGACACTAATCTCATAAATATATGTTTCTAAGGTTGTGACTCTGTCTATATCAATACCCACTTTCTATAAATATATGAGTATACCACTCAAAGGGTTAAGACAGCTATGTGTGCAATCTTAATCTGCTTTCTATCCATTCATAATCTAGAAAGTCTCCCCCACAATGCAATGCCATAAAAATGTATGACTGCCTACAAATAGGAGTCAGTAAAATGTTCACAGATCTTCAAATGTAGAACCAAGGCTGATTCTTTTTGCTGTCTCACATTTTTTCATGTGATTTCTTTATGACATAATTTTACATTTTTTACTTCAATATTTTTTAACTTCAGTTGCCTTGGTGATGATTGAAACCTAATTGAAAATGTTTGTACTGTTGCATCATGGGAAGCTTTTAAATTATTCATGAATAAAAACTGGATTCAGAATACACATGTAACTGTTTTAAATGTCTTTTTTTTTTAGCATGTGTGTTTATAGGTTTTAGTTTTAAGTGTAATTTTTATGTTGATGCCTGGCCAAGTCATTCTAAAATTCTCATGGAATATGTTTAGTGATGATGTAAAACATTTAGTTTAATTTTTATTATAGATTAGCTGTCTCCATTTAAAGAAGTTAACTGTTTTCTGATCGCTCAGAGACCACTAAATTTACAAGTGGTTTGCAGCCAACCCCTGCTCCCTGCTTTCAGCCAGTTGGCTTAAGAAACTAAAACCAGAAGGGGGAATTTTCTGATGGATGCTTTATATGCCCACATTAGCCCACAGGTTCAAAGAAGAAGAAATTTATATGCTTATCAGCATTTACCTGATGAAGTTTGATTTAGATAATTCAAACAAAAAATCCTATTTGCTTTTTTTAATTAAATCCCTTTTTTCTGGTAAAGTTTTCCACCAGATGTGGCATATATCAAACAGACTTCTGTGCATGCATCATCATCATCATTGTACCACATTTCAGTGGCCTCTGACCTCCCAGCATCGTTATATCATGTAACTGATGGACGATCGGGTTGATATCTTATGTCAAATGAGTTTTAAAAACTGAAACAGATTTTACAATATTTTACTTGTGATATTCAAAATAAGTGAATAGGACAGGTAACATGCTAGGTTTTTGTTTCCCTCATTTTATTCTTTATCGTTTCTCTTTCCATAAATAAGGAATACAAATTTCTTCTTTGTTTCAGAATGAAGAATCTGCTAATAATCGTCTTCTGAATAGAAGGAAAGTCAAACCAATCTGCTACCAGCCAGGCAACAGATTTATTAATAGCATAAAATTTATTCAAATAATGGTTCAATACTAGGTATCTCTTAGCAACTTTTTCTTTAACTTTTTAGCAAAAGAGACAAAAATGCATCAACCTAAATTATTTTATAAAATATTTTACAAAAATTAGAAGGATCTCCGCATCTCCTTTTACTAAATGTCTAGTTTTTTTTAATGCTCTATGACAGTCCGCAGCAGAGAAGATCAGTTGTTCTGAGCAAACACTGTGTTTTAGATAGAAAAGAAGAAAGACAACAACAGACTTATATATGAATGATGAGGGAGAAGAATGACAAAGTAAACATCATTTATATTGTATTTTTGTCAAGTTACCAGAATTGTTTGTTTTGCCTTTACCATTTTTATTATAGCTATCTGTTTTGTTGCTGCATTATAACTTCCTTTTAGTCAATATTTGTTGTTTTTTAGTGTTTCTGTGAATGTTAACTTTTGCTGTTTTTGCATTTGTTTAATTTGCTTTTTTCATATATTTATCATACGCGTCTCTCTTTTCTCATGCTTGTCTATAGAGTGATGTACTACATGTTTCTCTTTTCTCATGCTTGTCTATAAAGTGATGTACTACGTTTCTCTTTTCTCATGCTTGTCTATAGAGTGATGTACTATGTGTTTCTCTTTTCTCATGCTGTCTATAGTGATATACTATGTTTCTCTCTTTTCTCGTCTATAAAGTGTTGTACTATGTCTCTTTTCTCATGCTTGTCTATAGAGTGATGTACTATGTGTTTCTCTTTTCTCATGCTTGTCTATAAAGTGATGTACTACATGTTTCTCTTTTCTCATGCTTGTCTATAGAGTGATGTACTACGTGTCTCTCTTTTCTCATGCTTGTCTATAGAGTGATGTACTACATGTTTCTCTTTTCTCATGCTTGTCTATAAAGTGATGCACTACGTGTTTCTCTTTTCTCATGCTTGTCTATAGAGTGATGTACTATGTGTTTTTCTTTTCTCATGCTTGTCTATAAAGTGATGTACTACATGTTTCTCTTTTCTCATGCTTGTCTATAGAGTGATGTACTACGTGTGTCTTTTTTCTCATGCTTGTCTATAGAGTGATGTACTACGTGTATCTCTTTTCTCATGCTGTCTATAGTGATGTACTATGTCTCTTGTCTATAAAGTGATGTACTACGTGTCTCTTTTTTCATGCTGTCTATAGAGTGATGTACTACATGTCTCTCTTTTCTCGTCTATAAAGTGATGTACTACGTGTGTCTCTTTTCTCATGCTGTCTATAGTGATATACTATGTGGCTCTCTTTTCTCGTCTATAAAGTGATGTACTACGTGTCACTCTTTTCTCGTCTATAAAGTGATGTACTACGTGTCTCTCTTTTCTCTTGGCATTTATTTAAAATGTTATGCCAGGTATAAACTAATTTTAAGGAGATATCTTACATTATCATTAAACACACACATTTGATGGAAAAAGGAACATAATGGGAAATTTGATTTAATTTTTTTTTTTAGAAATCAAAAAAAAAAATGAAAATCTTAAACTGAAAGTAGATTTATTTTTTTTTTGTAAATGTCTGCCACACCTCTGAACCCAGCTGAGTGAAGTGATCTAAAACACACATGCCTCTAATTTTGTACTTTTTAAAATAATCTTTTTAAAGCAATTCATAATTACAGTATGCTCCGACTTTTTAAAAACATAAGGCGTCCACCGAGTAAAGCACCAAGCCAACTTTTAAGCATGAGGCAGTATTAGCCTAATGCACTCCAATGATTAAGGACACTGAGCAAATTGCATTTCTATTTTGTTCTAAAGGTTATCACCACTATGTTTTAATAAATTTAATGTTTTCCAATTTCTAAACACTAACATTAGCTATTAATTTTTTTTTTTTCTTCCGATTAGCTAACAAAAAGACAGTTGGAGTTGCATTTCTTCCATCATAGCATTTTAGCTAAATATACTATTAAAAAATTCAGCATCTTCTGGCAGCAAAATTGCTATCATTATCGAGAGGTTGGTGCAATGTGGGCTGTCAGTAAAGTAACTGGCTTTTCATGTCATATGCAGGTAATAATAACATCTAGCTATAATATGACGACACAGAAAATGAAACAAGTTTTAACCCTTTTCTCTCAAGAAAAGTCACCTTCTCTGTTTTAAAATAGCTGTACTATAATGAGAGGTGATTAGATTCGGGATAAGGTAAAATAGGGAAACTAGCCTAAACGCCTGCTTCTAGCACTCAAATCTTCACACTATTTTTCTCTTTAGAAAGATAAAATTTGTTCGAATCTTCATTTTTAATGAAATTTTTTTTTTAAATTAAATAAATTGATTTTAATAAATATAAGTAAAGATGTATAAAAGAAGGTTTATCTTATATATATATTCAAGCATTGTGTACATCTATACTTGTAATAATTCCATTCTTATCTCTCATTTGTTCTCCCTGAGCTGTTCTTGTTTAGGCTTTTTTAAAAGCTGTTTATGATAAATCCCGAGACCACATGACGCTGGTTAACCCGGAATGGACCAGAAATCCAGGCACTGCTCTGTATTCTCAAAAGGAAAGTTATCGTTATCTGCGGTCATTTTAATTTAAAACCAAATTACGTTCTCAAAAACCAAGCCATAAATCTTCAGTCTGATCTATCTCAGAGCTATTTAGCCAATCTCATTAGCGCTTCAGCTTTGGAAAGCAACAAACAATTTTTATGCTTGTGTTTTGTATTACCTAAATAAAAATATTTAAAAAAACAAGCATTCACTGCATAAACAAATACATTTTGTGTGTGTATAAACCGTATTAATACAGAGTTATCGTGACCAGTTATTTTTGACAGATTTCCTTCATTGAAAGCATCTGTACCCAGCCTTAGAGAAAATGGAGGCTTTGTTATCATTCAGAATTCACGGCTGCTAACCCTGTTTTTTGTTAGAAATGTTTATTGATTGATATAAGCCTATATTTCAACATTATAGCAACAATAAAAAAAAGTACATATGTTTTTTTTTTTTCTTTTTCTTTATGGATGTAATATAACTACAGAAAATAAATGATAACTTCAGAATAATTGTTAGATATTTCTTATGTTGGCAGTCATCGAGGATCCTAAGGCATTAAAAAACATGTAAAGAAAAATTGTTGTGATGAAGGATCATTGACAGAACCAAAAGAAATTATGTTCCTACCATTTGTGGAAATTCTGCACATGGAAGTGTTAATCCATTTTCGGTGAGAACCTCAAAGATAATCTATTAAACATTTGAATTATGAATGTTTTTGCTAACTTAAGATTGTCCTCCCTTTATGTGTCAGGTAGCAAAACAGGTATTTCATTGCTTCATACACAGATGCAATGTAAAATAATTCTTGAGTATCTGCATCTATGAAGAAACACTGAATGTAACAACTTTAAAGATAATTCTTTTAAAGGAGGTTTGAAGATTAAGATATAGCCCAAGTCATTCTCTGGTCATGTTCATGGAGATGATATAGTGACCTGCAGTTGACATGGGGGCAAATGTCACTTCCATCAGGGTATCCTGATCTAGCATCTGCCAGCTTTCATTAGTTTCCCTACAAAGACTCTTCATCATCTGTCATGCTCAGATGGTGACAGATTTCATGATAATGACAGCTCTTCTCCAATTTCCCCTGTTTGGATTATCCAGTGACTCATGACAGAAGGCTACACTGCAAATAAAACTTATTGATTAATACCAGTGTATTATTTCAGCATCAATACATTGAATCCCATTTGCATGTAAATCCTGTGTAATGTCATTCTCTCTCTCTCTCTCTCTCTCTCTCTCTCTCTTCTCTCTCTCTCTCTCTCTATACAATGGAATTTATTGAGAACTCAATGTCGGATAAATCCTGTAAAAATTCCAAGTTTTGATTATCAAATTTGTGAGCAGCTGTTTGTAACAGTAAAGAAACAAAACAAGCAAACATATGAACCTTATGATTCAGGACACAGCAACCACTCAAGATTATCTTTAGAGATGCTGTCCATTTGAAGATATGAAAACAAAGGAAAAAACTTGCAATCTGCATTTTATCTCATGGGATATTTACACCTGGCATGCAGTGTATCACTGTGGGAGTAGAAATGGGGCTACTGTAGGGCAGTCAGTCACTATGGTATGCACAAAAATCTTATTTTATAAAAAAAATAAGTGTCAATGCAGTTTTCAAACCAGTCTATTATTGTTACCATTAATAAATTCTGGTACCTACTTATTTCATAAAGCGTCAATATTCAGCTACTGGTTTTACAGTCCTGCTGTGTGCCAGCTGTTTTCAGCAGACCAGCAGGTTTTTTTGCATAGTTCTCTCCTGTGTGTGCATCTATGAAGTTTTCATTTTCAATTTTAAACTCCCCTTTTTTTTTTACCTTTTAGCTTGTTTTCAAATGAGCAGGAAAATAACAAGTTTTTTCCTTTCTCCTGTACCAAAGAAAAGCAAACGGGATGAACCTGGTACAGCTAGTGATAGTGAAGAGAAATATCAGATAATGTCAAATTGGACTTCAAGTAAGGTGGAAAGGCTGCTGAATTTGATTCAGAGGTTAGCCACATCTTGTCTTGTGTAGATTTCCTTGATGGTGAACTGCCTGACTGTTGGGATGTAGAGGAGAAAAACTAATTTTGTTTGAAGTATGAATGGTTGATCCTGAGAAGAAAGAAACTCGGGAGTGCAGAATATTAAAATGTTGGAACACTTGGAGTTGGTGAGAAAATAGGGCTGAAAATCTCAAGAGAATGAGCTAATATCAGAATTACTGACTATGGAAGATCGAGAAAGCAACAATTAGCATCTTTACATAAGAAACGCACGGAGATAAAAGAACGTCTATTCCATAAAGATGTAAGGGAATTGGTTTTAGAGGCACAGAAAAGACACTAGAAAATTGTTAATAAAAGCTGTGGGTCCCCGAGAGGGAAATAATGGCCAGGATGTTTTGAACACCAAACAAGAAAAGAAAAACCATTCAATGATTTTGAATCTGAGATTGATTTTAGGAACCAAATAGCATTGATGCAGGATGCAGACTTTACTCTGCCAATGCATGCATCCAATATAGTGGATCATATTAAGAAAGAGATGAAAGAATCTGTCATTAAAAAAATTAATGAATACAAATCTAGAATTTTTCTGCTAATCTATGAAAACACGAGATTTGGTCACACGTCCACCCTCTACGTTCCGAATTTTCTTAGAGTTCTCTGTTCCAGATACCATCAGAAGCTGTGTCAGGGATAAATAGATCACACGGGGCATCACCAAAAAAAATTAAGGGAAGCTATAGATCTTTGCAAGTATCTTTGAAGTTTAACTGATAAAATTGGAATGATTTTAAGTATACGATGGGTTGCTTAAAGCTCTAAGTCGGTTTTCATCAGTGTGGGAAGGCAAGGAAGCTTTGGTATGACATTTTGACAAAGCTAGAGACGACCAAAAACACAAGAAAGAAAAATTAAAAATCAGGTTAAATTTTTTTTTGAAGAAAGAATCCTAAAACATGGACTGTGCCACAGCCAGGCCATCATTGCTGTTGACAGATTAGAATTTTAAAATGTTTTTCTTTGCAAAGTGAATGACAATACTTATCCACCCATAAGTTCTGGAGAGTTCTATCTAACATTGGAGCAGTCTATCGGAAATCAGGTTATCGTGTGATGACAGAGATTTACCACAATGGGCCAAGGTTTTAGACCCTCAATGAAACTGAAATTCAAAGTTTGTGCAGAAGATTTGGGTCGAATGAAAGACAAATGCTTAGAGGATTTTTAAAATATCTGCAAGAAATAAAATACCTCGCAGTGCTGTCCCTTCAGAATATGCTAGGCTTAGTGCCTATTTCCACAAGCGACTGTGAAAGAGAATTCTCCCAAATGGATTTAATAATTGCACAGAGTAGGTCTTCACTGTTGACATCTGCCGCATCTGCCATAAGGTCTATTGGAATGGTTGGCTTACCACTCATCCACTTTGATTCAACAAAAAAGTACTTCAAATTGTGGCTGCTCAAAAGGTCAGCGTTCTGCAGCAGACACTGAAAGCAAGATAAAAAAATGTGATGATAACAATGCTGATGAGAATATGACGTGTGTGTGGTGTGTGTGTGCGTGTGTGTGCAGTTTATTGTGAAGTGAGATTGGCAATAAACAAATATTAATGAATTAATGAAGCTATTTAAAAACTTAAACAATTTTTTTATTACTATTTTATCTCTTATTTGCTACATAACAAATTTTTAAACATTATAACAGTGACTCTCTTTTGGACTGAGATGGATAAGGTGGAATGGAGTAACTACTAGAAAGATTGTATAAAATATTAGAAAGTTCTGGTACTTATTTTTTTTTCAGAAAAAAATACTGTCTATATATATATATATAATATGGTACATGTTGTTCTGGTTATCGAATGATGTGAAGTGTAGGTAATGGTTATTATGTGTGTATATATATAGAGAGAGGAGAGAGAATCAACATGAATATTGGTATTGATTTCCACAAATTCATTCACATTATACTGAGTTTAAATTTAAAAAAGACAAAACAATGATATAATCAAAAATAATAATAATAACACAACAAAACAACAACAACAAAACAACAACAACAAAACAACAACAATAATAATAATAATAATAATAATAATATAATAATAATAATAATAATAATAATAATAATAATAAATAATAATAATAGAAATGACATTACACAGTTTGTAAACGGTAACTAAATATAGTTATTTTAGTTTCTTTTGTCTTTGCATAGCATTCCACTGTGTATGCCATCAAGTACCAAATGTAGCAAGAAGAAATGTGATATGCTAAGTACAGACCTTGCACCTATGCAATAGTTTGTTGTTGTTTTTTTCCTGCTACCACGTCTATTGAGGGTCCAAAATCTGAACAGGTTGTAACGGAAAGATGAGAAGAACCGAGGATGGCCAGAGAATTAGGAAGTTTAACAAGAACATGGGTGTAAGAAGAGCCAAATAATGTGAAACAACAATAAAAAAAAAAAAAAAAGCAAAATAACATTTGATGCGTGTTTGGTTTGAATATATTAAAGCTGTTATGCCTAAAACAGTGAAGCGTTTCTTTTGGCTAAACAGAAAAAGAGCATCTGCGTGTTTCCCTCACTGCGGTATATTTGACGTTAAATGCTGCGCTCTGAAGCAAAACATAGAAAGTGTTAAAGGACAACAATGGATGGGATCAGTTAAATATCGTTAGATATTGGTGCGTGGTCAGGAAACCATGCAAACTGTGCAAGTCTATGGGAAAAGCCAAACTGTTTCTTTGATAAGTGGCAGGTTGCATACTAATACAATGTACAGAGCTGAAAGCTTTCAAGATAACAAATTGCACATCATCAACTCCTTGATAAAATGGTTGCTACATTAGTGATTGAATTATGTAGAGCATGTTTTTTTTTTCTAATTCCACTGGTTTTCAGAATGCGTCTGCTTCACATTCACGTTTGTTTGGTAGACTGTATTTTGGGCAGTGATGTTTGTACATCTCTCTCAGAGTTAACAATCCAGAAATGTAATTTTGGTATTAAACATAAAGCTGTTTAAAAGGGAAAAAAAGAATATAAAGAAAAGGATTAGAAACAACAGGAAAACGTTATTTCATAACGTAAGAGCTATGAAGAAGTCCTGCTCAGTTCTAGCAGAAATCAGCCTTTGCCTCACTTAATTCAACAGAGTTTGACAGATTTTGAATACAACATTAACATTTACAACTTAAAGCAGACAGAAAAAGATGATTGCGTCCATGTTTTTAGTTTGGTTGAAAGATAAGACTTTTCACCGCAAGACATTGTGGGAATTTTTCTCTAATTATTGAAGGATAATGTTGGTTTTGCTAAAAGTAAATAAAGATCCTCTATAAAAAATAAATTATTTTTGAAAAGGAAAATCTTTAATGTTTTAGTTTTTCTTCAGCATAAAAAGTTCACACTCAGCAGTAAAATGCGTAACTGATAGTAGATTTGTTGTATTTTCTTCTTGCACCACAACTGATGTTGGTGAAGAAATTGCAGCATTGTTTTTCCTCAGAAACCCAGAAGAGCTTTTTGTTATTTTAGTATTATCTATAAGTCTTTATCTGCATTTATCCTGACATATATTCAGGTAATTTCCCATCTTAAGTATTTCCCAATAACTTCTATTTCTTAAGAAATTTCAACAAAGGAGAGAGGAAAAGAACCAAATTTCTAATCGAAGGTATATATGAGACATGAAGGTCAAAGCATCTGATGTTGAGTATAGCCTCATCTGTACATTTAATTGTAAGTTACTGGTGCTGTACCAACTTACTTCCATAATAAGTAACCCTGATCTCCCCAATATATACTCAGCCAATAATTGGATGTAGTTATTTAATTCTGTGTTAAGTCTAATTTATATAAAAATCAAATACATCTTGTCTTTATTTGTTTAATCATGGTTATCAGTATTAACAGCTATAATCATTTAAAATATATGTAAAAATATATGGTCGAAATGTCTACGGCAATCCATATGTAGTCTTTATTTAATAAAAAGTATTAATAAAAAATAGTTAACATTTACAGTCAAAAAATATTACAGTCTTCTGGTGGTAACATGCAGTTTTTAATGACCTCACAATGTTTTATTGCTGTTTGTATGACAGCGTTCAATCTTCTACTAAAGTGGAACTACACCGAGAATGAAAACTTTGTTTCAGTCCATGGGGCCATCATCCTCTCCAACCTATTCTCCATGAAAATGGTCCAGTGACTTAATAATGTTACACTGAGTACCAAACCACTTTCATAAATTAAAGTTTTTTTACCATCTTTCTAAAACATTTTCTTTCCCATGCTTCCAAGGTCACAAGTGTGTCCAGTGAATTTCTGAGTGGCTTTGTTCACGTGTTCCTGCAGTGATGTAGTGATTAATGTTTCATTCTTCTTTCTGGTTAAACATCTGTAACTAATATAAAATAGAACTGAAGCTGATTACATTCTGTACAGACTTTCTGAATAATCACTTTTGCGAATACGTTTTAATGTATGTAAAGAACAATATTTAAAACAAACAAATGCTAAAACTTGCCAATCTTTTTAAAGAATATATAGGTCTTCTTTACAAATGCTTTCTAATTTCACCACTTAATTACTTCTCATGTATAATGTATGAGGTCTTTTCATTCAGTTCTAAGACTTGCATGTTGCTATTCTGAAACTAGATAACTGTACTTCCAACATACTCCTCTAATTAGACGCAGTGTCTCCAACTGTGTAACCCATATAGCATTTTGGCACCTTTGAATCATCTCTGGAGAGCTATGTGCAATTTTGACTTTGGATTGTGGTAATGCCAGCCAAACTTTCTTGCTATTCATTATAGGTAGTATTTTTGGCTGTCATTCTTCAAGTGTGGCAAAATTTGAAAAGGAACTTTCAAAGAATATTAAGCAGCACAATGTCATTTGCTCTGAAAAATACAACTGAAACAGTACCTCACACAAGCTGCTACTCCTCACAGGGGCCCAGTGGTGCCACATCGCATGGAAACTCCAATGTTATTTTGCATCATCATATCTAGCAGCAGTAACGTTTAGTAGATATCTGTCGGAACAGAATAGATAGTTCTTGTATAAGTGCACATGTGCGTATATATGTGTGTGTTAAAGACAAATATAACAATAAATTTGAATTGAGTTAAATTATGGTATGCCAAGTTACTGCCAAAAGGTCTGGTATTGTTAATGTGCTGTAATGCTCTGGTCATCTCTTGGTGCTGAAAATGTTTTTTTTTTTGACGACATCTTTTCATGGCTGGCATATACTCCATAACTATTTTTTAAAACAGATTACCTGTATCATTATTAGGAAAAAATTGGTGCCAGAAAAGTTAAGCTTTCCATACTTTTCAAACAAGATATGGGAGATGCTATATGTAGCTCTTCTATGATGAAAACCACAAACGTCTCTACTTTCATCATAGTTGTGTGAACTGGTTCAACCTGTGTACTGGTTCTGATGTCACTGGCTTTTTCGCTTACAAATCAAAGGACCTCAAAAGCTAAAAGAGGTGGGTCAAGGATGTATCAGCCTGATATATATTTAATTATTTTTGTGTGTTTTTGATAGTTTGTGACTGTCAGTGTTAACGTCAAAACAAAAACATAACTAATAATGATGTATTTGAGTAGAACAGTGGTTCAGTGTACATTTAATATATATAAATATATATGTTTAAATTTTACCATAAGTCTGATGGTCTGGAGTCCTGTTGGGGGCCAATTCAGGGTTGCGGGAAAAAAAAGCGGGGGTAGAGAACCAATGGTATAAAAGGTTAGCTACTTCACTCTTTCTTTGAGCAGTTATACAAAAAACCTTATTCAGGTTCCATTGAGTCAGCATCTGAATTTCTATATAATACCAAATTTCTATCGGAGATCTTGTGAAAATTTTGATTGATGAACTTTGGGATTTTAGCAATAAGCCATGAACCACTTTTTCAATTAAAAATATTATTGATAGGAAATGGGTTACCATAATGAAGATCTTCAACATGAGATACAGAAGGTGCCAAAGAGCAGCAGGATGAGATATGACTCTTCTGGATCTTCATGACTTGGCATTATTCATTGATATGCCATGAATGTTTTTGCTATAATTCATGTATTATAGGAGTTTTAAAACATCCAATACATTAGAAACAGACCAAAATTATAAGCCTTTTTTCAAATAGATATTTTTTACATCTAAAAATGTATTATTCCAAAGAAATGATACAAAAAAATTTTAAAATATAGGCAAGTATTTGCTCACACGATCATCTGTATCTGCACAGCATCTTTCATTTCCATCTATATATCTATTTTTAACGGGACAGCAGAAATGATAAATAGGATATAAATTTAATCAAACAGCTTTTAAATTATAAATAATTTTATTGATAATTTTTAAAAGTAGGAGAAAAAATACACGATGTCATCATAATGGAGAAGAGTTTAACAATATTTTTATTGAAATTTTATAAAATGTCATAACAATAAATTGGCAGTTTATGGTGGTATGTGGGACAGGGCAGGCCAGTTGTCACGTCGCGCCACATCTTCTCATGCATTTTTGTGACATATATATAAAAATGATAAAGGTTTAGCAAGCACTCAACAATACCAAAAATACAGAATATCCTGGATAGTATACAAAATTATAATAATATTTGACTGGTTAGTTTATTAGCTCTTAATTACTCCTGTTGTGATGGCTGGCTCACTCTCCGATAAGTCTGAAAAGCCATATTTGGTGTCCATCAACCACCATCTTTTTTTCCTCATTCTTCTGTGTGCCAGCTTATCTACAACCTTTTTTTATCATGTACTCTGATTTTTGCTTGAAGACATCTAGTGCAGAGTTCTAGGTGTTAAGGCTTGTGCTACAACTGCCTCACTTCTGGCAGATCCAGACTGGATGATGATCAAAGATAAAAAAACCAGTGTAGTACTTAAAAGTAATGAGGATTGACATCCATGGGCATTGGAGAGTATCCATAAGTGACAGAGATCTTAAAAAAACGACAGCAACATTATATGTTTAACTTTTAAAGAACTAACTAACAAACAACAACAACAACAACTACAAAGAATAAACAATTTCTAAGGCTGCTTCATAAACAACAGTAGAAATAATTGACATTGAATGTAATTATACAATTGGAGTGATATCGCCAAAAAATGTTTAAAGACAGAAGAAAATACTAAAAATGAAAGGAAAGTTATGGAGTCTAAGAACTAAACACACACACACACACACACAACATATAGACATTATTTTTAATGACCAATATTGAAAACTGAAACATTAAAATAATATTTGAGAAATTTTAATTTTTTTTCACATAATGTTAAAAACCTAAACCAATAACAAACCCAGTGAACGTAATCAGAATTGTAGAAATTAAAAAAAAAAAAAAAAACAGGGCATTTGTTTGATGGTTGAGTGATGCAGTGGGTTTGATGCCTACTTGAGTGCAATTTCTAAGGCAGTAATGCATAGAACCTCAGACAGGCTCCTATCCATCACCTAGGAAAATATTCCCACAATGTATTTCTATGAAATATCCCCGAACTGCAAAAGAGTCTGTGTGTCTGTCCATTCCAGAAAGAAAACTCTGTTGATGGTGACAGGAAAACAAATGTTGGCTCTTTTGTTACTACTAAATGATTGATGGGGAACTAATTCTATATATTCTATTGGTAATACACAGCTATCTAGAGTTTGGCACAAACCTTGGATACTACAGTCACACGTAGCAGTTTAAACTTAAAAAGCAGAAAGGAAAAAAAAATAGATATCTATGTTAGTACAAGGATTTGACTTCTGTTGCATTGTGGGAATTCCCCCCCCCTTATTTTAACCCAATTCACAACTGTAAATGTCAAGTAGTATCTTTTAATACATCATTTTTTTAAAAAAAATTTAATTCTTTAATTGGATTTTTGCTTTTGTCTCCTGTTCCCCATATTTTTGCATAAAATAAATAGAAATGGAAATAATACATGATGTTTGAAGGAGTAAACATCATCCCTGTGGGCATTTCTTATCACTGAAAATTGCATTTGTTTGAAAAATAAAATGGCTGTTGCTGCTGGCCTCTAATTATTTTTTTTAAAAAATAGGGGGTGGGCTTAATCTAATTAACTCTTTTATTAATGTATTTTTTGGCTTGGTCATTTCTCTTCTTTTAACTTTTAGAATTTTTTAAATTTTAGTTTTAAAAGATTAATAAACTCTATTTATATTAAATTTATCAACTTATTTGCAGTTGTCTCCCCATACCTACCAAATCTTTGCACTGAATATTATAGCCAAGTATTCACAGTTCTACCATTGGACATCGTTTTACTGTACTTACTACATACTTTTATTTCCAGTTTATCTATTTATATAATTAATATTTTTTCCCTCCAATCTATTTGTTGTATATATATATCTCATTAATGGATTCTATTATTTATTTGTATATTCATCTCTATTAATAATCTTCTTATTTTTCACTTTCATTAATACTAATTCCTTATAGTATATTCGTTTGATAATTTATTTAATCTTGCAAATAATTTATTTTTTTTGCAATTTATTCTTTTTAATTTAAATTTATTGTAGCTATAAATTTTGGTTGGGGAACATCCAATAAATTGACTTCAGCATTTAATAATAAAAAAGTCTTTACAACTGGGGGTTTGGTGATTGTATTGGTAGAAGAATAAAAAGACTAGGGTCTCCAAGCTCCCCAACCATCCAAAAAAATAGTGTTTCCATAGGAATGGCTTTGAATTTAATTCTGTTCTTTCAGGTCTCACTTAGCAATTAACCAGCAGCAGAGTTTACTTTTTAGTGGATTTCTTTTATTGTTTACTTTTTAAAAAAAAAATCTGACTATTCATCTTATGACAGAACCATTGAAATTCTCTATGGATTACGTTAACCTTTGATGATATGCCACTGAAGGGTTTTATATAATAAAGCATAGATTTCCTCCTTTAATTTATTTTTCTTCTGTGTTATTACATTTAGATTAGTCATCTATTATTGCAGACACTGTATTCCTCCACTTCTACCACGTAGGCCAGCAGAAGATATAAAAATGTCTTTCTCTTGTTGCCCTGGAAAATGAGGAAATTTCTGAATTTATCCTGTTGCAGATAAACTTGGATTCTTTTACATATACCAGAGTGGAGGAAGATACATCATTAAAAGAGGTTTTGTGGCTCAGTTATTAATTCTGGGTAGGAATCATTCCCAAAGATTTTCCAGACGTTACACCACACCTTCTCTTGAGACAACACTTACTGCGAGTAACCAACATCAGTATTCACAGGCATGATGGTAACTTGAAATGACTGAAATGCAGTTCTAAGAGCAAGGCGCTTAGGGAAGTCAAACAGATCAGCAATATTGTTTTATACTCTGTAGCTAACATACCCCCTATTTATATTTTGGAGAATTCTAGAATTTTAATTACCTATCATGTTAAAGCACAGCAGCCTCCTTTTTTTGGTTTTTTTTTTTTTTGATAGTTTTTAACTTATTTGAATGAAATTTCATGAAGAGAAAAGGTTTGGGGGGGGTGAAAAACCCACAATAACAATGCTACAAAAAGAAACAAAATTATGTCTGCAAATTAGCGTTCCTAGAGCGAGCTATTTAATTTAGCCATACATTTGTGTGTGTGGAAGGGTTTTATACTTGCAGCATGTCATAAAACAAAGGTAAAAAATTTTACAATGAGGTATCTTAAAATAATTAATGACTGCTTTTATTAATTATGCTTTCATCTCAAGTGAATACATGCAGCACATTTGATTTTACATCAGATGTAGTTTTTAGTCTTAACATGTTGATTTCACACAAGTGATTTGTTAACCAAAACCAACATTTGCTTTAATAACATACTTCATTTGTTTTCAACGTAGTTCTCCTTGTTGGTGGCAGACTATTAAAGTTGATCATACACCATAAACTCATTTAGAAACTTGTGTTTAGGTTATTCACACATAACAGCCATTGAGAAATAAACAGCGAGGTTTTCTCAATTTTCACAGAGTTTAAAAATGTAAGAAAACAATACAAGTGAAAAAGATCGGATGACATTGGTACTCTTATCCATGGCGACGTAGTTACTGCTCTTATCCACAGAAACATAATAATTACTACTGTTATGCTTAGCAACATCATGTGATATTTTTTTTCTTACTTTACATTTAAAAAAAAATAATAACTGGGACCTTTTTTTTAAAAAAATATTAACTGTTCTGCAAAATGAACTAGGTAGCAGTATACTTATTATTAATTTTTTAAAAAATTACACAGAATGGACATCTTTGTTTATTTTTCAAAAACTTTCAGGAAGATGATGTACAAATTAAATCAACGAGAAATACTACTTCGTTTTCTTTTTGATGAAGAAAGATGAATTGCCTGTACTTTTATTTCTATCAGCTATCTGATCTTTAAAAGTATTTAAAATTTAAATCATTTTTTTTTTTTAAAAAAAATCTTTCTGAATTAACTTGTGGTTGTTGTTTTTTCTTCTTCTTCTTACATCTTCACACAAAAGTCATACCTTAGCCCTTACCCATAACAATATTTATTGCACAATTTATATTTAAAAGTTGTGTGGCACCTAAAACAACAGTTGACTGAACCCGTATACAAGTTGCCAACCACAGATTGATGAAGGCAAAGATCTGGACGGCTTCCTTCTCTAATAACCGCAAGCGAATATTATCTTTGCCCGGCTCTAAATCCGCCAAAGTAAATGTCATGTAAGGATGGCATTTCAGTTCTTTGGGGCAGTTGTTATCATCAGTCTCCCACACCGACCGCTGCGTTCCCATAATAGCCGGGAGACGGGACGATCTTTACTTTCACTTTTCAGACTGATGCTGATCCCAGCCCCACACTGCAACGATCACTATTAGCATTATCTCTCTCTTCAAAAGAAATTTAATTTTTTAAACCACCCCCCCCCCCCCCCCACGGGAAGGTGGCGATTGCGAGTCGTATTTCTTTCCGCCTCCACCGGTTTTCTGTCTGTTTATCTCCCTAATCTCCAACCTCTCACCCCCCTCCTCCTCCCAACTCTGAAAGCAGACAGATGCCATATATCAGATACGAGGTCGGAAAAGACCTGCGCCGCCGAGGAAATCCCGTAAGCTGCTATCCCATTGGCTACCGCGACAGTCACCTGACCCCGAAATCAAAGAGCAGCGTTGGGCCAAAGTGAGACTGTGGTCCTGCGCGAATTATTATTATTATTATTATTTTTTTTTTTTTATACAGAGTAAAACAGAAAAATATCTTAAAATGAAAATAAAAATAACAATAATAATAATAATAAAAAGTTACCAATTTATTCTGCGCGTTTTTCTTTTCGCTTCTGTTGTTTTTATTTTTATTTATTTATTTGTTCTTTCTTACCTCCCTTCTCTGTCGTTTGGCTAGCTCGTGCAAGCCATACGCAACAACACCGGCTAATACGACCCACCTAGCCATTTCCCTATCCGCCATCATGATGATGCGCGAGTGCGACGAGTCGTCTGCGGTGCGGAACTCGGCGAGTTAATTGATGAGCTGGGACCCCGGGGTCGTATCTTTTTGACTGAGGAACGTCGGCGGGTGTCCGTACCTCGACCCTACCCCCTTCTCTCGGCCGGACTTCTGCTCGGTTTGGCGGCATTTTGATCGGACCCAGCACCACCAGCACTACTACTACTACTACTACTACTGCCGCCGCCGGTGGTGCCATTATAGTGTCGTCGCCTACCTCCTTATTTATTTATATCCCCCCCCCATCACCGGACTCCTCTTAGGTATAATATACTGTTAACTAATCATTACCTCCTGATACCCGCAGCTTTGTTTCGGAGGGGTTTCTTTATCTTCTTCCTATTCATTGTTGCCATCATACATCGATGGTTGGCGCCGGCTGCTGCTGCCGCCACAGGAGGAGAAGACTTACAGAGGGTGCCCTCACCACCACCACTACTACTACTACCGCTAGTTAGTTAGTTAATTAACTCTCTTGTGGATTTGACGAATTTACAAATATTTCGTTAAATGGCTGGACAGAATGGACCCATGGAAACCGCGTCGGAGGAGCAACAGAAAAGACAGGCGACAAGGTAAGTCGACGATGGTGACATCTGAATTACTACTACTACTATTATTATTATTAATTTATTAGCACCAACGCTAGTTTGTCTTCGTTGCTGTGAACTAACTCGTTTTCATCCCGCGAGTTCTAATTTTCTCGCCAACCGGGGGTTTGGCTGGAGCCCATGTTTCGTTTCGTGCCGGGGGGGGGGGGTTCCTTCTCCTCCTCCTCTCCTCCTCCCTGCCGTCCGTCCGTCCCGGTCCCGATGGCTGAGACGAGGAGCGGATGGACACTATTTCAATTTTAAAACCGCAGACTGCTGATTACCATTAATATTAAACAGTTTTTTTTTTTTTAAAAAAAGGGGACAGCTCCCCGTCCTCACTCCGAAGGAGATCGCATTATCATCCCTGCTGTTGTTGGCCAGATGTGGGCATATGGATACGTCGATCCCCACCAGTAAACTAATACATCCTGTTTATTATGTATTTTCTTAATAATAATAAAAAATAATAGTAATAATTTCTACGTCTAGAATTTAAACGAGACAAGATTTTAAAAAAAAAAAGTAGTTACCCCCCCTCTCCTTTTGGTATCAATGGGGTTAATTATAGTATAGTTGGTCTGTAACACCTGATTAACATTATTTCTCTCTCTCTCTCTCCCCTCCCCTCCCCTCCAGTGTTTGTTATAATCATCGTCATGAGTCGGTTGTCTACCTGGTGGTGTGTAAGTTCTGAGAATCCAGTCCACGCCGGAGAAGCAGCAGCAGCCTGGTGTGAAATAAAGGAGGATGGGTTAGGGGGGGGGTAAACAAGATCGAGGAAAACGGCCACCTGCTTGGGGGGGGGTGTGGCGCTTTTACTAGGCCTCCCCCTCCCCTCACCTTTCGATCCGCCTGTAAATATTTCCGTTCCCTTACGACGGCTGCCCCCGGCGGCAGTCCGCGTATTGGACAACAACAACCCTGCTGCCTAAGTTGGTTCCTGCTGCCAGTTTTATTTCTGCAGAGAAACCCCGACTAACCGGGGTTGCTGCTAATATTCCCTAAACAGGGGCCCCCATTTCACCGGGGTTTAATTAAATTTAATGTAAATTGATTTTAACCGTTGAGTTCCATAGATGAGTACACACAATTTAGACTCTGCATGTGTCCTGCAGGCTTCCTGATTAGCATCCTTGGCTGTTTGTCAGCAGTGTAAACAGACACGTGCTCTAACAGGCAATCTGTTATTGACGCCTAGAGATTCTTACCCTTGGTATATTTGATGAATTGTGACACTGAACCTGTCCAGTAGCTTAGATGTATCTTTTGGAAAGTCTAGAAGGAATAATAATAATACTAGACAGTAGCTAGTGGCACACCATGTGGAGAACTTTAAATTGTTAAGCTTAGCGCAGTTAACATTTATTGTACTCTTAATTAAAAATACTCAAAAAAAAAAAAAAAAAAAAAAGTTGTATGTAAAGATACATTGATACCATGCCGCAGTTTGTTGTCTCAGTGTACAACGTATTAAATCTTCAAACTGTATCAGAGCAGGCTAATGGGTGGTCCATCACCATTGCCTGTGTCTAACATCATCAATCATAGAATTACATACACTTTGCTTTTGCAATGTTTTTTTTTTCTCTTTCTGATAAGATGTAATGCTTTGTATATTCATCTTTAATAATAATGAAGGAGGTACACAGCCATGTATGTATCCTTCCACTGAATTATGGTTGTATTAGAATCTAAGGATAAGTGTTCAGTTTGAGATCATTGATTAATATTTTGAGTTTTTTTTTTACTTTTCTGAGCATTTAAAAGGAATTCTTAAGATTTTCACCCTACGCCGATTCCTGAATCTGACCCAATCTGATGCAATTTTACTTTGGTCCAGTCCATGTGAACTTCCAATAAAACAACAACAAAAAAAAGATTATAAAAGTCTATTTTTCTGCAAAGTAAATATTATTGCAGTAATGAATTTTCCCTTAAAAAAGATATTTGTTTTGAGAATCACAAAAAAAAGTTTGTTTTTTTTTTTTTCTTTCTAGCAACTATAAGTTTAAATATATTTGAATACCATATCACCACCATTAGTCCTTCCCAATTAGTAGTAATTTTTTTTTGGGGTGTGTGTGTGTGTGGATAAAGTGGTTTTTTTTGTTGTTTTTACTTTATTTAAAATTTTTTGTCACCAATAATTCTTTAAAAACTGATTTGAAGCCAATAAAATTACAATGTAGTGTTTGTATAGCCAACACGGACTGGTTTATGCTGAAATCAATGATAATAAAGTCTGTCTGTAAATGCCAATATTTGTCATTGAAGCAATATTTTAATAAATGGGTCGTTGTTCCACGTCAAGTGGACCAAATTCTAGACTCGAAGAAACCCGATCCCCTCAGAAAACTTTGATAGTAGTACAAGCTTTCAGAATTCTAAATGTGAAATTTGACCATCCTAAGTAAAAAAAATTGACCGAGATATGGTCATTTTTCTGCATAGTCCCCTTTCAGACTAAAAAAACATCAATAATTTTCTGCCATTTATGCCTACATTTTTTTTTACTAGTTCCTGTTGGGCTACAGATACCTATCGTTGCAATCTGGAAGAACATTTTATGTACATTACGACTATGCATTTGGTTTTTCTGCATATCTCAACCCTTTCCTGTCGGCGCTCTGCATAAGCGAGAAAAAATTTGGGCTGCATTGTTTTGTGGCATTTTTGGTGGCTTCTTAGAGTACCTGCTGTACCATCCAGAACTGTGCAAATTGAGTTTTCAGTATATGAATAGTCATATAAAGAGAAAATAACATTTTGATGATATGAGTGATATCCCCGGAGATATCTTAGTCTGAACTTACTTTCCCATGGAAAAGTGGCCATTTCAGCGGCCAATTTGGCCGTATCAGACAATGTCAGCAAGATTAATTTTTATTGCAAATGAAAGCTCTGATGTCCAGTTCTAACATATCGAAAATTCAAATCTGGCACTCAAGTGCTTCTATTTTTGTTTTTACCATCTTTTTTCGTGCGTCTTGGCAATATCATGCATTGTTGCATCTTCGTAAGCTGCAAAGAAATCCGTACTGTTGCACCATGATGGTCAAAATCACCATTCTTATAGAACTTTTTATGTAGATTACGAATATATCAGACACAAAGCGATTCCATCTATAGTTTCTTTGTAAATTGGCTTCGAAGATCATAGAAAAAGCAGCTTTATCAGTTAGCTGGCCAGGTCAGCTGGCCACATATGACCCAATAAGCAAGTAGGATGCTCATACTTCAGGAGTCATAGATTTCATTTTCTCTATAAAGTGTTTGCATAGTTTCTGTCCAGGCTTAACAATGTAATTCGTAGATTCAGCCAGTTCACAATCAACTGCCCTTAGTCCCTCATGATATATCATTCTTAAATCACCACTATAATCTCTAAAAGTCTACAAAAATAAACAATACATAAATGTTAAGCACAGAAATGCTAAAATCATTCATCTTTGCAGAGACATGAAAAAGATTGAAAATTATGCTACTCACTTTTTACTTTTGATTTATGACGTTTAACTGGATCCTCGCACTTCTTTGTGCTAAGACTCGTATTTGGAAATGTACCGTTTCTCATGATGGTGACATTGTTGTCGATTCCTGATCCAGTTGCTTTCCTGTATGCAACTGAAGTAGGCTTCTTCTATCTCTCTCAGTTAATTCAGCAAACTGTATCAGTCCACGTGTCCATATGAATTGTCTACTGTGACAAGTTTCTCTGAGTTGCACTTCTATCGTACACTGTTCCATCTTCCTAGACTATCAAATCAAGTTGCACAAAATTAGTAAATGGTCAGAAAAAAAATGAAAGGAAGTAGGCCAAAAGTCGATGCACCTGTGCCCTGTGCCGGACTAACACTATGCCTGTACACCCTAACCCTTCGATGATCATCGGATGACGTCATCATTTGATGATTGGTGAGCGATATCATTGAGCAGGTGCTGCATCGTGGCAGTCACAGATTATATTCATAATGAGAACATTAAAGTGTCGAGTCCCTCGCTGATTGATTATTAATCAAGTGCGTGCACGGACAGTGCTAGATATATACCAGAGACCCCCATTGTTTAAGCGTGGTGAAATGGTTGTGTTCTTTGTCATTTTTTCCCTCGCTTTATCTCTCTCATTTTCTCTTTTGCATGTGCACTCACATTTGTCTCCTCTAGTGTCGGTCAGCAGCCGACTGAGCACACAATGAGGATGAAACTATAATTCCTTCAGCCCAAATTTTTTCTTGCTTTTGCAGAGTGCCAACTGGAAAGGGTTGAGATACAGAAAAACCAAATGCATAGTCATAATCTACGTAAAATGTTCTTCCAGATTGCAAAGTTAGGTATCTGTAGCCCAACAGGAACTAGTAAAGAAAAAATGTAGGCATAAATGGCAGAAAATTATTGATGTTTTTTTTTAGTCTGAAAGGGGACTATGCAGAAAAATGACCATATCTCGGTCAATTTTTTACTTAGGATGCTCAAATTTCACATTTAGAATTCTAATAGCTTCTACTACAACATATATTTTTTACAAAGTTTTCTGAGGGGATCGGCTTTCTTCGAGTCTAGAATTTGGTCCACTTGACGTGGAATGACCCAAATGTGTGATAAAAATGTTGCATGACTTGATTGTCCCCCCTTTTTTTATTAGTTGAATAACAGTTTAAATAGTTTTGTTTTCAGCACCTAGAAGATATTTGAAAAAGAAATTTTTGCAAAGAATTCTAATAAAATCAAAAAAATTATTTTAACTAATTAACCAACATACCAATTTTCATTTACTTAGGCTTAAAGTGCACAATTTTTATACACACTAAATTATGACTAGCCAACATAGATAAAGTTGTGCTCTTGTATCTGATTCTTAAGGATTCCTTTTGCCATAGTTAAGTAATTACTAGCCAAGTATATATATAATCACTAATAGTTTTTATTTTAATAGCTCACCTCCATATAGATATGTTGATTTTATATTTTATAAAGATATTTTAAGCTGCTTTTCAACCTAAGATGTATTATCGAGCATACTCATATTTCTGCAGCTGATACTGTAGGATGTGCGGTGCATAGCAAAAATTCGATCTAATGGCTAGAACTTCATAGCTTAAAACTTTGTCCTGAACCCCTTTTGATGTAAATGTGGGTGTCCTAAGAAGAAATATAAATATAATCTCATAAAAATGAAGAAATTTGTTTGTGTTGGTATCTTTCCTCTATTTTTTTCATATTTAAATATAAAATTTCTCGATGAAGGACATTAAAAAAAAAAAAGATAGAGAGAGAGAAGTTTTGAAAATACAAATCAGTGATTTTTTTTTTCTCCCCCTTTTTCTAAACCTTTTAGACTGGTGAACCAGGAAAAACCAACAAAAACAACTTAAAAAATTTACTGCCCTCAGTATCAAATTCCATGTAGTTCAAAGCTTTGTGGAAGCTCTAGCAATTGCTATGGTTGGATTATTACACAGTTTGATTTTAATAGAATTAGTGGAAGGAAACCTGTGACCTTTTAAAGCTTTAATACTGACAAAGGGAGAAGATAGAATGACTTGGGTAGAAGGTTTTTGAAGACTGATGAAACTATAAGTTACTCCTATTTTCATGAAATTGAAAAACTTGAAATTTATAAGGGAAGGGATTTTTCTTCAGATTTCAGAAGTTAACAGCTTATAATTCATACATTAAGTTAGATTTTTTTTAAGGAACCGAAACCACAGTAATAACAAAAGAATTTGAGGCTCAAGTTGTTTTCTGCTTTGTAAATGTATACATTGACATTTTCTTATAACTACTAATATTTTTTTTTTTTACATCAAAATTACTTATTACCGATAAATCTTTTTATCTTGATTTTTTCTGCCCATATGTGTTAAGCAATTTCATTCCCTTCAAAATACCCACAGATTAGCATTTTAAAGACATTTCATTGTACTACAGAACATCTCCGTAAGGTGTATACTACACTCATCTAGTAAATAAGACTAGATTGTACAGAACTGTACAATTGTGGCGATATTCATTTCACTCAGAACCAAGTGGGCAACATTGAGCTTACTGCATTAGAGATCTTTACTGTTTTCACATGTATTTGATGTAGCAGATTTCACTGATGCTCTAAATACTTTGACAGTAGTTTGGACTAGATAGATAGTGATGACTTGAACTTGTATCTATCTACCAGTAACATTTATAATGTGAAGTTTTAGATCTCTGGTTTCTCTCAAATGCATTTCAGAGTAATGAGGTGTTTTGCTTAACTTGGTGGTTCTTTAGAAATATTTAACAAAAGAAAAAAATGTATTGAAAGCTGATTCTATAAGAATCTACTCTTCCATTGATGCTTCCTCCTATAGTTAGTCTCTAAAGATGCAAAATGTTTGAAAAAAATTTTAATTTAAAATGATAGTTTTAATAAATTAAATATTATTTAATAAAGTTTTGTTTTTCTTTCTTTAAATGAACCAGATATCTACTAGTGAAAGAAAAGTCACATAAAGACAGTTATTATATATATTTTTATTGAGAACATTTAAAATAAAAAAAAAAAAAAAAAAAACCCGTCTGGAAATAGTTTAGATTCTTTTTCCTTACTAAACATTGGCTACTTTTAACTTGCCTTAAAGTTAGATTTTGCTGGCCTCAGGTGATTGGAAATTAGGATAAGTTAAACAGGAAAATATTATTTTAACTGCAGCTATTTCTGCATGGTGAAGAAGACTGGCTTTGGAGATATCACCAACATTCTATGATACATAGTGTAAATAAGTGAACTAGAAAGTACTGAATTGCCCTATAAACAAGTGACCCAAAATTGGCTTGTTCATAATGTGTGACTGAAGTTTGGATTAGGTTGCCTTGGACATTAGGAACAATAACATATTTGTTGAACCCTCATAATATCAAAGATAAAAATAACTATGGTCTGGCATGCAAGTAGTAACCGGTTACTAAATAAGTTGGCTGAAAAATGTTTTTCCTTATATGGTCAAGAGATTCTTTAAATAACTATTATATTCCAAGCATTGCTATCTGTAACTATTTGAATGGTATTCATTTTATGATTTCTATACTTGAAAAGATAAGTTAAACCTTATATTTTTAAATAAAATACTATATAAAATGGTTATGTTCAGGTTGGTTTGATAGCAAAAAAAAGTGCTGGTGACATTTAACACTTAAATCACTATCTTGGAAAGATCTAGCCACCAACCACATGCTATTTTCTGCCCAAGACCCAACCCTGTACTGCAATAGCTTATAGTGAGCTAAGCAACTTACAGACAGACATGTTTTAGATGGTTGATTTCTCCATAATTCATTTGTTTTTCACTTTTTAAATACACTTCCTTTAAATGGTTTGTCTGATATGAAATGCATAACCATCACAAAGCAAGCACCCATGAAAGTCTTAATTATGTTTTTTTTTTTTTTTTTAACTTTTAAAATGTTTTTAGGTGAGGCAGTTTGTACTGTGCTTATTGCTTTAACTTGTTAAACATCGCAAATCCAGTTATGCACTTTCTATGTCTTAGCTTGCCTAATCAATTTAAATTTGTTTTTCTCTTCATTACTAAACAAAAATGTAATGAAAGTTTCTTTTAGTCTATGATAGGCAGTCAAAAGGATTTTCTTTTATTTGCATTTTGAGAATTTATTTTTATTTGCACAATTTTTGTTGAAAGCTTTAGGTTAGACATTAAAAAACTCTAACATTATTTTTAACAGTATTTACAATGATTTATAATTCACTGATTTAAAATGAAGCAGTATATGATTTCAGCACTGGTATTGCTGCCTTGATGTTTTAACCAAGAAATGGGTAGGCAGCCTGGAAAGAATTTATGAAATTTTTTTTTCTTTTTGTTTTTCCTTTTAATGAGCTAATTTGTGTGTGCATTGCTATCAGGAAGTTTTATATAATCATGTTTTCCCGGACAAGCATTTGAGTACTTGGCATGTTGATAGAGAGACCCTCATTTTCTTGTTATTCTCTGTAGGCAGTTTTTTCCTGTTTTTGAGCTAGTTCAGATAAAAATGCCACCAGTGCTTTTGGTTTCTTTGCCTTTCTCATATACCTGGCATCCTTTCAACCACTCATCTTGTAGATGAAGGTGTCAGTGAGTGTACTTTCTTCTGCCTAGTTGAAAACTTCACTTATTTTGATCTTCCTCAGTCATATTATTAAATGCATATAACTATTCTTTTGGCACTTTTTAGAATGCTACCAAGAAAGTCTCTTGTGCTCCTTTACTATAAAATTTGCACTTCAGATAGCCTAGTATCATTACTTGTGGATGATATCTTCAAGCTGCTCTTTTGGTTTGTTTTTAGGAGGCTTAGGTATTTTTCAGTATGTGGAACATTTTCTTTTGCCAAAATGATATGACCACCTTTTTTCTAGAGAAAACTTTGCAAGATCCTCTTGTATTGCTTTTGGCCACCCAAAGATGAAAATATAAGATGAATTAGCAAGTGTAGTCCCTGTTTTATATCTCTCTCTCTCATAGCCAGTGAAATTTTCATTGTGCTCTTCTAACAGAGACACTTTCCCAGGGAAAAACTTTGCAAAATATGTTCATTTCTGATAAACTGAACTTTTCCCATGAAATATATGGTAACATTCATGAATTAAAATTAAAATCATGTAATTTTTGTTTCCTTATCTTTTTTACTTTCATTTAAATTCCATCAAATTCAGTATGAAAACTTCATGATGGTGAAGGCACATTGTTGGATGATCTAAACCATCTATCATTCCCTAAGGAATGCCACACTGTTGTGCTTTATAAATTTAAAGTTCACTTTGAACCATGCACCTGTGTTACGTTTGGGTAAATTGGTGCTTTTTTGCTGTCAATCCCCTAAGATAGCATGTGATGGCTAACATGAACTAGGATATTATATAGCTATCACATTTTTGGTCTACAGTTGTGGTATTGATAGACACACTGCCAGAATTATAAACTTTTTGCATTAGTCAACAAATAAAACTGTCCTCTTTTAAAATTAAAATAATTTAAAAAATTCCAAAGGCTTTTACTATAATATATTTTTCATTTAAGTTTGAGAAAAGTCTTCTATTGATACAGACTTTGCGAAACTACAGTTACATATATACATGTTTATTATAGTGTTATCATTTGATTTTAAGACAAGACTAACAAGTAGCTACATGCTGCTATTGCACAAAACGATTAGCACAACTTTGGAAGTTAACTATGAAAACTTGTTTCTATCAAGCTACAGTGCCTCAAGTCATGGCTGTGGGTAATGTTTGTTACATTGAAAGTTTAACTTATGTTGTTGAGTATCCATCAAAAGCAATGGTTTTCAGGTCACACAATTGATTAGTCTCATTTCAAAAAGAATGTCATCTGAAAACCATTGTTTTCAATGGATGCTCATCTTCATAACCTAATGTTATTGGAATTAATAAAATACTACCAACTATATTTTGGTCAAACAATAATGTCTACATCTCTGGAGAAAATAGTGCGAACTGTTGAATTTGGTGTAAGAGGATTATTGTATAGCAAATCATGATCTTCTGACAAAATGTATTTTGTTTATTGGAAGTGCTCATGTGATCTTGCCACCTCATTTTAAAATGACAAGCATACGCACTATTTGGATACCCCAAGAGTTATCACCAGAACAGAAACAGAATTATCTGATAGCCCACAGCAAGTGATCATGTGCAGAAGATGATCAAAACTTCCTGCAGTGGCACCTGTTGATAAGACTTTATTGTATTGCTAGAATTCAGTCAGACTTACATATTTTATTAGGAAACGTATCACCTCTTTATTGCCAAAGACATGTAGCGTTTTCAAATCACCTGGAGCAGTGGTAGTGCTGGCCTTTAACTATGCATGTACGAGGTATAGTCAAAAAGTATCCGACCGTTGGCCAAAAAAACAAGTAATATTAAAAAACTCACAATTTTGATTTAGTCTCCTTCAAAGTATTCACCTTGGGAGTCTACACACTTCTGACAGCATTCCTGCCACTGCTGGAAACATTTCTGGAAGTCACTTTTTGGGATGCTATAGAGCTGTGCTGTCGAATTTTGCTTAATGTCCTCTGTTAACTCAAATCGTCTCCCTTTGAGTGTTTTTTTGAGCTTTGGGAATAGCCAAAAGTCACACACAGCCAAGTCTGGGGAGTAGGAAGCCTGACGAACAAGTGGTGTGTTATGCTTGGCGAGGAATGCTTGGACGACATGGGAGATGTGAGCGGGTGCGTTGTCATGGTGGAATTGCCAGTTCTTGCCGGCCCACAGGTCGGGTCGTTTTCGCCGTACAGCTTCACGAAGGTGACGAAGAACCCCCAGGTAGTATTCTTTGTTAATTGTCTGACCTTGTGGTGCATATTCATGGTGCACAATACCTCTGTAGTCAAAAAAGGAGGTCATCAGTTTAGCATTGCTGCGCACCTGTCTTGCTTTCTTTGGTCTTGGCGAGGATGGATGCTTCCATTGGGATGATTGCAATTTTGTTTCAAGGTCATAGCCGTACACCCATGTCTCATCGCCAGTGATGATAGTGTTCATGAAGTTTTGATCTTGGCTAGCACACTCCAGCATGTCCTGGGAGATTTCCTTTCTGTTTTCTTTCTGCTGGTCAGACAGCAACTTTGGTACGAATTTGGCCAACACCCTCCTCATGCACAAATCTTCTGTTATAATTGACTGAACTGACCCATGGCTGATTCCAACTTCCGCAACAATCTCCTCAATAGTCACATGACAATCTTCATAGACTATTCCTCGAACCTTTGCAATCATTTTGTTGTTTCTGCTAGTTGATGGTCTGCCACAACGTGGCTCACTGTTCACTGAGGTGCAGCCATCTTTGAACCGGTTGTACCACTCCTTTATTTGTGTTTTTCCCATAGCATCATCTCCAAAGGCCTTCTGAATCTTCTCGATAGTCTGGGCTTGCGTATCACCAAGTTTTTGGCAGAATTTGATACAGTATCTTTGCTCAATGCACTTGGTCATCTTGACTCAAAAAGAAAAATCGCACAGCACACTCTTCACGTCTGTACTCAACACGTCACTCGGGCGACTGGTGCAACCTACAGACACGAAAATTTTTGCGCATGCTCAGGAAGGACGCGGCCACCTAATACCCATGTGGATTTTGCTCACGCATTATTATTTTGTTCAAACAAATTCAAGGTTGGATACTTTTTGACTACACCTCGTATATATATTTTTATTGATTTATTGTTTGAAATGAGGAACAAAGTGCTAGGGTTACTTTCTACAGATTGGAGGATGAAAATGCAGCGCAACACTGATATGATGAAAGAGGATGTCACTTTATCATGAAATATAAGTAGCTATGGTGAAGTATCTTCAGGACATCACCAGAGATTTTTCACAGGTACCATCTTAATACCTGGACACATTAGAAGTAATGCATCTTATTACACAGAAAGAAGACACTGAAAAGAATTGAAGACATTGGGAGTTCATGATAATTAACTCTAGAAGTAAATTAACAGCTTCTGTATTTCTAGCAGCTGTTATTGTGAAGCAAAGAGTTATTCCAAAGTGTTAAAAAAATTTTTCTAACAATTTTATTGATTTCACTATCAGAAAATAATCCTTAATTTTGCTGACTTGTTTAAACCTATTTAATATTATAAAATAACAAACGCTGATTGATTTTATAATATTAATTAATAAATAAAATTATCCAAGAAATTATTTTCAGGAATTTAAAAAAAAAAAGATTGTTTAATATTAAGATTTATTTGTAAAATATTTGAAGTTTATAATTTAAAGTATTTTATATAAAATAAGGAAAAAGAAAGAAATTAATATAAAAACAATAATTAAAACTGTAATGTATAATAAAACAAAAACTGTGCTATAATTAAATGGAGGATGATCACTAACATTTATTCTTACACTAACCAGTTTTATTATTTAAGTTTCATATTCTAAAGAGAAATAACCATGCTTTTTAAATATGAATTCAAAGAAATAAAATCAATTTTTTTTAAAAATGATAGAACACTAAAAAGAATTTATATTAAGATAATAATTTGGCATAATTACTCTACTAGTACACATTTTATGATGAAATTTTAAAAAAATTATAAAACTAATAATTTATTATTTAGTATAATAAATATACTATTAATTGGCCTCATTGTTGACTGAAATTATTTTTTATATAAAGAAGAAAAAAATCGCAGTAAAGATTTTGGAATTGCATAATATTTAATGCAAATTCAATTTTGAAATTAAAAAATTTGCATTTAGTTTTAAGGATGTGGATCCACCAATTCTTATATCATCAGGGAAACTAGATGTTTGCAGAAATTAACCTTGGTAGACTGCTATGGTAGAATTAATTTTTTTAAAACTTTAGAACAATTTGTGAAGAAAAAATGACTGCATGGCTTCTTTAAATTAATATGTAAAAAAAAAACTACAACATTTAAAATTTAAAAAATTTGCTGATATGGTGATCAATATGCATGAGAATGGCCTATTTATTTTTTTCTATCTGCATGTGCAAGTTATAAATTTTATTACTACTATTTTATTTAAAATGTGTCATTACTACCACTACTTTTTTTTTTCAGTTGATCTACTTAGTTTGGATGTTTGGAAATGAGAATATTTACTGAATAGCAGTAAAATCTGTCTCTATGGTTAAGCGAATTTCATAAATTTTTTTATGACCTGCAAAAATTAGTTTTCTTTTATCTGGTTAAAGTAGTTTTGGAAGTGATTTCATGAAAAAATAGAGTTGATTAATGACCTTTATCTACATGTCACCAATTGGCATTACTATTAATCAATTAGTATGATTTAACTGTTTTTAAATAAAGAGACTGTCTTTTGAATGATTTTCTTGGGAAAAAAACCAATACATTTTAATTTCAAATGTTGGTGTTTTATTTTCAGTAAAAAGATTAACCTTGTTGGTGGTGACTAATGATAACTGACATAAATTCTCAACTTTAAAGATAATTCTTTGTTTGCCAGTAAATTTCTATTCTTATGTGGTTCAACAACAGAGGAAAAACAAACATAGCATTAGAAAACCTGCAAATATCAAAACTAATTCCTTCTGTATGTAACCTCTGTGGCAAATTCACTTATACTTGATTATAATGATACACATACAAATCAGAATTTGGTTTTCATAGATTTTGTTTTCACTTTTAAAGATCACATTAGAAACTCATTAAATCTCTTCTATATCGAGCATTTCTATGATTGTTAATTTATATTATAATTTGATTATATCATCCTCATCAAAATATTCTTTCTTTAAATTAATTTTATTATTTTTTTACAAAAGTTATGGATGATCTTTTTTCTTATGCATCTATTTTATGCCTCCTAGGAAAATCTTCCACCTCAATCTAGCTTGTTTTTTTTCTAAGAATGTTCATGACCTTAATTAAAGTGGAGTTAGGGACATGGCTTACAAAGATGGAAGGTTGAGTTTTGCTTTACAAAAGCTATGTATATTTGAATGAACCAGCTTAGAAATGTTGTTGCCTTGAGATAATGAGATTTCTTGACTGGCTAAAAAAATTTTAAAGCTGTAATAAATCCTGTTTTTCTATTTATTTTATTATGAAAAAGCTTTAGAACCAGTAATAAATTGAGTTTGCATTTGGGCAAAAGCTTAAATGCAGCTTCATAAGTTCATTATGAAAAAAAAAAAACCAAAAACAAAATTCAAAAAGGTGGTCAACAGTGACACACAATTCATGCATCTTTTAAGTACATGGTAGAAATTTGTAAAAAATGTTTAATTTTATTTCAGATTTCAGTCTTTAGAAATTTTACCAATGTTTTACAAGGGTTAAAAGTTTAAAAAATTTTTTTGCTTAGGAACAATTGAATGTTTGCATGAGGAATTTAGGAGCAATTTAAACAAAAAAACAGTAGTGAAAATAATAAACATTACATATTTAAAACAAGGCAATATCCATCCATATAAAGCAACTATTTATTTTTTGACTTGAACAACTTTTGGTGCTAAATCATCCTTTTTTTTTTTTTGACTAATTTGTTCATGTGTTAATAACCACAAAATTATTTGACTGCATTGGCCACTGGCTGCATGTAAAACAGTCTGACTACAAACAACTGGTTGATACATTGTTTGTGTGGGCCACATAAGAATGAAAAAGGGAAACTGGGGGAAATTCATGCAAGAAAAAGCTTTTGATTTAAACAAAAAGTTAGCAGGTGAATAGACTTTTACATTAAATTATGGATGGTTTGACCAGTGGGAGGAGGGTACAAAACATATAAGGTAATAATATGCTGAAAAAACATTTCAACAGATTCAGCAGCAATGATTGAGTTTCATAGAAAAGCTAAAGGCACTAACCGATAAACTTCTTTTCTAATCATATATGATATAATATGACTAAATTTCAAAATGCTTGTGTGTAGCAGTGTAGCAGTGCTCCAGGATCTCATTAATGGTTTTTAAGTAAATCAAAGAAACCCAGGGCAGCATAAGCATAGAGACATATTGTCCATCCATTACATGACTCATAATAATGCCTGCATGGACTAGTTGTTCAAAGGATGGTTTGAAAAACAATTTGGACTTGTTGTTTTTTTTTTACCTACCTTAAAGCTAAAGTCTTGCCTCAGAAGACCATTGTTTTGGATAGTGCACTTATCCAACTCATCTGAGGCTGAGTTACAATGTGGTAAAGTAAAAATGATGTACATTTCACCAAATGTAACTCTACTTTTGCAACCCAGTTACAGAAAGTACCAAAGTTCTTTCCTGGAAACATCAGATGCTGGTGTCATTATTATTGATCAAATAAAATAGATCAGCATAAAAAGTGTGATTTAATACTTGGGGATAGCATGGAGTAAACATTCCAGTTAGTGTCACAATGAAATCATGGAAAAAAAATTGTAGCCGGATTGGAGGGTAACATCATGGACAACGCAACAGCCTTGACATACAGGTAAAAATAATCACACCTCAAATAAATTACTCAAGGGTTGTGAATGCATGGTAAAAGAGGATGTGAAGTAATAGTGGACAGCAGACATTGACTCTACTAAGTTTTGGCAGATGATAAGTTTATGGAGAATGGAGTTATGATGAGAGCATTGAACATGATAAACCAAAAACATCACTTGGTGGGACAACTGTGACTACTATTAAATACATAGACTTCGTTTTTCTGTTCTATGAATGTTTATTAAAAAGCGGAGGGAAAAGCTGCTGTTAGCAAGCAGTAATCTCTCCAACAATGCAAGTTAACATCTTTTTCTCATCTCCAATGATGATTAAAAGTTCATTTAAAATAATACACTGCATTTGTCATTTTTTTAAATGAAAATTTTGATATTGAAAGATGAAAAAAATTAAGAATGATTTTTTTCCTCAAAACTTTATATAATATAAGCATTAACTAGTGAGATTGTACTATAATATGGAAATTTATGTGGGTCATTCAAAACTATAATTTAATACAGTCACGTCTTTTAGTTGGTTATATTTCTAACCATGGTATAACTAATTTGTTTACCTTTGCATAATTGACAAATTATCTAGTCAATTAAAAGTGAAATCTAATATTATAATGAATTAATGAATGAGTAAACTTGCTGCTTCTGATATCTGCAAAACAAGATAAGGCAATTTTTTCTCTTTTTTAACTCTTTTCAGTTCAGAAAAAGCATTATTTTACATGTACAAATGTTTACCAAGTTAGCTGGATACAATGCACCCACTTGATTAAAATTATTGAAAAACATTAAGAAGTCATGGAATGACTTAGCATATAGTTCAGTAATCCAAATGAAAAGGAAATATGTCCATCCAGAAAATTAAAAGAGAAAGTAAATTTATAGTTCAGTAAGTAAAGTAAAAAAAAAAAAAAAAAAAAATGCAGTTAAAATCACTCAAAAGGATTGTCACTTATTGTTGCAGTCAGTCAATTTGTGTGGTTAATGAAAATATCCCACCCTGCACAGGAAATGGAAAAAGCCCATCTCCACAACCTGAAGGAGTTTTGCAACTGTTTCTGAAGTACAGCGCACATTTTTTCCCTTCCCTCTATCTATGGAATGTGATGGTTGTCAGGGCAGTTGCCTTTTGTTTCTTATAGCAGAAGCCACCATTCTGACCCTCTTCAAATCTAGCTGTAATTCTTTGTAGGTGTAGTGCTTGTCGCTCCTTTAGATTTGGCTCTGGTCTTGAGGAAATTTAGTACAATATAAAACTTAATGGTAGTTGTGTTGAATGCAAATCATTCCAAGTACTTTCAATTCTTCATACCCTGTTCCCCAGTGGATAGTCTGAATTGTGCTGATATGTAAGATGTATCCCACCCATGCACTGGTTGTACATCTTCATTGTCAATAGACAGGAGTTTGGTTGGTATAGTGGTAACTTTGGATTGCCTTTAGTTGGTTTTTTCTTAGAGCTGCAAATTTTACTCAGCAGCTTGATGTCTTGCTTATCATGTCTCTTGATGGCCAGAAGATAATGTTTCTGCCACATATTTCCATCTCCTTGTTGCAGCTAGTGCTTGTTATTGATATTGGTAGACGAAACTCCCGTTCTTGTAAATGATGGTGCAGGCACTAAATGTCTTCTTCCTCAATCTTTCTAACAATTCTAGAGAGCTGAAGTAGTAGTCAAAGTATAGGTGGTGATGTTTACCCTGTGGGTGTTCTCTAAGTCTTTCCACCATATGTGCACACAATGCCTGATGAGGATGATGCTGAGTCTTTCTCATGTAAATGTTGAAGTTTAGCATGTAGCCATTTTGTCATCAGCTGCTGTTCACACCTTCAAGCTCCACTTGATTAGTTTGATGCAAAGGTACTATTTCACGTGACACCTGCTCTTAAAAGCTATCATAGCCTCATTTATACTGATTTTATGTGGCTGGTACTTGGTCTAAAAGTTCTTGGTGACTACATCAAGGAGAGGAGACCTGTCTTTTGAAAAGACTATCAGGATTATCAGAGGTAGGTGCTTGACTATTGTCACAAAGATGCCAATACTGATTTGTTTTTATGAATCTTATGTTCATTACTTCTGACATCTCTGTGATGTTAAGTCTGTTATTCTGCCTTAAAAAAAAAACAACTTTCAATGGACCACACAGAATGGAGACCCATGATGATTTTTAATGCCAAGGAAGTTTTTGTATGCTTTTCACTAGGTCTGTGCTGCATAGTGGTTTGTCTCCTCAGTGTTGTGGTGAAAAATACCTTCTGGTATTAGCTCAGAAAAATTTTGCCAAGCTGACATCATCATGAACATCAATCTTTGGGTCTAAAGACTGAAAAAAAAAAAAAAAAAGCGCTAGTATGTTCATCCCCCACAGATTACTTTTACTCTCATACTCTACACCAGATATCTCTCCATCACTGTCTGAGGTATAAACACTTAAGACTTCAACATCAGAAGGGAAAGATTCAGCATCAAATTCCATCACAGATAATAATAATGCAGGTAGATAATGCACTAGGTAATCTGTTGGTCTTGAAACAGCCTGATTAGCAAAGTCACTTTTGCCTCACTATAGTATTAATAGAAATGATTAGTGTTTGACTGTCTTCAGCCGGTGTTCGTGTTCTAAATGGGAAAGGATATAATCACATGCTTCAAAATCATTGATAAATAGTAAAACAAGCATCTTTTATAGAATTTCCATTTTTTGTTTAGTAGTTTTAATGTATGAAAATCTAGGAACTTTTTTAGACATTTCATCAAAAGCTTGGCCAAGGTATTTGCAATACTGAAATAAAATAACTTTTCTGACAGCAAAGCAGCATGGAGTTTAACCACTCACATGGCTGTCTCAGTCATTGGAAAGCCTGACACACTGGTTCAGCATAAAGAGCATGACAAGAAAGAAGACACTGACCTTTAGGAAGCTGCTGAATGGAAAATAGATAACCATCCACACAATATTTTCATTGCGGACATTCCTCTCTTCTACCAGGGCTTTCCAAACAAGACTTGGTTAGCTGAGGAAAGGCTTTGCAAACAGCAAAAAAGCTATGGACAACTTTTGTGCAAACAGTTGGGAGAAATAGAGAAACAGCCTCTTATGGTGATCAGAAAGAACCAGAACCCTCACTGCTTTCTTTGAAAGATCAACCCAGGCTGCCTGTGAACTACAAGTACTTTGTTAAAGATCAGAATAGTTCACGTTTGAAAATGACTAAATCTGAACAAAAAGCTGCACCTACAAGATCATCACATATGCCTTTTGATTCACAATTAAGCAATTCATTCAGTCAGTGTGAAGATGATCCTGCTTTGCGAGTTTTGACTACTAGCACAACCTTAATCATGTAGCCAGTATACATTGGTGTCATTAAAATCTTCAAAGACCCACTACCAGACTCGACTGAATGCATAAATCAATGCTGCCCTTGAAATTGACCCACAGCTTTAACCAATGGATGTTATACACTTCCTGATGCACTTAATCCAACCAAGGCATCTTGTGCTCTTTTCCAGACTTGTTTACAACTGCTTTAGAAAGGGAGGATTTGGATCTATCGTAGACAACAATGTGGTCAACACTGCCATTCCTGATAATTTGACACCATTGCAAAGTTTGACAGTCAGATGGAAATGGCAGATGAGCTCTCAGATGTGGAACTTCTAAAGACAGCCACAGTTCCTAAGCACCCACAGATTGAAGAGAGAGAACATGATAATGCATCAGAAAAGAAACCAAAAGAATCCTCACTTCCAAAATAGTTGTGCTATGGACATTTTCCACAGGATATGCCATAGTTTTTAAATTGGCTACAAAGCTGCACACAAAATTGACAGATTTAAAGCTGGAAATGGTGAATCATAAACCAGACAACATTGAACTACTACTATTAAAATTGTATGCTTCAGTATTTTTTTGTTTGATTACTCATTGTGAGAACAGATAGTAAGGTAGTATATGTATTTTTATACCTTTCTGTCATAAACAACTACCATTTTTTTCAGCATATAAGTCAATACTTTTTCTCTCCCTCAAATTCAGGCTTCAACTTACACTCCAAATTGACTTATCTATATCCATTCAAATTGCTTTAATAAAAAAATGAAAATTAACTAAGTTATTTTCTTAAATAAACTGTAAAATGTTTAATTTGAAACAGATTATAGAAATTATTGTCAGAAACATTTGCAGATTCGGTATGCAACTCATTGTTAATATGCTCACTAAAGCATGTAAAATTATCCATCAGTAACAAGCACATGCTCACCAACTATGTTCTATCTATCCTTTTCAATTCTATATACAAATACCACCAACAAATCCTCTAACTTATCTCAAAATACTTCCCATAAATTACACAATGCAGCTTTTAAGCTGAAAGTTGTTCAGTTTGCTAAAGTAAATGGTGGTAATATGGCCATGCACAGGAAATAGTGTCAGATTTGTTGCAGGTGTTACAGACTATGAAGAAAACCAAGGAAAATTGTGGCTGTGAAGCTAGCTAGATTAACATTGAAGATAAGTTGGAATAATATATGCTAACCTAATGCACTGTGTTGTGGACTTAGAATTGTATAGCTGAGACTAAAAACCAAACAAATTATAACTGATGATCACACTATGCATTTTTCCTCCTCATCTTTTTACTGATGTACAGTATTCATTCATCATGGTAGTCTCCCAGAGGCATGTACCACATTATTCTATTAGAGAACAGTTGAACATGTTGATTTCCATGTTGGGTTTAGTACAGTAAACTCTGGATATAGTGGCACTATCTAACGGCATATGTTGCAGCTCTGGCAGCAGACATGGCAACCAACTTAAGTTTGTTTACAGTTGCCATCTTGGTAGTACACATAGCTCATTTCTCTCTTTTATCATACGATAACTTTTGCACCTCTTAACAATGGCTCCTAAATTTGACAAAGCAAGTACTGGAGAAAAACAAAGGACTACACTTAACATCACTGATAAAATTTAAATAGTCAAGAAATTAGAAAAAGGTGTAAGCAGAATGTACTCACGCATCAAAACAATGTTGGTTTGTCGATTGTTCTCCTAATGCAGAAATTGAAGCAGCAATGCCAGCAGAGGAGCAGGTAATTGAAGAGAAGTAAACAGTGTTGTGTATTGTAGTGTATAATTGTTTTTTATGTGTATGTAACATGTTGTGCATGCATTTTAAAAAGATAATTGCTTTATTCATGTGCATATGTTCTGTATATAACTTTTGCATATTTTTAAAGTGGATTGTTTTATTTACATATGCAACTTGATGTAAATGCAATTTTTGAATATTTTGATTAAACTGGCAGCATATACATGGCTGTTTTATATTCTACTTATTTACACCTCCCTTATATCTTATATGGACACTCCATATAACGGAATATTTGAATAATTGCATCCCTGATTCCCCAAGGGTGCTGTTATTTACAGAGTTTACTGTAATAAACCTGAAATGTTGGACAACTTGAAACTAAGCTGAATATTGCTTTGTGCTATAAAAATTGAAATGGTAAGTTGAATTTCTAAATTTGAATGTGCTGTGATATCTCGAAAATCAAATGTGTTGAAGATAGATAAAACTGACACATTTGGCTTTTTAGAGTAGACAATTCAACATAGTGCAAATGACACACGATCACCTGATAATCTCTGATGTCGTGCAGTGACTTAAAATAGACACAGGGCTTTTGATACCAGAACTGATGATGTTTTCAGTTTGTTTCAAATCTGCATTATTACAAATGTGTTGAAAAACTATTCCAGTACCGCATATATCAGAAGGTTGTGTATATCATCAAACAAATTTTTAGGACAATATAATATTCATATTTATGGGCTTGGAAATACTGTAAAAAGTGATTGGATGTGATAATGTTATGAAGGATTTGACATTTTTTGATTGATTGAAAGTTTGGCTGCCTACCATAGTTGATATAACATCGTCTTATATTCCAAATCGACTTATCTATGAATCAAAAAAAGAAAATTTGGAAAATCAGCCAATTCAACTTACATTCCATATTGATTTATATTCTGAAAAATACAGTACTTGTAACTACAATTGTTTAATCAAAAATCTGGTTTGTTTTGGAGCAGTGCTTTGGCTAAATTATTTGCATGCGTGTCTCCTTTATCATCTACCCCCCCCCCCCTTTTGGTATGGTGTTTTTATCTCAAGTGTGGTTTACAAAAAAAAAAAATTTAAAGTAAATTTCTTCAGTACTTGTCTTACTGTGGTTAATGAGGTATATGCGCTAGATTTGCTATTGAGACAACTTTTAACAAAATGCTCTATGCTGCAAAGTTTAGAATTTTTTTCACAGATTCAATTTGATTTTATAGTTTTTTTTTGTTGTAGGATTACATTATTGCATCTGACTGGCTGCACTTTATACAGTTAAACAGAATCGGTCCTACATACATTGGCAAAAAGTGGAAATGTGAATGGTTTGAATTTTATTTGATGGCAATGTTTTTTTTTTCCGTTTATGGAATACGATACTTTTTTAAAATCTTCAAATGAATTTAATTGAACCTGAGAATGTGCTTTCAGTATCGAAGTTTGCATCAACCATATTTTGAAATATGAATGCTAATTAATTTTTAACTGTGGTTTTTAAATTTTTGTATTTCCCTCTTTTGCTTAAAATTTCTAATTTTTGATTTTATGAAGCTTCCACTAACTTGAACAATTTTTTTCTCTTGTTACTTAAATTGAGTCAAATTTGATTGTGAACAATATATATGCACAAGCTTTTGGAAATAGAAATTTATTTTTATGTTGGTAGCAGATGGCTAAGTGAATTGCATACTGGCCTGATGTGGCTAAATGTCTGAGTTCTTTCTCTGCTGGGGACTATGATTAGGTTTGGGATACCTTCTCTTGAGTAGGTTTCCTCAGTCAGTCCTTTTTCCTCCCACAGCTCGACTAATTTTGATTTCTTGTTGAAGATAGAAATGTTAGTCCTTATGATGCACAGGAATGGAAATGTTTGTTACTGGTAACCATGACACTATGCAATCTCATCAGGTATGTCTGCAACTGTAAACAACAGTATGTGCAGAAGATGATAATGAAGTATATGCAGTATTTATTTAATAAACCTTTTCTTAAATCTGAAAAGCCAAGATAAGGAGAATTAATTTTGCTGAATATGTTGCATATATTAATTTGTTTGTGTAATTGGGTAAGTTATTACATGAATTTTAATTTTATTTTTTCTGAAGATCATTCCCTGGGCAATTTTAAAATTTGAAAATTAACTTAGCATAAAATAAGCTGTGTGATATTTAAGCAATATGTGTCCACAATTTATTTATGGATTCTGGCTAGTTTATTCACAGTTCTAACATGAGTTGGCACCTTATTCAATACAGAACCTCTGTTACAGATGGCAACACAACAGTTACCAGTAGGGCTACTTTCAAGCAGGCCACCTTAAGATAAAATCTCAACTTGTTTGTAACTTTTTTTAAAATTAATTTTAGAATATTTTAATAAAAATTCAAATATAAATCTGTCACTCGTACAAGTTACAAAATGGTGCATAAGTTGGCAGAGCAAGGAAAACCGTTTACTGATGGCAACTTCATCAAAGTGTATGATGGAAGCAGCAAATGACTTGTGTCCTGAGAAAGCCGATTTGTTTGGAAGTATCAGCCTTTCGGCAAGTTCAGTTGTGCGGAGAACAGAAGAACTTGGAGAGAACATAGTGCTACAGATACGCGAGAAAGCTAGGAACTTGTTGTGGTATTCTCTGGCGCTGGATGAGTCTATTGATCTCTCGAGTACATCACAACTTCTTGTGTTCATTCGTGGTGTCCATTTGGACTTTCAGATAACGGAAGAGTTGGCATCCGTTATGCTGCATGCATGGAACAACAACTGGAAAAGACATTTTCTTGGAAGTGCAGAAAACTTTGCAAGACTATAACCTTCAGTGGAATCAGCTTTGAGGTGTTACAGTTGATGGAGGAAAAAACATGGCTGGAGTGAGGAAGGGTCTGGTCGGGCAGATCAGGACTCAGTTGGAAGATTTGCAAATTCCAGGCACTCTGTTCATACACTGCATCATACATCAGCAAGCACTCTGTGGGAAAGACTTGGATATTTCTTGTGTACTGAAACCAGTCGTTTCTGCTGTGAACTTCATTCGGGGACATGCACTCAATCACCGTCAGTTCCAGGCTTTTCTTGAAGAAATTGATTCTGATTTCTGTGACTTGCCTGATCACACAGCAGTGAGGTGGCTCAGCTGCAGTAAAGTCCTGTTTCGTTTTTACAAGCTCTGAAACGAAATAGATGTTTTTCTCACTGAAAAAGATAGAGCTGATCCACAGCTGTCAGATCCTACCTGGCTGTCAAAGTTGTCATTTTTGGTCGACATTACATCCCACATGAATGAACTGAACTTGAAACTTCAGGGAAAGGATAACCTCGTCTGTGATCTCTACAGAATCATCAAAGGATTTCGGAGAAAGCTGTCATTGTTTGAAGCACAACTGGAAGGAGAAAACTTCTCTCATTTTCACTGTTTCAAAGAGTTTTGCGCTACAATTGCTGAAGATGTCAACCTCAATTTTCCTAAAAAAGATTATTCATGACTTGAAGAAGCATTTTTTGGAGAGATTTTCAGATCTCGACAGAATTGAGAGTGACATTCTTCTGTTCCAGAATCCGTTTGATTGTAACCTTGATGATATGCCATTTGAACTACAGTTGGAGCTCATTGATTTGCAAGCAAGTTACTTGTTGAAAGAGAAGCACAGAGAAGGAAAACTTGTTGAATTTTACCACTTCTTACCTGATGTTGAGTTTCCAAAATTGAAGAAATTTGCCGCTGGTATGGCATCATTGTTTGGAACAAGTTATGTCTGTGAGCAAACATTTTCAAAAATGAAGTATGTGAAGTCAACACATCAAACGACATTGACTGATGAACATTTGAAAGCAATTCTCTTGATTGGATGCAGCAATTCCAAACCAAACATTGATGATATCTTGAAAGCCAAATGTCAGTTTCACAAATCTCACTAACCTTTTTTGCTGTTTAGTTTGTAAGATTCGGATATGTGCACACTAGGTCTGATGTAACTATATTTTTGCTAACATCGCCTTCTTTGATAACTTTTTAGTAAATAAATATGTCGGTTGTCTTTGTTTTTTGTGCATTGCACGCCATTCACCCATGATTAACATGGAATGCTAAACTTAGTGTTTCGTCTTTTTTCCCCAGAGCTTTCGTTCTGGCTTGCAAGTATTGAACAGAATGATTATGCGGCCCGTGCTCGTCATTCTTTCAGTTATCTGGCCCACTATGAAAAATGTTTGGTGACCCCTGTCTTACGTGATGAAAAGATCGATGTTTGGTGTCAAGTTTATGCTTTGTAAATCCCATATTTTCAGAAACACCATAAATTCTGAACAATGTGTTAAAAACGTATATATCCCTTTTGTAGATCATTTAACAAAGAATGAAAAAAATCTAGTTATTTCCAGCAAAACAGAATTATGATGCATACTGCACAGCAAATCTTGCCTGTTTCCATGAAGTTTATTGGGAGGAATGAACAGTGAGTAGAGTCTTGTGGCCAACAAACATGTTCCCCAGACTTATTAATGCATGACTCTCTATCTCGGGGGAAATCTAAAGTCAAATGCATAGATCATTCATTTAAGGATATTGTTTCTGCTATCATTTTGTGGTGAATGCGTAAGTGGTGCGTGTGAAAGTTCTTGTATGCGTGTGTATCTCCGAGGAGAAGGGATTGGGGTTGGTGTCCGAAGCCGTGTAGGGGCCGAAGCCCGGTATGGAGCAAGCTCCCATTAAGGCCTAAAAGGCCGGGTTGAGGTGCTGAAGCACCTCGTGTGACTGGCTGCCTTGGTGGCCAGGGTTGGGGGTGCAAATGCCCCCCCGTTAGAGTGATCGCTTCTCCAGCCAAAAACCAATCTGGAAAAAAGGCCTCAGCACGTCAAGTCCGAAACCGGTCTTGCTGCACCTAATCTTCCTGGCCAGAGGCAAAAGATGCCCCTCGCCTCCACTCTTTTCGGGTAGAGGACTTTCCGACTGCCCCCCACAAACAGAGTACTCGCCTCCCCACCCTCATAAGGTTGAGCACGATCTGCTATCTTAGCTGCATATACACCTGTTGAACTATACAAGGTATCCAGGAATATGATGAAGAGGACATAGAAATGCCTCTTAGGGGATGGGTTGGGGTACGTTTTTCCAAATAAAAGCCATGACACTATGTGGCATAGAATCCACATGGTGTTGGAAAAGTGTCTTAATGGATATTTACCTGTTTAGTCTTTAGTTTTGTATGCGTTGTATGGAGTGAGGTAGGTAGAGGGTGTGATGGAGATTGCATTTTGCATCCCACAGATTCTCTTTTGGGTTGAAATTCATGGGTTGTGCTGGCCATGGGAAATGCCTGAAATCTTTTTCATGTTTTTCCAAATATGAATGCACAAAGTGGATGTAGCTATCCTCATCAGAGTACAAATGAAGTATTACTGTATGTACTTGATTGGGACTGCTGCTGAGGTAAGCTTTGGCATTTACTCTGCATTCTAAAGAGACCAAGGAGATTAGTATAAGCCAGCAAACCATGTTCCCAAACTATAACTCCTCCAGGAGGCCTGGACAGTTGTAACAACATAAGAATGAATGATTTGTGGTGTGGCTTTCTCCAAATGTCTCCTCTTATCTGTGGAAAAAAGAATGAATCACTTTTCACCAGCCTTTCATGCTCCTTACATCACACAAGGCATCTTTTCATATTGGTAACTATGATTGGTGGTTTATGCACTGACTTCCTACTGCCATAGTTCATTTATTGCAGTATTCTTATCAAAGTACAGCTGGAGATTGGTGTGGATTGCTCTGCATCATATGTCCCTGTCAATTGGTTTATTGTTTGACTTTGCTATCCTGCCTAACCAGCTAGCTTTTATTTTTGTCATTACATGTTTGCAGATACAATTACCCCTCACAGCAGACATTAATGCTTAAATGATCAATGTCCTGGTAGTCTGCTTAAATGGCTTCTTGGTAGATTGCTCCAACAAAATTGTCTAGGTCATTGTAGCACTTGCTAAATATGCATTCACTGTCATACTTTGTTCTAATGCTATTGTGTCTAGCTTTTCCTCATAACTGTTAGACTGACTGCAAATGTGCTTGTCCAGGTCACAAGTGGTGCTGCAGGGATTACCTGTCACACAGTTAACTTAATCTGCATTTTCAGCTGAGATCAGATCCAAGTCTGAAAAGTTGTTTGTACATTAGTTTATTCTAACAATCAGAAAAGATGAAAGAATTTTATACACAATTTATTTGTTCTGATTATATTTAAGCTGTTTTATCTTGCTAGTTGGAGTAGTTTTATGAATGTCTGTAATGAAACCATGACTGTAGAAAATGATTGACAAGGAAGTTAGTCCCATTTGAAATGGTAGGACTGCATCTTGTCTGAGTATTTACAACAAAACACTCAAATTATTTGAACTTTCAGTTTGATAGTCTGTTTACAAGGTGCTTGATATATTACAAATCTGATAGAAAAAATGTGCTGTGTGTATTTCTGTATTTTGTTGTTGAGGCTGATTGTATGTAAACCATTTCTTTATAGCTTTTCCTATAATAGTATTAGGTTATTGATATTTATTTATATTTGGTACCATTGTAATTTTAAAAAATGACTTCAGTGATTATCTTAATTATGGTTGGTTCTTCATGCAGTTTGAGACAAGCTTTTATCTGGGGGCAGGTTTTAATACTATATGCATTTAGTTTACCCTTATCAATTGACATAAGATGAGGTCATTAATGGTACTGATTTAAATTTATTAATGTGGTAATGCTAATAGTAAATTTTCATAGTGGGTTTTGAACTACTACTTTGGTTGGTTAAGGGGATGTTATTTCTGTCATCACTGAATTTTTATAGAAAGATGCTAAGGAATTAAATGCTTTAGATGAACCTTTTTTAGAAGAGAAATCTAATGACAAATGTCTTTATAGGTTTGGATTAAATGAATCTTCAAATATTATCATTATCATATTCTGACATTAAATATTACTCATGTTAAAATATTTAACCTATTTTATTTTGTTAATGCAGATATTGCTAGCTTTTATTAGTGTACAAAGTTTAATTTACACTCATATTAGCATTTAATGTATCCTTTTTGATTAGTCATTAGATATGTAAAGATGACATTTAATGAAATTGTACTTTGTGAAGCCATATTCTATATTGGCCTCACCAAGAAACTAACAAATGCAATTTTGTAAATCAAAATCAAAACTGAAATATAGATTGCATTGCTACATTTAAAATTAAAAAAAAAACAGAGCAGCCTCAGGAAAAAAAAAAGATCAATAAACAAAACAACAACTGAAGATTTCGGAAAGCAATTTATCTCTTCATTATCAGAAAAGTGAAAGTAGTAGCCATTTTTCTGACAAAATCCAAACTAATCAATTTTTAGAATTGTTGAAATTACTTCATCCTAACATGTACTTTACAACTGAATCAGAAACTGAAGGTCATTTATCTTTCTTGGATCACACAAATTTGTGGGCCTTTTATTACTTCTCTACATGGACTCACTCATGAAATTTTGACAGTATTTGAGATGCTATACTTTTTAAAGGTTTTATCAACACTTCTGTTGTCATAAAATCAACATTTTAATGAATTTTTTCTTGGAGCCAAGATTAGGAAAGGACTTTGCTTTTGCAAGGAGCATTTTTTGCTAACCTTGACTTGATAGTTCTTGATGCTAGCTGCAAGTTGGATTTGAACCTATAAACTAGTGGTTGCAAATTGAGTTCTCTATCAACTGTTCAAATCCAGCCTGTGTAGTCAAGATTAATGAAAAGTTACCCCTGCAAAAAAACCCATCAGTTAGGACTTTTCTGAGGATGTTGACAGAAAGTTTGTACAGTTGGTGATGAAAGCTTGAAAAGTACATTTCAGTTATCTTAGTTATTCTAGCAACCTTCTGTAAATGTGTTCCACCTTTAATTTGCAAACTCCATACTTTTCAATTTTTTTAGAGAGATTATTTTTCACTTTGGAATGACTTCCCTTTGTTTATAATTTAAAAAAAAAAACTGATGCCGAGATAATAAATGTGTTATAACTCGGCTTATCGTGAGATTTAACCCTGAGGAAATCTATTAACATATCCATATTTAGGCTTTCTTAGTTATGTTAATTGTTTTTGTGTTTTTAAATTTCATTGATTGAAAGGTTATTACTATTTTTGGATTTAAGTTATTTTACCTTTTAAATAGCTAAATTCTTAAGCTTTAGGGCTAGAATTTGTTTGCGTGAATTTTCATGCTGTTTGTTTTGTGAAATCTTGGTGCTATGATGCTGGCCGAGCACCTCTTGGGTTGCACACACTATTTGGCCTAACTCTCAAAATATCAGCTGTTAAAATTTGTAGTGTTTCCCAAATAAAATAATAAAAGATAGAATCTTCTTTTCATTTTGAAAACCTTAAACTTTAAAGATATTTCTGTTCCACTTTTTTTTTTCAGAATGTAACTGATTCTTTTGCATGTATATTATTTGTGTAGGGTACTCAGGTTTAATCTTGCTGCTGCTGAGTTTCTGTCTGCTGCTTTTAAATTGTTTTTCTTCCATTTTCTGATTATGGAATGAATTATTTTCCCAAAGCTTCATGCACACTATTTATAATTACTTATTTATTTTTGCAACAGTTGTTTTCTTGGTTTGATATATATATATATATATATTTAAAGCTTATAAAATTAACAATCATTGGTACATTTTAATGATAAAAAACTTCATGTATTACCATAGGCTAGCAACAGAAAATGCATCAAAGTTGTTTCCTTTAATTTAATCTTTCACAAATAAAAGAAAACTAAAAAAATAGAATAAAATTCTAAATTATAATTCTGCAAGATATGGAAAAAAAAAAAAAAACTGACAAAAAATGAAAAAGACTACAAAAGATAATTGGAAGACAAAAACATGAAACTAAACAAGATATAGGAAGTGATAATACTGATTCAGATAAGATGCTACATCAGTAAAAAAAACAGAACTGCATATGCCAGATAAAATAGAGGATATCCTCAGAATAAAATGAAAATTCAGGCAGCAGTAGCGATCAAGGCTGATTAGAAAGAGAGAGAGAGAGAAAGTTTTAACCAAATACAGTGCATCATTGTTGAGAGATAAATAAAAAATAATGTACACCCCATGGGTGGGGCATGAATGTATTTTTGAGAAATGAAATTTTTACATTAATATTAATCTGTCAACTGAATTAGTACTATGTGACATAATATAGGTTTAAGCTAAAATAAAATGACTGATACTGAGACATTACAAAATATGTAGATTTATTAGATTTGATTTTAAAAAGAAAAAAAAAAACCTCCAATACATTAGCTTATATAGTCTGAGAAAGTATTCTCCTCTGTTAAAAAATATAGAAACCAGAGTATTGATCTAAAATCCCTCCAGATTAACTAATTCCAAAGAGTGAGACAAAACAAGACTTATTAGTATGATATCAAGCAAACAGATGGGGACTACTACTATCAAAGTTTGCCCTATTATTTATTTATTTTATTTTTATCACAAAAAAGTATATTATATTGTTAGTTATTTGCAATCAAAGCCAGATGAGTAAAAACAGACTTGGCAGAAGTTAATATGGAAGGTACTGATACTTTAAGGCAACTTTATGATGCAATACAGTATTTACTACAGCTCCTGATTTAACTTACAATGAATAAAAAATGTCTTATAAATTTATGGTCTGGATCAATATCTTAGTGATTGCTGCAAGGTTTGGTTGAAGATGAAGTATGCTATTATACAAAAGGATGTTTGTGGCCTAGTTACACATGCTGGTTGGTTGCTTATTATTTGTTCCTATGCAGATGATCCTGAATCTGTTAGTCAAAAGATTTAGCTTATGGATCGTCAACCATTTTTTCTTCTCTTTTTTTGCTGCAGTGAGCTACCTTTTGATGCTATTTGTTTGGAAGATTTACTGATCTACTTAGAATGTGGACAATTTACTAAATCACAAAATATTATTCATATAGTTTCATAAAACAATATTCAAATAACAACTTAATAAAATTCTGTATAAACTTGCAAAATGAATGAGATGGCTGACATTGATTCTTATCTGCCAGTATGGATAGGTTAGGTGAGTAGGCCGGCTTAGCCAGCCTGATGCAATCATTCAGTTGAGAATCTGTCCTCATGATATCTGCATTTCCGTTGGATATTATTTTGAGATCATTTCCATTTAAAGTTTAATGTTTTTAACATCAAAATGTGTTGTAGTACTTTCTGATATCTTTTCAACATCAACACAGAAATGGAAATAATAGGAACTGCACAACCTGCCCAATATCCTTGTGAAATATCTATCAAACACTGCAATTCTTTTATTGGAAAAAGATGTCACTTTTGTAGATGGCTTTTGAAAATTATTTTGTTACTAGTTAGGAGAATGCCTTAAGTTCTTTTCTCAATAGTTGAGACTTCCACAGTTTCAGCTTTTGTAGGAAATTGTTCACTGAATTCTTTCCTTGTAGTTCTAAATTCAACTCATTTAATTAACCAGTAAGGTTTGTCAAGAACACTAGGTCAAAAAAACCACACATCATCCAGTTCTTAATTATATATTCTTGTCTGCAAAAGTTCTTAGAATTGCTATAATACCTTTCGTTTGCTTAATCATCATCACTATTAATGCATGTAACGCAGCTTTCCATGCTGGCAGTTAAACTCAACAAGTAAAAATTTAAATAACCAGGTATTGAATTAAATATTTTAACCACAGTACTCATCACTTTTTTTTTAGGTTAACAATTTTTACTATAATGACTGCTAACTGTGGTAATGTAAAAAAGTAGGGAAATCCTAATTTCTCTGGCAAAGTGATATAACTCCATTGTTGACACCAGTCATTGCTGGAACACTACCTGTCTTAATGGAAGCAAGCTTATGTAATGGAACAGTTTCTTCATTAATATAATCCCTGAATGACTTATGTCTTTATCTCTCTTTTTTTGTTGAGGGGGGGTTTCTACTTGATAGTCTTTAAAGATAACTGAAGAGTTGGTGGCTGACACTATTACTGATTTTATTTTAAATTCAACAGATGGTGCATCAGCTACTTCTAAAATGTTTTTAAATGAATGTTCCCTCTTCAGATGTTTTTTTCTTCTAACAATGGCATGACAAATTATAGGATGCAATTGTTACTACTTCTGATTTATTAGTCTGTTTAGTGGAAACTGTTTTTAATCGTGACTTAAGATCATTGACCTTTCTCCCTCTTTTTTCATTCTTAATCCTTAAACAGTGGCCATCAAAATTAGATGATCTGACAGGGAATGGCAGCCATCATCACATGAGTTTAACTTTTCTTGCCTCTTTAAATTCCAAACTAACTTATGGTAACAATAGAGGGCTGTGGAGGTCACTGCCATTGTCTGTCAAATGGTAAAATTTCCTGGTCCTCAGTATCTTGCTAATCATCGTGGATGACATATGACCTCAACTTCTCAGGTTGATGCCTCACAGAGTATGAAGCAAGCACTTTGTGGAAGATTTTGAAAATGTTGGACAATCTATGATGAGAAGGGAACTCACCACCAGATACATCATCTGGTGAGGAAACACCATTCCATGCTTGTCAATGCCACCCTCTTAGTATATCTTACTCTGCATTCTATCAGGCCAAAAAAAAGATAGTTATATGATGTTATATTCTTAATTTTGCATGCAAATCATCTTGGCATGTAATGTGCAACTCTTGCTTTAACATCACTTCGTGAAATGCATTGTTTTTTGTGTCTCAGCACTTATTTCTTTTGTCTTTGGTTTGATGTACTTATCACAATAAAATTGCAAAGTTAACAATGGCTGTTAGTTCTAACAGTAGCAGTATGCAGTAATTGTATGTAGCTATGTTAAATTTCTAATTACAGTCAAAATCTAGTCTGTCTTGTTTGTTCATTGATATCAATCAATAATAGATAGGCCTTGCTTGCTTAAAAAAAATGGTGATAGTGTGAGCAACCACACTAAACTAATATTAATTTAAATCTTTCCTCATGTACAGGGTGCGGCAAAATAATCTGACACATTTGTATTTTTAATAAAAGCCAAAGAGAGTAAAGAACGAGAAATTTGTTTTTATTTTCGAAATGTACATAGGATGCCATTTTGTTTCATTTAATTTTCAGTTGCCGACATGAATTGGACAGGCGAACATCGCGCTTTCATCGTGGAAACCTTTATCAAAAACAACGAATCCGTAATTGCAACACAAAGAGCATTTCGTGTACACTTCAGGCTTGGTAGACATGATCCCGTACCTACTCGAAACACGATTTTGTTATGGGTTACCTACTTTAGAGCTAGTGGATCAGCATTGAAACTAAAATCAACCGGCCGACCTCGGACTGCCAGAACAATTATTAGTTAGGTTCTAAGGAAAATTCCGCGATAGAAGTTTGTGAAGAATTCTTCACATGGAACTGCAAATGCATCCGTACAAAATGATGTTGGCACACCAACTCAGCGAAAGAGACTTTAAAACTCGCAGAGCATCGTGTTTGGAAATTCAACAACATGTCCCCCGTGCATCTGTTGTGTTGTTCGGTGACGAGGCGCATTTTCACCTGTGTGGCAGCGTGAATAAGCAAAACTTACGATACTGGGCCGAGAACAACCCTCGTGAGTTGCACCAACGCCCTTTGCATTGTCCTCGGGTAACCATATAGCAGAATTTGGCATTTGGGTCCTTACTACTTCGAAGAAGACGATGTTACAGTGACTGTGAACTCTGATCGATATTGTGTGATGCTAGACACTTTTCTGAAACCCAAATTGAATGAACTTGACGATAAGGACAATGTTTGGTTTCAACAGGATGGGGCAACAGTCCACACTTCTCGACGTGCGATGGGAATTTTGAAGGAGATGTTCCCTGGTCATTTGATTTCATTGCGTGGTGACATCGGTTGGCCCGCCCGATCACCTGATTTGAACCCGTGTGATTTTTTTCTGTGGGGATATACCTGAAATCAAAGGTATACACTCATCGCCCTCAATCTATTGAGCGATTAAAAGATGTCATTCGCCAAGAAACTGCTGCCATTCCACATGAAATGACCCGCCGGGTTATGGACAACTTTCGTGAACGCCTTCGACAGTGTGTGGACAATAACGGTACCCACTTGAGTGATTTAATTTTTAAAACCAAATGAAACAAAATGGCATTCTATGTACATTTCGAAAATAAAAACAAATTTTTCGTTCTTTACTCTATTTGGCTTTTATTAAAAATACAAATGTGTCAGATCATTTTGCCGCACCCTGTACATTTTCTCCTCTATTTTCATTTTTGTATGGTTTAACAATTGTATGTCTATTTACTAATTATTATATTTTTATTCTTCCTGCTATTATTATTCAGCAGTCAGTATTTTAAATAACTTGCAATATTGCTACATGTTTGACATTGCATTTTCAAAAATGAATTGCTTTTATGAAACAACATTCTTCTTTCACTAAAAGTTCCAAGGAAACATTAAAAATTAAATTATTCAAATTTTCTCCATAATTTGCATGCATGCACAAATGCATAGAGCAGAAATAAAAATCAGATCTAAAGTCAAACACAGTTATGCTCAAGTAGAAGTTTTAAAGAATTCTTAACAACTTTGTTATCTTTGTCTCTCAAGCACTGCTTCTCAATTCCTGCAATTCTTTGATTTGAATAGCACTATGCTTATAACTTTTATTAATCATTAATGGCAATTTAAATTAAAAAAAATAGTCCTATTTATTTTTACTTGGGCTATTTTCGTATTTTTTTAAATTCCAGGTGGGCATTCACCCACCTAGATAGCCTGTACGCTTGCTGTTAATGCTATGTTAGCTGATGGTGTGTCACATGTGGTTTAATAATAGCTTATTAAGCATGCAGTTAGCTTGATTGGCTGTTAAAAAAAGAAATGTTGGAAAACCAACCCTTGGAGAATACCTTGCGATCAACTTAGGATTGACAGGTTGACAACCCTTGATTTAGATAATAGCTTGTAGGAATCACCTTATTAAAAGTAATGAACAAAGTAATATTGTATTTTATCTCAAATTCTTGTAAGCAAATAAAACATCATCGCTTTTATCTCAATAACTTACCAAATTTTTGTGTGTGAGATAGAGAGAGTGAGTAAGAATGCAGGAAAAACAAGAGGAGGGGGCACATCCAGCAGTGTACTTTCATGATTACTTTTTAGAATTGTGCATAAATTGGCATTATTTGGAAAATGCTACAGCCTACCCACTAATCGATAATTGAAAGAACTAATTGGTAATGCCTCTGAAAAAAAAAAAAAAGATAATTATTTTAAAATTCTACTTTTAACTGCTTAGCTATCCCATATATATTAATGTACTTGTGTCAGGATGTTAGCCTAGAAAGCATAAGATATTTGGATGTTTAAAATCTTTTTTTTTATATTAATGATGTTTGTATACCTTAAGCTTGACAAAAGAAAGTATGCATAGAGTGACCATTTTGCTTCTCTCCTCCAGCAGATGACAGAACAGAAGTGTAAGAGTCTTCTCTCAGCTAAAACTAGATCAGAGGAGGATGTTTTAAGGATTCCTGTATGTAGGCTTTATAATATTTAGTTATTGCGAGTACTCGTATTTTGATGTAAAATGATATGAAAATGCATTGTTTGTAGTTTATTGAACTAAAAAAAAAAAAAAGTGACCAAGTATCTTAACATGGAGTGCTGCTTTTAACTGAGCACCATCTGATTTTTTTATCATGCATAGATATATGCATAGATTCACAACTAGGATTTCTTAATGCTATAACAGATACTAACACACACCTTACTATTGCTTTTAACTATTAAAGGAAAATTTTTTGACTGGTGGTCTAAATGCCTGAAAATTATTACTTAAAAAAAAAAGGACATTGTTTATTGGCATGTACTGTTTGTTGATTTCCACTACTATAATACATTTAAAAATTGGGCATATTTGTGAGGGTAAACAGTTTCTCATTTCTGGATTGGAACTTCAAGTGGAGATCAAAAGCAAACCTTATGAAGCATGACTTGTAATTTTAGTTTGACCAAACTAGGATTAGGCTTAATTAACTTGGCTTGGGTTTGCTTCATATATCAAATTAAGATTTTTAATGAAGAAAGATTTACATTTAATATTATCAATTAATTTTTTTATATTAAAATATCTGATACACTGCTGCCTTTTAATTTCATTCTTAGTTGCAGTCAGCAAATTGAGAAGTTGTCTTGTGGTTGGTGGTAGAAGAAGCAATGACAGTTGTTTTTTTTAATGCTCCATAATTCTGGAAAAATCCATGTTATTATAAAGAAATGATTATATTTGTTATAATTCTTATTTTCTACATATATATACTGAGTCGTTATCTTTTTACATTTACTGTACATGGGCTTTATTGGGGATAAATTAGTTAATAAACTGAAGTACAGATTAAAATTGCATTATTCCTATAAATATTACATCCAACATCAAATAGTTGATCAAAATTACTATTTTTTTTTAAATTCTGCTGTGCTTGCATATTACATTTGTTTGATTTCCTTCTGGGTAGTTTACTGATCTGTGAATGTGGGTGTGAGTGGGAGTTTTGATTGGTAACATTGCAAATGGTCTTTTTGACAATGGGTAACAGCTGTGTTGGTGATTCCCTAGCATCATTGTCCCTATATAGGCAGCCACAAAGTAACACTATGTCAGTTTGTGAGGAGTATGGTTCTGTGTATGTCCACCTCAGCCAAGGTTTTAGGTGAGACAGGGTTTTGTGTTTGTTTTTTTTTTTTTTTTTTTAAATTTCTCTTAGTTCTTTTTGTCATTAAGATTTCGTAAAAAATTACAAAATTTTAATATAATTATTTAAAAAATGTTTGAGCTTTTCTAGTTATATGTAGTTAAGTTCTTCTATAGTTATCCCAATTACAGCATATTTAAACATTTAATTTTAGCATAACGAAAGGCAACAACAAACACTCAGCTGACCGAACTTTATTGATGGTGGTTTTTGAAACATCCAGTTTGAAGAAGTTAAAATATTTTCATCAGTGCTTGCCTATTTGCACAGTTTTTCAAGCAGGATAATTACTTGGTGTATCAAATTTTAAATCACTTCAGTAAACCCATTTTCAGTAAGTAAATATTTAACTAAAATTCAAAAAAAAATTTTAAAAGAAATCTTATGGATGATAGAAAAGAAAACATTTGCATTTTGTTTAGCTTTCAGTCACACACAGTTTAAAACACATTCAATTAGAAAACATTAAACATCTAAAGCTACCATTAGGCTGCAGTAAATAAGAGAGCTTCTTTGAATTTTGTTTTACTTCATAACAAATTTCTGAGAAAAAATCAGTTTGCAAAATTACCATACCATGAATTTCAACCATCTTATAGATGCTAAGAATATAGTTTCTCTTCATGATTGGATGTAGTTCCTCATATTAATCAGGATGTCTGGGGTAAAATTTCAAGAGAAAATTATAGAAAACAAAAAAAAAAAATTTTTTCTTTGTAGGAAATCTGATAATGCATGGTTGTTTGTCGCTTTATAATTTACCCCGAAGACATGAATTGAGGTTAGTCTTTATTAGTATAGCTAATTTTGTCTTCAGAATTTTTTTCCTTCTGAGTATGGCATTTTTCAAATTGAAATAGAGATTAATTCTGTAATAGCTTTAAGATCGAATTAAATAACATTTATCTGTTTACAGATATTTTATCAAAAACTTTATTTACAATATATAATTTTAAGTAAATGATAAAAAGTATTTCAGTATTTACTTATTTTTTGGTTTTATATGGTTTAACTAAAACTGTTAATAAAACAATACAAGCAAAAACTTACTGTTTGGTCTGTGGATTTTCTTTGATGATGCTGATATGAACTTTTCAATGGTTGTGTTACAAGGATTGTCTTTATGGCCTGATGATGTATACATGATATTGGCAAAAACAGTTTTTCAGTATGCTAGACATTTTAGCAGTATATTACTTCTTTCTTTTAGGGATTTATTTTCCTTTGTGAACCATCATTGGATGTTTATCAATAGCAGATGTGTACTATATTACCAGTGCTGTCTAAGTCTACTTCACTCTTGGATACATTCTCTCAATCATTGTAAGGGTGGTTTGAGGAATTTGTTCATATAGCTCTTGCAGTCTGTTAAAGTCTTGATCAATGTCATGTTCTGGTGAGTTCCATAATGTTCAGTAGGTGAAAAATCTTGAAAATAAATGACTTGATCAAATGTTAATTCATTGCTGCTGCATCACATTTGCAGGTGATGTGGGAACACTTAGATCCAGTCTTGCACACAAAAAAAAAAACAGCTGCCATATATATAACAATCTCTTCTGTATATGATGAATCCATCTAGTGGGGGCAATCTTTTTTTTAACTTTTAAATTAATCTTTTAAAAAAACCAAACGTTAAATCTTTGATATAGTAACTTGATCTAGTAGATCCATTCATTGTCTAAAATTTGCTCTTTGACTTGCTATGTAGTAGCTCTTATATTATTGCTTCGAGAGAATAAAAGATTATTGGAGATAAATTATAAATGTGTTCAGCAGATTAAATTTGCGCATGGATAGTAGTTGCATACTAGATTTAAAGCATGATTACACTACCACACCATGTTTATATAGGTAGATTATCTGAACATCTGTATTGCTTACTAATATGTGGATCGGTAATAGCATAATACATTCTTATTGGAATCTAAATGATTTAGTCATGCTTATGAACTGCATAAACTGTAATATGTTGTACTTTTAGTTAATTTTCTCAAACAATGTTATAGTAGTGTTGATGAAACTAAAAAAGAATATTATTTCTTTTAAAGCTTACTCATGAAATACAAAAATGTGCGCGCGCACACTCTCACTCAGTCTCACTCTGTCTCACTCACTCACTCTCTCTGTCTCACTTGCTCGCTCTGTCTCGCTCGCTCGCTCACTCTCTCTGTCTCGCTCGCACTCTCTCTGTCTCGCTCGCTCACTCTCTCTGACTCGCTCTGCAAAATGTTTTATAAATCAACATGATTGATTTTAGGGAAAACGTTTATTTTTTATTTAGTTAGCTGCTGTTCTAAAATAAAACAATTATTGTCCTATAGTAAGAACTGGTAAGTGTGAATCATGTAAAACAAGTTTCTACTTACTGTTCATTATAAAATAATTACTTAATTTTAGTCAGTTCCAAGTTAGAAAAAAAACTATGTATATAGATGCATCGTGATGCAGTTTCATACTTGAAATAAAGAGAAAAATTGAATAAGCATATGGAAATTTTTGTTGACTTTAAAGTCAGATTTTAAAACAATTCAAAATGCAATTAATTTTATACTTTGTTATATTGATTTTAGATGATAACATGGCATGTTTCGTGATGTTCTAAATTATTTATATTCTAATATTTCATGTGGAGAACTTATCACTAATTGCTAAATTTCTAGTGTTATGATATTCTTGTCTATGATGTATGACACAAAAATACAAATCTTGTTTTGACTCTTGTTTCTTGACCAGTGAAATTGTATTTAACCTAATGAGAATTTAATTTACTATGGCAACACTTAGGCTAAATTATTAATGGCTGAAATGATAAAACTGGTTTTGACGCAAGGAAAGATTACAGCATTTTCTATTAACAATCAAAATGATAGATAAATTACAAAAAAAACTACTTATGATGTATTTGCATGTAGCTTTGCACACAAATTTGATTTTAGTGTGTCACAAATGTAAAAGCTGCATTGAAATCTTGAATCTCTTAAACAGAAAACTGTAGTACAAATATATTTTAATTCGTCATACTGAAAAAAAAAAAAATTGCTTTTATTTAGGTTTTCCCAAATATATTATCTGAAACTACTATTGTTATTTAGTGGATACGGTTATGATGTGTACCCCTTAAACAAACTACGCTACACAACAGCGAGAGTGAAACCACCAAACAACAAACACTAATGACTTAACTTCCAAAAAATATATTATACCCAGCAGTGATATATTACAATCCTATCATGGGCAGTTGATACAGTTAGATCCAGATACCTGTTACTCACAGGTAACTAAACTCAATCCAACACTGCAATACAATAAATAGGTAGCCAATACAAAAACTTATCTGAAGTTGCTGACAGTCAAAGCTGCTCTGGATATGGTCCCTCTGGTTGGTTGCTTGGTTGAGAAATCTGTTGTCTTCTGTCTTATTTCAAATGTCTGTTACAGGTACTGCTTGATATCCACTTGTGGGTTAACAGTTCTTCTGAGAAAGGGTCTAGTAACAGTACATTTAGTTGTTTTTTCATTGTATGCATCTTCACAATTTTAGCATGGTATGCCACTTTTTACTCAGTGTATGACAGAATTTTTTAAAGGGATATTATGCAAAGGTGATAGGGCAGCAGGAATTCTAGAATGTTGCTGATGGTTCTTGACTGTGGTAAGCTGCTGCTGTCAGTTTGTAAAAATATCAAATTATTTCAACTGTCATTTTTGGTGTTTAACTCCTTTTAAGTAATTTTCTTATGACTCAGAACTTATTTGTTGCTATCACTTTCTAAAGAATGCTGGGCCACAGCACATATCTCAGGGCCACGAGAAGCAATTAGGGCACAGGGGGCATTTTTGCTATTGTAAATATTAGCACATTTTCAAACTAATTGACAGTTAATATTAGGCCCCTATTTAGTTCTTTGGCCAGTTTCTTATGAGTTACTCTGAGTAATATTGTTTCAGTATGCAACAGCCTTCCTTGGCCTTGAATTTACCATGGTACATAAGGTATTTCAAAGTTTGGTGGGTTCCAGTTACATGTCATGCCATTTCTTTTATTTTTCTTATTTAGATTTTAGAGGTTATGGTGGTGCAAGGGGACTAAAAACCTAAAGTGTTCGAGAAACCCTGATCTAGCTAATTATTTTATCTGATGGACAAATAGAACATTTTTAGTTATCAGATCTTATCTCAACTTTCAGTTGATAAGTGACTTTAGTTTTTTGTAACACTTATGATAACAGTATTTGCAACAAATCATCATGTAATCTGATCTAAGTTTTAGCAGCAGTTAAGTGCATTTGGATAGTTTCTCTACATTAGCACTTATATTCTGCAAATCATACTCTTCACTAAAGAGATGATTCAGATATTGCCAGCAAAATATGATATAGAAACATGATGAAAAATTGTGATTGGTGTGTCACTGGATTCCCTGTTTGTGTGTGTGAAAATCATGACTGTTAGAGACGCCCTTTGAAGCTGTTCACAAGTTCACCTAACCAACTTTAGTTGGGCCTGCTGATTGATAGACATTGTTTTCTGAATTTTAAAAGTAAAATGCACGCGTTAATTGATCGACAGAAAATATTTGGGTTTGATTATGTGACTGAAGTAAGTTTTTTTTTTTTTTTTTTTAATGTTTTGGGGCAAAGCGTTTTTAGTTGTAGAATTTAATATTTAATTTGAAATGTTTAACAAGATTAAAAAAAATCAAAAGTGGGATAATTTAGATGTTTTCCAAGTTCTGTTATTAGCAAGTTATAAAATTAATTTTCTAAGGGATTATATGAATTTGTTTCCTCACATAATTCATATTTTATAATAATTATAAGTTATCAGATCTTATAGGTATGGAAAGTAACTTGTGAAGTTCTTTACCAGCACCACAACCTATGACCAAGTATAGAATGGGGGATACTTATCAAGTGTTGTTATCTATATTAATCAAAATGTGTTCATGTCAAATTATAGAAAGTAAAGCTCACATGCAAAATGAAAGAATTGTTTGTTTTTTGCTTTAAACTCTTTATTACATCTTATTTAAATATATTAGGAGAAGTCAAGTAAAACCCAACTGCAACATCATCACTAATAGTATCAAGCTGGGTTTTATTTGAATGTCTCTAGTATTTGCTTTAAAGATACTCATTTTATTTTTGTTTTTCCTTCATCTTTATTATACTTAATTTCAACATTTAGTACTGTTGTTGCATTGTTTTTCTTTTTGGTTGGTTTCATTAGGAAATCACAGGCATCAAAGATTGCATTTAAATTTTAAAAAAAATGAGAGCGAAATTATAAAATAAATAGGCTTCCTTTCACAATGCTCAATATCAAAATCATCTTATAATCTGTGTTTGATAATTATCTGTCAAATCAGTTAATTGTGACTTGTTTAAGATTATTAATGATAGGTTTTAATTCTTTGTAAGCTGTTTTTTTTTTTTTTCATTTTTTTAAATGAAATTCATTAAATCTTTTTAAAAGTTAGATGATTGCATCTCTGTCTCTCTATTTCTACTAATACTATTGTTACCCTAAAAGCAGAAGAGTTTTTGAAGTGTCTAATAAAAAGGGGAAGTGGGTGGTTGGTTGCATAATAGACGAAGTACTTTCTTTTGTAATTTTGAGAATTGATTATGATTTAAAGTTAGGTGATTGATTCATTCAAACTATTCAATATTTAATTATTACTTTTAGACCGCTTTTTTTTTCTCTAAATTTGTTTGATGTGTGAAACATGGAATAAATCTGGCCTTCCAGGATAGTCTTGTATGAAAATACTAAGCATTGTTGGTCTAATCATTAGATTTATGGAACTGCTTAATATTACAACATTCGTTGTAGTTTATTTTTTCTGGTTCTATTTGAAATTTGTTTTTATTTCTATAACATGCAAAGGATTCTGTTATAATTGGTTATTGATAGTGAAACATCATAATCAGGTGCTTGCTCATGAAATATTTCTTACCAGTCATTACTTCAGATAATCAGATCACTTTGTGGTGGTAATAGAATATTTACTCTTTTACAAAGAATGGAGTGCTTGCTATTGCTTGCAAGTGTAACTTGATCTTTGATTTCAGAATTTCTTAATAAAATCTTTTCACTAACAGCATCACAAAAGTTTTACTTTTAGAGAATTTATTTAGTTTGTTAGCTATTTGTAATGATATGGAACCAAGGCTTTATATAGGAAGCTATGTTTTGATATAATTATTTTTTTGTATTTTAAGGAATACAAATAAGTCATCACCTATTACTGATAGCAAGTAATGTTAAAAAATAAACAACGTCATTATTGGTTTTCCTTTGTTAAATACAGACTTGAAGAGTAATCCACACATTATTTGAACAGAAAATGCTCAACTAAAAGGAGTATAAATGTTGCATTGGGATAAATACCTCCCCAAAAAAAGAAATTGGAAATAAATGTCAATAGTTGCAACCTTGTTTGGTTGCTTTGAGTTTGAGAATTTTTATTTTAAAACAAAGTTGGTTTATTGTGGAAATATACTAAAATTGATTTTGTTTGTTTGTTTTTTTCTTCAGATTAATTAGAGTTTTTGTATAGAGAATATATATTTCTAACATGAGTGAATTGCCTGTTAAACTAAAATTTATCTTAATATAAAATAAAAATAAGATCTGTTACAAAAACAAACAAACCACAAATAACACTGGCAAAGTCTTTCAACCAAAACCATATTATTATTATTAATAGAATATTTTGCAATAATTTTAATGTGAAATATGTTTGGGAACAATTAAGTTTTTGAAGTCTTTCTACCTAAATGGTTTTACCAAATGACCTCCAAAAAAACAACAACAAACAAACAAACGATTATCCTGGTATGTCACTGAACTTTTTTTAAAAAAAAAACACTAGCACATGTCTTGCATGAGGACTTTATTCTTGTATGGTTTACTATAGAAGTTGTCAGATTAATGATATGGTACTTATGAACTTTTACTATTTATAATAGGATTTAATATCATATCTGTATTGCATCTTTTCATTACTTTAGATTCTTTAAAGTACAGTTCATATATTTTTTTTCTTTTCCTGTTATAACAAACAGATGCTATTTGAAGCTACCAACCTATTGAGAATATTCCAGAACAGTTAATCCTAGCAAATTCTTGCCATATACATAATTGTTTATATTTTGAAGCTATCTTGTCTATTAGAAATTTTTTTGAATGATGGTTTGTTTCTGATCATTCCTAATCAATACAATGTGATCTTCTCTATAGTGTCATAGAATTTATGTAACTACAGATTTTATAGGAGAAGACTGCACACTCAACTGCAGATGATGTTACTCATTTTTGGTTAAGTTAACATGGCAGAGCAGGACATTATTTTACTTAAAAAAATAAATAAACTGACTGTTTATTAACTGGATGATAAGACAATATAATAGTAGTTTACTGCATATATAAAGTGGAAGAGAATGATTGCAAGCAATTTTGATATGTTAGCTGATATTATAGTTTCTTGCTCTATTAGAATATTTTTGCCATTAAATTATAGATGCTTAGCCTGCACAGGAATAAGATAGTTGCTTGATGCTTATTCTTTTTTCATATATGCAGGAGATTCTTTCAAGATCAAAGAGTAGGATAGAAATTCATAAATTTTTGTTTTGACCTGGCCAACAATTTTAATCCTTTAAATGCCTATAATTTATAAAAGGAAAATTCTTATTAGTGCTGTCTGTCACATGCAAAAATGTTGCACATGCATTTTAATATTTTTAAAAAAATAAACAAAGTAAAGCTATGAGAGATCTGATATTTTTATTTCTTCGACATTTATCCTGAGAAATAATAACTTTAACATAATGGTCAGTATTCCAAACATTTTTAAAAATAAAAAAAAAATATATTTGCAATTCTAGTTTCTAATTTTTAAAAAAAAAATTATAGGATTTCTACTGCCATTACTACTAATTATTTTTTAAAAATAGCATATATTTCAGAGTTGAGTATTGAAATTATTGCATGTAGATTATTGCTAAAGGGCAAAAGTGAAAGACTTTCCTTGGATAAATTGGCAGAAGGTTTAGTGGATTATCATAGGGAATTAGTATTCTGACCCACACATGCAACATCAGATGAAAGGCCTTGTGGACGAAGATGATTTCTTGGTGAAAATCTCCCTTGTACTCAACACGCTACACTGACTAGAACTAAATGTCACCAGAATGCCAGGGTTGAACTTTGTGGCTTTTCAAGAGATTGGAATCTGTTAACTCTTGTCTAATCGGCTGGGCTAAGATGCAATTAAGTTAGGACTAAACATAATAGGATCTGGATGTAAATCAAGATTTGCCTTTTGATTGAAAACTATGCAGATTAAAAAAAATTTTTTTTAATTAATTCTGTACAGTAATAAGGGGTTAGATTGGAAAGGTATAACATGTTTTCAAGAAATGTGATTGCATTCAATAAAAACAATAGTTTTTTTAATAAAATATACCTTATCTCTGGTTTCATTTGTTAGGCCCCATGTTTTCTTTACTTAGTTTTGGAACTTGTTGATTACTGTTAAACCCTGAATTTGACAAGTTGGTATTCCTGTTGTTATTTGTGAATTTAAAAAAAAAAGATTTTAAAAATTTGAGCATTAAATTAAAAAAAAAAAAATAATTAGCAGATTTTTAAAAAATCTGAATCATTGGAAGAAAACAGGTAAGACTGGATTGTTTCTTTGATCACTTTGCCAAAAAATATCTTAATAAATCGAGAGCAATTTTTTCTGCAGATTTGGTTAAACAACTATATAAGCTTCCTACTGCTTATAAATCAGAAATTATATTTTACATTGCTTAGTACTGCCTTTATACAGTCGTCACTAGGATTTTGAATTCTCATCATGTGCTCATAGAAAGTCAGTCTCTAATAAAACTTGTAAATTCATTGATTTGAATGCCTTAGAATTAATAGTTCTTATCCTTTTATTTATAGTGGGGCGGGGGGATTATCCAAAATTCATACTATAGCTGGGTCATGGACTTACATCAGTTTCAGAGAGGCTTGAAAGAAACAATACTGTTGGTAGAATACAGCAATGTACAGAGAATCTGTATTGCTGCTACTGTATATAATTAGGTTAACACTCTACCATTATAGTAATTTTGTACATATTTCATATGCTGTCTTTCGCATCTTTAAATAATATCTTCCATCATTTGTTACAATTAAAACTTCGTTTCTTATTTTAATTCTGAAATCAGATTATAGACTTGAATTTACTCATTTGTCTCAGTTAAGAGAATTTTTCTCTTTCCCCTTTCAGAGTGAATTATTGTGAAATTTACTTTCTGCAAAAAAGAAACAGAACAACCATGAGAAAAAAAATTGCTATATTTATTGAAACCTTACTGAATTAACAGAATTAGAGAAAAACAAAAACATCCTTTTTCTTATGAAGAGGCTTTCATTATGGTAATTAGGCTAGATTTATTATGTAAAATTGTTGTTAAAAATTTAAAATTAAAATTTTTTAATTTTTAATTCAAAAAAGAAAAAAAGTATTTTGTTGAAATTCTCGCCTCTGGAAAATCCTGCTTTGATATTTCTAGTGGAGGAGAGAATAGCAATTAAAAGTTTTCTTGACAAAGCTTCCAATACAGTTTTACTTAATACATTGCTTTTAAAATCAATTTTTCGTAGTAAATTGCAGATAATTTTTTAGAAAAATAATAGAAAGAATAGTAATAGAATGAAGAGAAAACTGACGTAATAACAATTCTTCGATGTTATTATTATTATTATATATATTATTATTATTATTATTACCTTTAAAACCTTTTCTCTGTTTAGGAAAAAAGTCGGAAATTCACTTCCTTTAATGGGAATGATTTTTAAGTTTTAAATTTGTATAATTTTTTTTTTTTTTTTGAGAAAAACAGGAATGTGTAAGTAAATGCCAAAAATAAAGTAAAAAAAATAGAATATAATGAACTTGTGTTGAGAAGCTCTCTGAAAATGTATTTAATGATTTAAAAAATATCTTTATATGAACTTAGTTGTTCTTTCAAAAGTACTAAAGGAAAAAAAAGAAATTAAATTCTAGAACAACTTAATTGTAGTTCAACTGTTTTCTCATTATTTGATGTATACTATTTTGTGAGTTTTCTGTGTGCATGTATATTTGCCAAATTTAAAGGGTATTTTCTACTTTAGTTAATATTTTCTAAATTTTAGCATTTTGTATCCATTTCCTTGCTGTGTTCTATTGGTAGATCTATAAGATAGTAACCATGGTAACCATTTCAGTCATTGTTGCCATTTAAATTATTTTTGTCTTAACTCAGTCTATTTGCTATTTGTGTTGGTTGGAATGTTATGTTTTTATTACTTTTTGGGTCAAGAATGTTTAAATGAATTTTCATAGCAAAAATAAATGTATTTTTTGGAAGCTATTTCCTGCTAATAAGCCTGAATTACATGCCTAATGAATAGGGAGATTGGAGAGACTACATTTAATTTCAGTTTCTACATTGTTGGACTGAAACTCATGTAAATTGTGCTTTAAAAATGAAAAAAAAATATATCTCATTTTTTAATCTTAGTTATAGCAAGGAACTAAAATATTTAAAATCTCTTGTTTTGTGTTGAAAATGTAGGAATTTAACTTCTGGAATTAAGCATTGACTTGTAGGTTTGAAACCTAATTTGGAAATGAATGAAAAAACACATACTAACAGCATGTAACACTACAACCCTTGATTTAAAAACAACAGTGAAGCATAAAAACATGTGATTTAAAATGTGTTTCAAAATAGCTACTCATTTATATAAAATTGTGGATATAATGTATTTAGTGTTAATGAAATCCACAATGGTAGACCATAGATGTGATTGAAAACTCCTGAAGATCAGTTGTAAAATGGCATCAGGCAGGTTGAATTTTCTGCATATTTCCTTGTTTCATAGTCACCAGCCAAGGCTGACTAAGGTAATACCTGTTTGCATGTGCATGATGAATAGATGATCAGAGGATTGGCCCTACAGAATAGGTTACTTGTTGCTAAGAAGATCTAGCATCACTTGCTGGAAGTTGGCAGATCTTTGATATTTTGATAAATCATTAGTAACTGACTTCTTATAGGATTACATGCCTGATGTTTATTTGTTGAACATCCTTTGGACAACTATTATTACTATATGAGATTGGTTTGGACAAGGGTCAAATGACAGCAGGTGATGCTTTCTGGTGAAAATTTGTTTAGTATGGGCTTCTCTGAAGTGTATGCTGTTCAGCAAGAGTATTATAGTGATGAAAATGCATTGGTATGTAGATGGTTTGTTGTTGACAAGACCCCTCTTGTGATGATGGTTTAACTTTACCTGACTAACTCTTCAGAGATCCTAGATGAAATTTCAAGACTAATAGTTCTACCATCTCATAAACAACTGGAACCAGAGTTTGTTTCAGGATGATACTGTCAGGCCACAGTGGATAGGATCATTGTTGCATATCTTAGGACTGACAATATTACTACAATGTACTGGCCAACTATTTCCCCAGAAAACTTTCTCCCATTGAGCATCTATTGTAAAGCTGTAAGGCTGAGTCTTCCTCCACACTTGTAAAATCTGAGCAAACAATATTAGGTATATGATCAAATGTCACTTCATGCACAGACCAACCATATGCTATCTGCCTACAGTTTGAGTTAAACCACATCTAGTGCTGACTATGCCAGTCATGTAATTTTTAATTTCTTATGATGCCTGTACAATTCATAACAACATTTCCTATTAACACATAATAAAATCCAGGGTTAATTTTGTTGGAATAAACTTTTTTTATATAACTTTTAATAGTTTTGTGCTGCTTCAGAAATGGAATTTGACAAATTCATATAATACTTAACTCTTTAAGTCAGTGTCTGGTTGATCATAAGGAAATAAAGGTGGATTTAAACAGTAATCTAAAGCAAAACTATTATTTATGATATCTTGAAATATTTTAAATTAAGAGAAACAAATATAAAGATATGCAAAGCAGAATTTTCATGATTGCTGTAAAACTTTATTTCCTCTCTCTCACAGTAGAGTGGAGTGAAGAAGTTATTCAGATTACAGTTAATTTGAAAGTTGACAGAAATGGAGTCATGACTAGGTATACTATCCAAATTATTAACAAGAAGAGCTTATACCATTGATTATTTCCCCTCCCTACATCTTGCATGTGTGTTGAAGGAAACTAATATTTTTACTCCATCTGCATATGACGACAAATTTGCTTTCATCTGTTTTTCTGTTGAAATGATTGATCTGTCTGTCGTTTGTTTTGTTTAATTCATGTGCCCCTATTCATAGCCATTTTGTTTTTTTTTTTTTATTAATTTGTTTAAAATTTCATTTTAGTTGTTATGAAAAACGTGACAAATTTGATGATTTACAGATTGTCAGTGTCTTGTTTTAAAGGAGTTGTGGTGAAAAACATGGAACACATTTATCAGGGTTTCTTTGCTCTTTCAGCATAATTATAAGAGAAAGGGTCAATAGGCCATCTGTTGTTCCTAGATCTCTCCTTTGGAGAATGAAAAACTATTTACTGTGAATGTTCCACCATACAAATATTTAATTTTGTCCTAGAAATATTTCTAAAAATAGCTGCTAAATACATTTTCTTGCAACAATTTTCACTGTTTATATTATTTTGTAATGTAATTAATTATTAATCAACTTAAAAATAATTATCACTGTTTTTCATTTCACTGCAGAGAATTAATATTTTAGTTGGACAGCAAAACTTGTGCTAGTACAGATATTAAACATTCTGTAGACATGTCTATTTAAAAATATTTTTGGTCACAATATTTGTTTGCTTTTGTTTGCAATAAAATTTAAATGGGATAGAATTTTTATAAATTATTATTAGTGCAATTTTATAATAACCCATCTAGAAAATTTTTACTAAAGAAGAAATCTACAACTTTACTAATGCAGAAAAGATGAGGATATATCTGCTTTGCATGTTGAGGCTTGTGAAAATTTTTGTTAAGTTCATTAGGTACTGTAATACTTCTTTTAAGACTGGCTCTTTTTAATTATTAAAAAATAAAAATACTAAATTCTCAAAGTCTAAATTGAACACTTTAAGTAATTAACTGCCATGAGAGTAATGGTGATGATGCTGCGGTGCCTCTTTAAATAGTTGTAAGTTCAGAAACTTCACGTGGATTGACAGCAGTGTTTATCTTTTTTTATCTTTTTGTGGTTGTGTGAAAGTTCTTGTATGTGTGCGTATCTCTGAGGAGAAGGGAGTGGAGGTTGGTGGCTGAAGCTGTGGGGACCGAAACCCGGTGTGTTTATCTTTTTTTTTTTTTTTTTTGTGTTTATCTTAACCAAATTAATTTGAAAAAAAATGTTGAACCTTTAAACAGTAGGCCAGGGTTTGATTTCAGCTGATAGATTATTATTTTTTGTATTTAATAAGTATCATCAACTTAAGAGATTCTATTTTGAAGTTCTTAACTAACATTTTGATTATAAAGTTTTTTTTTTTTTGTAACTGCATAGTAACCTATTTTAGCTTGGATACTTAACTGTATAGTTGTGTATTAAAATATATTTTAATTTTCTTGTGAAGAAAAAGCTGATAGGCAGGCTCCTTTTCTTTAGTTGGCATTTGATTGTGAATTTTATTTCTATCACTTGCCTGTGGATCCAGACTGAACTGTTTGTCTAGGCTATCATGTATATATATATATATTTAGCGAAAACAAACTAGGAAGTAAAGAGTGGTGGTCTTCACTAGCTTGAAAGGATACAACTACACCATGTTTTTTCTCTCTCCTTTTGTTTTGCATTTATGATTTGATTAGTAAGTGCCCTGCCAATAAATAATGAAAATATCAATTTATTCCATTGTAACCGTTTTATCTATTTATAAAAATACCTTACATGGTTTTTAACCTAATTCAACATTTGATAGTTTATTTTGAATACCTAAAATGGATTTAAATAGTGAGATTGTTGACCAACCAAGGTGACATTTTGGTGAAATAAAATCACAGGAACAATTAAAAATAATTTTATCTTGTGCATTTATTATTATTACATAGTTTTTGTTGTTTTTTTTTTTTTGATACAGAACAGTTGTTTGCTAGCTGGCCTAAAGTATGCTACATTATATTTTCTAGAGAATGTTAAAGGCTTCCTGGAAAAAAGTTTTTTTTTAAAACTATTGTTTTAGGTTTTCATTAATGTATGGAACAGAGCTATGTATGCATGTCTCTGAAGCAGCATAGGATAGCAATAAGTTAAGAAGTTATAAAAGAGATTGCAATAGATTTTGGTGGGTATCATGCAAATAATCATTGAGAGAATATACACTGTTTTAATTGATTATCTAACACTGATAATGAATGTATGAATTTAATAATAAAAATTTTAATTTAAAAACTTCTGAAATTTCAGGTGGTCTTAAAATTTTGCACCTTTGTTTTCAAAATTTTAACAAAAATAAAATAATTAAAATGGTTAATAAACAGATTATTTTGAACTATATCTTAGTTTATAAACTGGAGAAAATTTAACTTGGGCACAAAAAAAATACGAAAGAATTTTACATATATAAGTTTACTAAATAAAAAAAATCTGAGCTTTTATTTTTAAATTTTAATGTTCAAACTCAATAATAATAATAATAATAATAATAATAATAATAATACCTCTTTCAAAGAAAACAAGAAGCAGCTTCAGACATTTTTGGCCAAATCAGATTGTGCTATTTATTTATCTTAATGTAATAATCTCATCTCTGAATCGGATAATGTATTAAAGCTGGGTGTTTGTCAGGGATTTCTTTGACATCCTTGTTTTGAATTTGATCAGAATAGGTACTTGCTTCTTATCTGGTTTAATTGTTACAGCAGATACCATTCAGCACTTACAGTGGTAAAAATTATTAATTTTTTTGTTTGTTTTTCTTAAGAAATATTTAAACAACTGAATGTGCAATTTTGATGCTATTCCAATATTTTCAAATATTTTTCTCAGTTATACAGTTTTTTTATAAACTGTAATGTATATTATGGTAGCATAGCTGTTGTTGATATTAATGAATCAGTAATGTATTAAAGCTAAGTTTTTGCTAGCTCATGTTTTTTGCTTTGTGTTTCAGTGCTAAATTGCACTTTCAAACTGTGGTCACCATGGTATCCTCCCACTGGTCTTGTCTTAGCTAATATTTTCTATTGAAGGACAATTTTCACTGTTTACTGGTTAATATCCTCCTCTTTTTTTTTTTTTATAACAAATATATGGACATTACTTTTGCATCATTTACTTTTGTTAATGTTGTTTGTACTTTTTTACAGTAGTCAAATACTTACTATGCTAACTTAAAATATACTCTGGAGGTGGTAAATAATGGAAAATTCTTTCTTTGATACCCTTTATATTCACAATGAAAACCTTTGTTTTCAGTAAATCTACATACATCTTTCATTTGACAGTCAACCCAGTGTATTTAATTTTGTTTTCCTTTGAACTGTAAAACTTACAAAATTTATTAATTTAAAAATAATCTTCATAAAGGCAAGAATAAACTTTATAAATAAAATTTTACAGCAATATGGTTTTCTATATAGTCCTTCACTTCTAATGTATGTAAAGTTTTTGCAAAACTGTTCTGCTTAAAATGAGTTATTCACTTGAAAATTTCGTAAATGGAGTTTCATTCACTTGATTAAAGAAGTTTTTAATAAAGCTTTGTACCTCGCGGTATCTCTTCATGGAACTAGTTTAATTTTCAACACTTAATAGAAGTAATTTATTCTTTTGTTTTAAAGACTATACCCATCCCTAAGATATAGTCACACATTGTTTACCTTGTTCAATGTAAGTCATGTTAGCCCATGTGGTGTGTACCATGAGTGAGAATTCAGCTCTTTTGAATCTTGTTTCTTTTTTAATTCCAATCATTCATTTATTTTGGATGATGTCAAAATAGTGACCATATCTTGTTTGAATTTTGAATTCAAAAATCTATCTTCATTAATTAAGCCTCTAAAAACATACTGGTAAATAAATGAAGATGCTTATTAGTTAATTGTTGTTGGGAATTAGTTATTAATTAATCTATTTGAGTAATTGTGAAGTAAACAGCTTTAAAGAGTTAAACACATTTTAGAGATATCTGGAAAATGAAAATTTATTCTAAAATAGCCTAGTGTAAGGTCTGGTTTCTCAAAATATAATGAAATTTTCAAATGGTGAATACTGATAATAAAAATTGGAATTTTTTGTTGTTGTTTATGAGGTTGACTTATCAACTTTTTATTCTCCATTGCTATACAGCAAGTGATTTAGAAGTTTTGAAGATATTTGCTTAAATGATCAGATCTTATATTATTTAGTTAAATACTTTACATAACAGTAATATTGATGTATTATTTAAATATATTTGTTTACTGTTTTTTTTTCTTTTTTCTGAAGACTTTAGATCAAATCATTGGGGGATAGGCATGTAGATTTAGAATGTTTATGTTAATGTAGATTCTCAACTGTGTAGCAATAAATTTTAATTCTGTATCAGTTGTGAATGATTAGTGAGTCTCACCAGCAACATTCAGGGATCATGCTACCCACTCACCAAATCGCTAGTGGCGATTAACGCTCCAATCTGGCGAATATATTTCCTAACCTGACAAAAAATTTGGTGAACAGCATATTTTATTGAGTTAAATAAACCATTGAATTCATATCAGTGAAGGTCATACACTCCCATCCCTTATGCTCTTCAAAAAAAAAAAAAGAAAAAAGTTCCATTAAGTTCAATCTCCTGGCCCCTTCAATTTCTGGTCAAATCAAGCTTTTGTTCTGTTTGGGAATTAATGTGGGTGTGAGGTGCACACACACTATTCAGGCTTTATGTGAACAGTGAAGGAAGCTATAGTCCTCTGGGTCAGCTTGCCCTGGTGTCGCCTGCCCCCCCCCTCCCCCCTGGACAGTGGCCAAAGGTGGCATGGATAGTATTGTTTTGAATATTTTGTTGCTCTGTTATATTGAATGCAAAAATAAATACAATATGTTAATTTTAATAACTTCATGATACAGCGTGATAATGGGTTACGTTGCAATTAGTTCCACCCTTTGCAAAAAGAACCCCCCTCCCGCGCTAGAATCCTGGGTACGGGCCTGTAGTGAGTGGCGGCGGTGCGATGAGTCTTTTCAATTTTTGGTTTGGTCGGAAATGGCCTGGTGATGGAGAAAGTTCTGAAGAACATACCAAGAGGCAGAAGTGCCCTAATGATGGGAATTGTGACAAGACTGATAGTAGGTATCTGGAACAGAATGCACAGACTTCTACTGGTAGTGGTATCTCGATCACTGGCAGTCAAGCATGTGTGTCTGTCTACTGTTATAACGTCGTCAGGTTTGCGCCAGATAAAATCTGTTTGGTTTAAAGAATTTCCCTGGTTAAAAGTCAGGGAAAAAAACTTCTTTTGTAAAGTTTGCATTGGTGCAGGTCGGAAAAAACATTTTCACAAAAGGGAAAAACACCAGAAATCCAAAAAAGGACGACGTAATTAAACATGAAAAAACTGTCGATCACAAGTTTGCCGTGGTTGACTGCAACCCAAAGGCAGTGCAACAGGCTGCCAGAGCCAGTGCTTACTCAGCAGTCAAGGATGCAGTCATCGCAACCATGAAGAACGTGTATTTCATTGCGAAAGAGGACCTACCAAAACAACTTATGGTTGTTCTGCAAAACCATACAATGTTAAAGGTATGATTTTTCTCTGGGTCACCCTTTTAATAATCTTAGGTAATAGTTTACAGAATTTTTTCTAGAAAATGCAAGGTCAGTGGAGGAAGAAATCAGAAATTTTATTTTTGATAAGTGATTTTATTTTTAATTTTTATTCATAAAAATAAATTAGTTTATTTTCTGACCAGTCATTCTAGGATACAATTACAATTATATACAAATTACTTTATTATACCTAACATATACATGTAGTTATAACTGAGAATTTCATCAGTTTAAATATAATTAATTTTGTATAAAAAAGTATTACACTACAAAATGTACAGCATGTGAATTCAATAAATTTAGCTTTAATTAACCTGCATGCCATGACAATGAGAACATGACTCATCTGATTCAAACTGGCTTGCTGTGATAAGTTTATTTTGTGTTGTTCCTTTCTCCTTTCAGGGATGCAAAGCTCTTGAAGTTCTGAAGGAGGACCAAAGGGTAATGTACACAAGCCATGATTCAATAGATGAGTTCATAGACTGCTTAGCACAGATAATGGAACAAGAAGTTTTGAGGAAGGCAAGATCATCTAAGCTGTATGGATTGATATTTGATGAGAGTACAGATGTCAGTATCTCTCAGAACTTAATCATATACATAAGGTGCATTGCTGATGGAAAAGCTAAGAACCATTTCCTTTCTTTGTCAGCCCTTCAGAAAGGAGCAAAGGCAGAATATATCTATAATGAGGTCATTGCTATTCTTGAGCAAAAGGGGCTTCCAAAGTCTGATTTAATTTGTCTTGGCACTGACGGTGCCAGTGTAATGACTGGGATACGTTCAGGAGTTGCAACACGTTTCAAGCAGGATAATCCCTTTGTCCTATCATACCATTGTGCTGCTCACAAGTTGGCCCTGGCAAGTGGTCAGGCTGCAGCATCTATCCCCTATCTTGTCAAGTACCAGGACAATGTCAGTAATTTAGCTAAGTATTTTGAAAAGTCTGCCATCCGTCAGAGAGGGTTGACAGAAGACCAGAAAATCTTGAATGAAAAAGAACTCAAAATGAGAGAGTTTCAGCACAAGATGGCTTACATTTCACGACTGTTTGGACAGCTTGATCATTTGCCTCCAGTCAGATGAAAAAAAAATTTAAGGACAATGCCAGGTCAGATGGCCTTCTCAAATTTATTGCCAAGTTTGACTTCATAGCAATTTCCCATTTTCTTTTTGATGCCTTGACCCATCTAAATAGGCTTTGCTTGAGCCTGCAGTCCTCTCATCTCCTGTATGCTGATGTCACCATCTTGATAAAGTCCACCTGTGCTGCACTAGAGGGTCTCAAACAAAAAGGTGGTATACACTTGACTGCTTGTCATCACTGCCAAACAATTATGAGAGTCTCAGTGAAATAGTTTACAAATCTAACAATGTATCAGCAAGAAGCAAATAGAAACATTCAAGATAGTCAGGTCCTGCTTTCTTGAAAAGGTAGTTGAAAATCTGAAATCAAGATTTTCTGTAGATGATGATCTTGTTCTTTCAACATTGGATGTACTTAATACAGAGAAACTTGTAGATGTGACCGAGGCTGATCTGGAGACTTTTGGGTCGGACAGTCTTCAGGTTCTCATTGATCACTTTGGCAGTCAGTGTAAGAGTGGCACAGGTGCGGTACATGACCCTGTGATTGTCAGTGCTGAGACACACACTGTGTGGGAAGCCTTTAAACAGATTCTGTACCAGCATAGAAAACTTACCTGTAGTGAATTCTGGTGCATGTTCTTTAGGAGGTATAGTGAGGCTTTCACAAATATCAGAACACTGTCAAGTGTATATTTACTTCTGCCTCCCACCACTGTTGATGCTGAGAGAGGGTTCAGCTTGCAAAATTTAATCAAAACAAACCTCTGAAATAGAACCACTGTGGAGAACCTGGACAGACTCATGATGATTAAGGCAGAAGAACCTCCTCTTCAATCTTTTGATTTTGACAAACAAAGCCTTCAGTCTATGGACTGGAAAGGACAGGAGGGCTTTTCTTCCTTCTTTCCTCAAAAAAGTTTCTGCATCTCGGGCACAGATCCAAGAGAAGGAATAGTTTTTTTTTATGAACGGCATAATTAGTGAAAGTGTGGGGTACTAGTCCTGGCCTTAATAGAAAATTTCTGAAATCAATGTTCATTGTTGTTCACCATGACTGAGCTTGTCCAAGATGTACATAACCATTGTATAGTTAGCTGACTATAAAAGGCAGAAGGCAGAATTCTGTTTTACTTTGAAATTGAAGTTTTAGTAAGAAGAGTTAGACTAAGACTTCACTTTTACATTATGATCTTCTGTCTTCTCTTCTTTTTTTTTTTGCATGTAGATGTGGCTAGAATTGGCAGAATTTGGCTAGTTGTGGCTAAAAGTTTTTTTGACCTAGCTCCAACCCTGAACATTGTTTAACAGATTAAGCAAGATGATATAAATCTGTCAAAAAATCCTGGAATCCATGCAATCTATGAAGCATGTACAGCCACCTGATCTTTAGTTTGCTGAGAGCACGCTGAATTCAGCATTTTGATTAATGCTTTAGTTTAAATGTCACACGCACATAATATATATCTATATGTTCCTGGTGCAGGTATACTGTGACTTTGCAAAATGTCGAATTATTTCATCAGAAAAAAATTTGTAAACCTCTCGCGCAACTACACTAGGAAAAAAAATTTAAAAAGAACAATTTAGCATACATGCTAGTTTTTCATTCTTCAAATTCAAAGCATCATTCAATTTGTAAAAATTAACAATTTATTTGAAATGTTATTAGTGCTTGTTGCTTTAGTGGCATTAACTAATGCTGACTGGCCAACAAAATACAGCATTCAGGTAAAGTGGACTCAAAGTTGATGAGAAAAACATAAACTAAAGGTAAAAAACAATTCTTATTTAGCAAAATTTTGAATAATTACAGCATTTTAATTCAAAATTAACTAGTCAATCATTGTATTTTCTAAAAATAAACGAAAATGTGACATTTTTAAATAGTAAAAAAATGGGGATGTAACTATAAATAATTAATATTGCCATACATGAGAAGTGATTCAGTGTTGTGTGTGCAGATTTACTTTAAATATTGCTAGATGCTTAATTATATGAAAATTTGTTTAAAGAAAATATAAATATCTGATTACTAATATTCATACTAATTTTCCTTTTTTGTCCTTACTATTCATTAAAATATCTTTAAATTTATTTATATATTTATACATAGTGTTGGAAAGAATTATAGAAACTAGGTATAAAATGCAAATAATGCATAATAGATTTTCATCTCTTTGTAAAAATGAAATACTTCATAGTAGGTTGTGATATCATTGAAGTGCACAAACTTAATATTTCAGAAGGAGCTGTATGCAAGACTGAGGAAGATATGCAAAACTGATAGTGTTGACAATAGACAGTCAAGAAAGAAAGCTCAAACTCTTCAAAAGCGATGTTAAGTACCTTAGGGTATATTCCTTATGTCATAGATGACAAGCAATTAGAAATCTTGCAAATGATATAGCTGCAAGTATGGGTGTTAACGGTTCTTCATGAACAGTAATATACACTTTAGCACAAAATGGTCTCGATGGATATACAGCTGCCTAAAATCCTTTGCTGAGGAGAGGCAATCAAATGTCAAAGATAGAACTGGCAGCAGAAATAATAATAATAAAAAAAAAAAAAATGAGATGACCAAGCCTGGAAAAAGTTGCTTTTTACGGATAAATCCAAGTTTGAACTGTTTGGCAATAATTAACAACAGTTTTCTTTTGTTGAAGGTGGACTGAGAATGGCTATAACAGTCAGAGTACAACAGCTATAGTGAAGCATAAGGGATGATCAATATATGTGTGGGCTGTTGTATAAAATTTAAGGTATATTGACTGCCTACAGTTAGTTGCAAGCAGGTTCACATCTATCATGTTATTCCCCAAGGAAGACATCCCATTTGGGCAGGGATTCTTCTTCCAACATGACAGTAATCCCCAAGCATATATTTTTCACCACATTGGTTATCTGGAATGTAGAGGTTGGTGGAACATTCACAAAGTTCTAATATGAACATCATTGAGGTTATATAGCTATAGAGAAAGTCCAACAGCAACCAAACACTGGATGAATCATACAATGATAACCTGTAATGGGAGCTTGAAAAATGCTCTATATAAAGCAAAGGGCTTATGCATATATACTAATGGACTGTACATTGTTTTCATTTTGTTTTTGTAATAATGCATGTATGTATTACATGTGCATCTCACTTACATTTACTAATTTGTGCATATTCTGTTTTGTGTCGATAATTATTTCCAACACTATATAACACAAACATAAAATTGATATTTAGCATTTTCTTATGGATTTTTATTGTGCTGGTAACTAAAGTCAAACTAATATTTTGCAGTCACTTTATTAAGACTTATTTTAAAATTGGATATAATTGAAATAACTGTGTAGGCACTTGATTGATTTTGCTAGAAATTTCTTGAAAAGTTGTTGCAATCACAAAAAAAATTGATTTTAAATCAACATTTATTTTATGTGGGGGAGATGTATGTATACAGAAAACTATAAAACATTAGAGAAATCAGATATCAGGAAATTAAAAAAAAAACAAAAAAGGATCTTGCATTGCAGATAAAGGAGATTCCCAAAACTGTCTTGGCCATAAAACAACTACATAACTTTTTTTTCATTGCACTCTAGATTGATAAATCACTGGTATAACTTAATTCCTGAACAGGATAAAATTTCTTTGACTGCTTTTAAAATTATATATATATATATAATTTTTTTTTTTTAAAGCTAATAATTAGGAGTATTCAGCTTGCATCATGCAGATGTTAGATGGTTCTTTATAACAAATCATGATTTCACAAGCATGATGGATAGTTAAAAACATTTTATTTTGGGCCACTTGTCTTTGTGTAACATTTCATGCACTTTTCAATACTAAAGGCATCACTACCATTTATTAATGTCATTGCTATTCAAGAAGTGGGAGAGGGTTACTGTATAAGTGTATGTTTATATAGTACTCTAGAAATATTATTGTTATTTGATTCTATGATTTTCTGAAATTATATGAATATGGGACTGCTAGGTTTCATATAATAAGTGTTGGGATGCCAAGATTTACTATACATTCACTGTTTATGCTATATTTTAGTTTCTTTTTAAAATAGTCTTTATAGAGCCATTATATTCTTGGTCATGTGTATTTTTGATTTGTGCAATCTTAGATTGTTTACCTAATGTCCAAATTAAAAAAAACTAATTTGGGTCAGTCACTGTCTTTACACGACTAGTCATAGATGAATGTATAATCTAGTTTTAAACAATTTTTAAGAAGGGTGAAAGCTGTGTCAATATGTGAAACAAAGAAGAAACAGGAGCTATCAACAATTCTTTGCTGATTGCTAAATTTCAGCTAGATATTGTTAACAAGGAAGCATTTCCAACTATTTGTTTTAATTGTTAGCTTTAATTTCTTGAACTTTAAAAAAAAAAAAAACTTATGGATTGAAGGGGAACAGGTGCATTAGCATACCTCAGTTATTATTTTTATTACAGAGATCATAAGAGTGCCTCAATGATTTGATAATCTTAATACAAGCATTCTAAGATTTAAGTATCAGTAATTTTTTAGTATAACAAAATAAGTAAAATTACATTTTTATATTGGCATTAAAAAGGTTTTAGGTGTTTTGCTACAGAACTCACTTCAATATCTGTAACTGAGTTGGTGCTTTTTGTTACAAGTATAATGATGTGTTGTATATATGTTTTTCAGCGTGTCTACAGTATTTTGAAATGCTGAAAAACACACACAAGTTTTGTTAGAAATTATTATCATTGGATTCCTTGGGTTTATTCAGAATTCTCTCCAATTAGCTTCCATCATTCTGGCTAAATTAGCTTTGATTTTTTTCCCCCCAAAATGCCCAGATGACAGACATATATATAATTTGAGTAATCAGTGTTTAAAAAATTTTTTTTTTTCCTTTAAAATTTAGATATTTTTTTTTCAGAAACTTATGGTTTCCATGATGGACAGGAAATATGAACCCTACCTACCAGCTTGCACATTAGTCAGCTCTTCCAAATCACGATCCATTAGCAGCAATTTCTAGGCTACAGAGCCTGAGGTTTCAGGAAAAAAAAAAACCAGGGAAGATGAGGTGTGTTCAGTTACTAGAACACTTCTGTTCAGGATTTTAATTAAATGCCCTAATGCTTAATTTGTTGGAAGCATTAGTAGCAGCAGCATTTATTTATTTAGCATATAGATTTTTCTCATTTAGAATTTCCATGGTAAATTCTAAAGAGAGCCTTTCACAGAAACAAAGGTTTAAAAGTCATGAAAAAAGTAAAAGAAAAAAATATATACATTTGACAGATTTTTTCTTTCTTGGAGTTTTGAAAATGTTTTATTTTGCTCTACTTATGTAATTTGTAGAAAAACCTCCAAATGCTGAACTAAGGTTTATGTATACATAAAAAGTTTGTAATAAATAAATAACTAAAATACTGGAGGCTTAAGAGAAGACCGACAAAGTTTGCAAGGATTATATTTTTATCCCCCTATTGCGGATACAACTTTCTGTATCTTTCTAAAACAAGATTTATACTATAAACTCTAATGACTAAGTTATGCACACAATTATTAATAGTTTTACATTCTGAATTTAAATGTTTTGTTTAATTTAACCCACTCATTTTTAAAAAAAAATTTGTGTTCAGCAAAAGTATATGACAAATTCTTTAAGCATCCTGAAGCCTAGACAGACAGACAGGTTTTCTAAAAAAAAAAAAAATGAGGGAGGCGGGAAGCACAATAAGATGGGAAAGCTCTCTTAAATAATGTTTATTAATTGAAATTACTTATCTATCAACAGGGCTGGCTGAAGACTCTGGCTAACCGAGCGGTTGCGGGTGCTGGGTGAGGGAGGGAACTGTGAAGAAATACTTAATTTTTTATAATTTTTTTTAAAAAACTTATTATCTTACACACAGTCAACATGTTCAGAAGTGTGATTCTTATTGTTGTTGTAGGAGACAAGGAAAGCATCAAAATTACTAAAATGGTAAAAGTGTTAAGTTTCATGGGGAACATAATACGAATACCCAGCTAAATATATACATTCTTATCCAATGAATGTATGATGTATCCTGTTTTGGCTTCTGATATATAAATCAATATATAGATAATCCTATATTTGTTATAATTGAATGTAAATAATTGTTTGAAACTTTGCGTTTATTTAAACTTATCTAATAGAACTTAAAATGTTAATAGCAAGCTAAAATAAAAAAAAAAAAAAACTCAATTTTACTGAAATCCACTTCAAATGTATAATGTCTCATTGTGCCTTGTAATTTTCACTGAATTATTTGGCAGGACATTTGTTTGAGGTCTGTTGAAAAAGTATCCGACCTTAAGATGGGGAAAAAAAATGAAGTACTTGGTGGGATTCAATTGCTAATCCCTTCGGAGTAGGCCCCTTGTGCCTCCACACACTTAGCCCAGCAATCCTTCCACTGTTTAAAGCACGTCTGGAATGCTTCTTCCGGAATGGCTCTCAGCTCCGCCGTCGCATTCCGAATGATGTCCTCTCGGCTTTAAGCAGGAGCCTTTCAGTGGCATCTTCATTTTTGGGAACAACCAGAAGTCAGAAGGAGCCATGTCTGGAGAGTAGGGAGCCTGGCAAATGAGTGAAATGCCTTTGCCAAGAAACCTTGGATCAGCTGCGACGAATGAGCCAGGGTGTTGTCATGATGCAGCTGCCAGTTTTGCAAGGCCCACAGATCCGGTCTCTTGCACCAAACTGCATCAAAAAGACGTTGGAGGACTTCCTGATAGTACTCCTTTGTAACTGTTTGTCCTTCTGATGTGTATTCGTGATGCACAATGCCTTGGTACTCGAAGAAAACAGTCAGCATCACCTTGATTTTGCTCCGGACCTGATGTGCTTTCTTGGGCATTGGCGACATGGGTGCTTCCACTGTGCTGGTTTCTGGGTCGTACCTGTACGCCCATGTCTCATCTCCAGTTATCACGGTATTCTGGAACTCAGGATCCCTGTTGGCAGTATCCAGCAGGTCCTGCGCAACCTCATGACGAAGTTGTTGTTGTTCCTGAGAAAGCAGCTTGGGCACAAATTTTGTTGCCACTCTGCGCAAGCCCAAATCCTCCTCTAAAATTGCATGTGCAGAATCTTTACCGATCCCAACCTCATCACCAATTTCCTGCACCGTCAAACGACAATCCTCCATGATCAAGGTCCGCACTTTCTCGATAACAACAGCATTGTGGCTTGTTGACTGCCTCCCAGAACGCTGGTCACTCTACACCGAAGTGTGGCCATCTTTGAACCTGTTGTACCATTCTTTTATTTGGGTAATACCCATGGCATTGTCACCAAAAGCTTGTTGAATTTTGCGAATTGTTTCCGCTTGGGTATCTCCGAGCTTTTGGCAAAACTTGATGCAAGATCGTTGCTCCACACGTTCCATCATCATGGGCGAAATGAAAATGCGACAAGTAGTACAGCACCTCACACGTTGGCTGCCTGACAGCTACTGACGCATCCAGCAAGCCAGCTAAAAACCACACATGCGCATGAAGGCATGCGGCTCCACTATGCACACTTTTGCCTCCCTAACATCATTACTTCCCACAGGAAAAAATAAAGTCAGATACTTTTTCGACAGACCTTGTATATGCGCTATTAAGGCAGTCTTTAGGTTTGTGTAACATATTTCAGAAATAATGTGCAAAATGATGATTGATTGATATTTCTTCTCACTAATCTTATTAAATTAAAGTACAGCATTGGAGTTTGATTTTGATGGAGACATGAGTGTGCAGGCACTGATACATGTGGTTTCTATAGCTAGAAGAGTTACTTTATATAATATCATGTATACATTCCTTTAACTTAGTTTTTGAAGGGGAGAAAGGGGCTCATTTTACTGGTTAATGGAGTGTGTGTTAGTGTAATTGAAGTGCAACAAATCTGGAAAGATTAGTTCCATAGATTAAAATAAGGCATAGTTTACACCTTGCAAAAGAAACTGAAATCCACTCTGCAATTTCAGCCTGATTCCTATATGGAATTGTTGTACCTCCCCCAAAGAAGGGTGGTTTTATGTAAGTTTTCTATAAAGACACATTACTGTTCCTAAACTCTCTATTTATATCATAGTTTACCTCAAGAATGTATAGAACAATACACTTTTTTGACAATTACTAATTTTTCTGATGTAAAGAAAGATTTATGTATTAATGTATAGCTAATTTAGGAATTTTTATATTTTCTTAATGTTTGTGTTGGAAAGAAAACTAATATAACACTTCACCTGTCATTCAGACAGTAACAAATATTTTCTTAACGTGTTAATTAGGTTGGATTAATTGTTATCAAAATATGTACATCTGCTAAAAAAATTATTACTGGAATGAGAAAATGAACTGCAGTTATTTTCCCTGATGCCTAAAACATTCTGGCATGCACTCTTGTCTAAGTTGTTACAGGTTTTTGTGCCATAGACTAAATTGTACTAAGGAAATGGTTTAAAACTATTAAATGTAACAATTAAAGGCCTACATATTTCAAACTTTGATTTTTAAATGACATTGAAATGGGTTGTGTTTAGCAACAGATAGAATTACTCCTTTTTTTGCGCATGCCGGAGTTAATGATCATTTATTTTTTTGTGTAAGTGAAACTTTGTATTTTCTGAAAACTATTTTGGTTGGAGTGGATTTGCATTCTCTAAAGTCCTGTGTCTATTCCAAGCTACCTGCTGAGTAATGAAGGCCAGGGTGAACCCAGAAATTCACTGGTACAGATTGAGTCTGTGCAGGCAACTTTTAACTGTCTGTATCAAAAGTTGGATTAGGTCCCACAAGTTTATATGTTGCAAAAGTTACTTCTTTCCACTAATAATAAGTAAACTTTTCAGCTCCATTTGTTTTACTCCTCTTTCCACCCTTCTGTATTTTATATTTGTTGAGGTATGCATATATTACTTTTACTTATCTCACACCACCACTTTCTCATTAAGTATATCACTTTATTGAATCTTTTAGTTGTCCATAATTTGCCGGATAATGGTCTATACAGGTTTTAGGACCCTCATATTAGCCTGATCATGGTTTTCACTATTGGTGTCATTGATGGTTATCAAAAATAGTCACCACTAGATTTTTTTTTTTTTTTTTTTTCAATGGTTGGAGATCATATTTTTGGAGTTCTGACTATCACTACCAACAGGTACTGCTGTTTTGGATTAAAATTGTTTTTCTTTTTACTAATTTTAAGCCATGCTTTTACTTTAGCCAACTGATAATTATGATCATTGAAGTTTTGAAAAGTGTCTATAGTCAGGAGAACTTGTCTACATGTCAAACCTCTATCAGGTCATATTTTTGCTTATTCTGATGTAATGAAAAATTCAAAATATCAAATTGTCTTATGTTTGCATGTGAATAATTGGTTACAACCAGAAGATTATATTTACCTTAAAACTGTCAGATAAGAGAGAGAGTCTTTAATCTATCTGCTAAATGATGCAAATTACACATTATTATTATTATTATTATTATTATTATTATTATTATTATTATTATTCATAACATGATAGAGATAGTATTGCCAGTACTTGTTTAATTGATCCCATTATTTCTTTAGTGACCAGGCTTCCTACATATTGGCTGTACTGATGCTTTATCTGTTATATTCAACCTAAAATAACAAGATAAATTTGGAAAAACAATATACTTCATGACTATTATTGGAAGGACCACTAATTCTATCATCACCTGGCAGATAGTCTCTGCTTAAAGATAGTTAATTTTTTAATATAATTACGCAGCAGGGAAAACATACGATAAGATTTTATTTGAAAGAAAATGTATCTTTGCAACTTTTTTAATTACTGGACCTGCAATTGCTGTGTTCTGGTTTTGTGTATATCATTTTCAACTAATTATGTTTTGAGAATTGTTAAGTGGAGTGATGCTGTCTTCCTGATGTTGTTCGTAATTAGAGATGTATGATTTCCTTACATGTGTATAGACTTGAAAGAGGATTGGATTTGCAGAGCCCACCACTTGTTTACTGGTACCATTGCATGTGTTCAAGGATAAAGTTTACATAGGAAGGGCATAATCAGCTCACATGGTCTTTGTCAGAATCTGGAAGCCTATTTAAGAGATTTTATTTAATAGCTACAGCAAGAATTAATTTTGCTCATATTGTAAGCTTGAGATGTTGACAAGTGGGACAAAGTGAGTAAAGCCAAATTTTAATGTCTCTTTTCTCTTTTTCGCTGTTATAAATCATTGTGCTCTGTTTATTGCCTGAATATTTTGATTCTACCATAACTTAACTTTTGATTTATTCTCAATTTAAAAATAGATGCGATAAATTAACTCGAATATTTTCTATTATTTCTTAATTCCTTTAAAATGGCATTCAAAGCTGAAATTAGAAAAGGATTTACATAATAACTAATATGTAACACTCTCATTAATTCTCTTTTGATTAAAATACATTTGGCAGTTTATTTTTTTACTAACCATTTTAAATCTTTGGACAGAAAAAATTATTTTTCCATACATGTTTTAAATTATTGATAAAGGGGGGTTTTAAATTCTTCAGATGAGGGAAAATGTACAGGAATAAAAACAGTTATTTAATATACACAGTTTTTTTTTTCTGCAGCACACTGCTCCCCCCTTAGAAGAAAGACAAGTTTATTCTATAAACAGCAGAAAAGTATGATTAGTTTTATCATTGATTAACAACTTCATGCACAGAAATTAATTTTCTTATATAGAGCTCTTGTAATCATGCAGATTCAGTGGTTTCAATACATAACGAAGTTATCTTTTACCTACCTTTGCCAGTTGCTAGAAGGCAGATGCTCTGGTTACACAAGTTCTAAATTTTCTTATGAACTTAAACATGTTATTAGGTTTTTTTTTTAAAGCAGCAAGATTGTTTTCACACAATGCATATGGTTCTAGCATTGATTTATCTTCAGTTGATTAGATTTGTTGTTATTATGATATAAAAGTTATGACAAGATATGCACGTATATTCATGATGTAGAGTTCAAATTGATAGGTATATGCAGATTGTAATTCACTAACCTGTTAATGTATTCTATCATTTCTGATAGGTGATTTTCTATCATCAAATTATGCAGTTTAAGTTGTCTTTTGGTAAATAAAAAATTTGCATTTTGTGTCAGAATATGATTTTGTTTCCCCATCTACTAATGCAAAACTTGATAAGAAAAAAACCTTTATTTTTTTTTAGTTTTATCTAGTTATTCACCAGTTTGTAGCTTCTATAAAATTATTCCTTACTGCATGAATATCTATTAAGTCAGAAAACCTTGAATATCTGCATTATATTGTTGGTGTTACCCACTCTTAGTTTTAGAGAACCAAATATTGTTGTTCTTTCACTAATTTTTGTCATCAATGCATAGATAGAATTTCATTAGCACCAGACCGCTTGTTATTGATACAAATTATAAATTCACTAATCTTAGACAGTCAGACGTTGGTTAAGCCTAGTTGTATATTTGTAACTAGTAGTTTATTTGTATACATTTGCTTTAGAAGTTGATAAATTAATTCCACAATGATTAACTCTCTTTGTGTTTAAAAAAAGTTGCTTTAGGTTAAAATAACAACACTTGAAATAGCTTTTTCTTTTTTTTTTCTTATTTGATGCAAATATTTATATATATATTTTTAATATTATAACTAGAAGTTGCTGCATAATTCATAAGATTTTCAAAGTTTGTACTTTGTACTTATTAAATTATTTTTATTCTGTTAAGGTCTCATGGCTGTCATAAAAAGTTGCTTCATATGGAGGGAATATTTTTATAATCCAGGTGTAATAACATTAAAAGCATCTAGTTTGGCTTGCCCATTATATAATCTTTTAACATTTATTTAGGAAAAAAATTAAAGCTCATCAGCTGGATACTGTAGGAGGTAAAGAGATGCTTCTGTTTATCTGATACCAATGCATTTTAACTGAGTTGATTGAATCAAGGAGCTATGTTATTACAGAGGGTTTTCATCAGCTTTGGCTTGCAAAGCTGACTGTTTGTGCGGATGAGAGCCAATGATTAGCAACAGGCTCTCATTGAAATTTTTTTATCACTGATACTTTGTTAAAATTGTGTGATCTTAAGATGGTTTAACTTAATTTCATATGTTCAGGAATGCTTGAATGAAAATTCCATGACAAATTTTGTTATTTATTTCAATAGGTATGCAAATTTGTTAACATCAAATTATAAATTTTGAACATGTCTGGAAAACATGCTTCACAACTTTCTGCTAGTAGTATTTTCAACAAAAGTTTGTAAATACTGAATATGACTATAGATGACAAAGAAAGAAATTAGCTTTTGTTAAAATTTCTTATTAAGGAAAATAGTAAAGAAAACGGTTTGTGTAAGTCTAGAGCTTTCGTTTTGAATTTATTTTTATTAATTTTCTTCTTTCAGAGTTTTCAAGAAAAGCAGTCCAAATGGAAAGGTAAAAGTTACAATTTTTAATTAATATGGTATAATTTTCTTGAATACAGAATATGAATTTAAAAAAAGAAAAAAATTTTTTTGTTTCTTTTTAAAGTCTCTTTTCTATTCTGCTTAGGTGTGCTCCTTGTTAGGGCTAAGTAGGAAGTACAGGTAGTAAAAAATAGGGTTAAGCTAACGGTTTTCATCATTGATAGCCATTTGTGACAGGCCTATCCATGAGCCTTAAAAAAAAAAAAATGGAGAGAATTTCTTATAGAAAAGATGGGATTTAATGCACAATACTTATGAAGTTCTGAAAGTCTTTTCTTTTTGAAAACTTTAATAAGAATTTTAGTGACTAGTGAAGAAACAAATGCTGAAAAGTCCCTCTTTTCCTTACTAGTCTACTTTGTTTTGATAATCCTTTATTCCTTGAAAAGTCATTTCTCTGTACTAATGATGGTGTTACTAATGAGTCATTTAGTGGTGTGAGTTGGTTGGTATTGATTCCACAGCAGTGTTTGAATTAATAGGAGGGTGAGAGTGGGCTGTTAGCACAGCAGTTTTATTAGATTTAACTAATATTTAGAAATCATACAAATTAATATTAGCTACTAAGGTCTTAAATAAAACACTACATCTATATCCTTGTTTTCTTGTAATTTTTCAAGACTTTGTTGATGAATTTCTTGAGTGTGCTTGTTATATGATCAGGCAGAAAGCGACTCTTCCAGAACACAATTATATTTAATGAAGGAAGAAGAATGCTCATCTGTAGCTGTTGTTACTAGAAGTAGCAAATATTCCCTACTTCTCTTATTTCAGGTATCATAGCAGAGATGAGATACTACTTATGATAAAAAAAAAAAGTAATCAGATATCCATTTATTCAACATATCACATGGCAGTTCCTATTGCTGCCAGTGCCTTACTGTAGTCAGCTGTCTGTTTTATAAGATAAGCAGGCATCTGTAAAAAGAAAAGAAGTTGACTAGAATATAGTTGCTGCTGTAGATCGGCAAGAATTAACTGTGTACTTTTTCAGTTGGTTTAACAACTACTACTTGTCCCCATCACTTAGGAATTCAATGTAAAGGCCTTCATTAGTCAACTTCTGGACTGAAGTTTTTGCATCTTCCAGTACATTTTTTTATAGATATCTCTTTGAATGATCCAAATCTAGTTTCTGTTGCTGAACAAGCATCTGCTACAATAGTAGTAGATGCTTAAATGGCATTTACTCAAGTGGTTTCAACAGTAGGCTTACAAGAGGGAGAATGATAATTGCCTTCTGAACATAGTAGCAAAAGTAGTCCACAACCCTGACTACTTGGATTTGTACCATCTTGATAGATACTTTCCATAGCCAGTAATTTTATGACAGCAGTTACATTGTTCATGAGAAAGCCAGCAGATTTTACTGGGTTGTACTAATTTGAACTTCAGATTCAGAGCATCTTATATTTTTTCTAAGACAAGCAGTTGTCTGGATTGTTGTTAAATAAAGAATATAGCTTTTCAAATGTCCTCTGAAGATTCTTAAAGTTATGCTAGTTGTAGTAGATGACCTCTGCAGTGTATGTAAGAAAGATTAGGATTACACTTTTCTCTTAGCAAAGGCTGTACTGTTTTTTTCATAGTAATTTGTAACATTATCAAATGTACAAGCTGCTATGTTTAGACTCGGATTTACACGCATTTAACTCTAATATGTAGGTTGTCACAGAAGCAGTCAGTGTTTTTTCTGTAATCTAAATACAGTTAATCCTCATCCAACATGGGGGCTATGTTTCTTGAACAGCACGTTAGATAAATCTGCGTTGGATAAACTTAATATCTTATGGGATTAATGGGGATATGTGAATGTGTCCATATAAAGTCCTTGATAAATACTTAGATATGTAGATTTTTATACACACAAATAAAGTCCTACCTATATTGTATATGAAATAAGAATATAATAAAATTATAAACATAATGACATTCACATGATAAATGAAAAAGTATTAAATGAAAATATTATTGTAACTCACCTATGAATGATGATGATGGAGACTTCTAATGATGGTGATGATGATAGATTTGGAGGCTGAGTAGTTAATTGCTCGGGGCTGATTGATAATCAGGATCATCTGAAAATTCGGCCACAAACTCTAATGAAATAGATGCAGAAGTTAATGGTTTGGGATCAACAGGAGTTGGAGTGGGTGCTTTAGGCTTCATGAACTCAGTGATTTTCTGTTGTTTTGCTTTTCTCTGAAAATCTTTCAAGATTTTTCTGTAGGGTGCTATAAAGTCATTAAACTCTTTTAAATTTAAGGCTTCTCTCATTGTCCATAACCATTTCTGCCAACTCGTCTGCCTTGCAGAGAAAATTGGACACAGCCTTTGCTGTTATGGTGGGTTTAGCACGTTCTTTCTCTTCAGCAGCATCATTCTCACTTTCACTGGAGGCTATCAGTGCTTCAAGCTCTTCATTCATTGGCTCTTGGTAATGGGATTCCAGCAGCTCTTCCACCTCTTCATCCCTCATATCATCAAACCCCTCACCTCCAATTTCTTTAGCAAGTCTCACGATTTCAGCAATCTCTTTCTCAAAGTCCTTGAAATCGTTCATGACTTCAGGCCAAAGATGGCGCCAGCATGCATTTTATGGTAGACACTTTCACCTCATCCCATGACATTTTGGTGACATCAATACAGTCCTTGATGTTGTATGCTTTCCAAAATTCCATTAAATTGTTGAAAGCACCAGAGTCTATAGCTCTGGTTGCACGTCTGTAGATCTTTCTTGTATAGTAAGAATTGAATGTCTTCTCCCTGGTGGATGGGTTTCGGGATAAATGTGGTGTGTGGAGGTAGAAATATCTTGACATTAGGATGGCTGAATTGCAGTGCTTCTGGGTTATGGCTGGGGGAATTATCCAAAATCAATAAAACCTTAGTCTGGGTTCTTCTCTAGGTATTCTTTCACCTTATGCACAAAACTTTTTTGCAACCACTAACCCTCGCTACCCAAGCCTTTTTATTTGATTTCCAAACAACAGGAAAATGTTGCTTATTCTTGTGCATGTGGGTTTTCAGAACAGTATACTAACAAGAGCTTGCACTTGAAATCCCCCAATGCGTTCCCACAGAAAAGCAAAGTTAGCCTATCTTTAAAGGCCTGAACCCAGGTACTACCTTCTGCTCCTTGATGATGTATGTCCTGTTGCCCATTTTCTTGTAAAAGAGACCTGTCTCATCTGCATTGAACACTTGTTCAGGAGCATATCCTTTTTCCTTAATAAATTCAAGGAATTCAGGCTTGAATCGTGCAGCTGCTTCATGATCGGCTGACCCAGCTTCACGTTATGCAGGTTGAAGCATTGTATAAAATTGGTAAACCAACTTTTGCTTACCTGAAAATTGCTTGCATTCATATCACTTTCATTGGAGACCACATATTCGTACATACTAAAAGCTTTCTCATATATAGATGGGCTATTAACAAACAACACAGCCTTTTTTGTAGACCTGTTCACACATTCAGCATGTCCATTTTTTCCATAAAAAAATTCCTCCCAGGTACTTGAGATACCGTGGCACTTTGAGGCAGAGGCCTTAGCATTTGCACACATCTTCTCTCCACTTTTTCAAATGGTATGTATGGTAGACTCATTCACATGATACTCATGCCCAACTGATGCTACACATTCCACCATGCAACTTATTCAGAATCTTAATTATCTCACCTAATATCATAACTTTACGGCTTTTCTTCACTTCACTACCACTTGGAGATGCTTTACATTTGGATTCCATACTGTCAGCCAAGGGTAAAACACGGCAAAAATAAATAGACACTACTGCACTAAACTCAGCACGGTAACAGTGTAGGCAAAATTAAGACAGAGTTACATGCGAGTGGTGGCTGTATGGGATGAGATCATTTGGATAAAAAATAACAACAATAATAATAATAGGAAAATAGTTTTAAAAAACAATACTAAGATATATGTCTGGTATATATTTGTCATAGCTGGCAAGTCCTTTCATTGTTCGCAAACCTTTAACATTTTACAACGGACAGTCATTATTATGTTCACCATTATAATTATTAAAGTGAAAGAAAAGGGGTTTTGTGTATCTATAAATATACCAGCTGATGTTGTATCTGTCAGATTGTTTCCAGCAATACGTTGACTGTGTTGACACAAACCAAGTGCATTGTTAGCACCTTTAACAATAATATTAGGAAAAACCGTTATAGAAAAATATTAAATAATGAAAATAATTCATTGATAGTAATGCTTAGAATTATTCCCAAATAATGGTTTTTCCTAATGTTACAGCTGTGGTGTGTTTGGTGGACCGTGTGTATTCAAATTTTCCACTTTCTGTAAATAATTGTTCACATTTATTTTTGTGCATATAAGCAAATCCATGTTGGATGAGGGTTGACTGTAATAGAAATGCATATACTGACCTGCCAGTGACATCAAGATAAGATGCATAATGACTTAATACTTGATGTCCATTTGCACTGGTGTTTTTATTGGCCATGCCTGCAAGTTTGAGTGTGGTAATAGTAGTTCACTTTTCAACTGCTGAGTCTGTCACTGTTGCACAGTATTGCATGCTTCTAACCAGTGAGTTCAGTTTCTTGTAAAAAGATAGTGAACATTTTCCAATCTTGTTTGAAACCAGTGTTCAACTTCAGGGCTAACAAGTGGCATTGCACTTAACATTGGTCTCTATTTTGTGATGTGTGGCATCTCTTGCTTGAATAGAAAGTATGCTGCTTGTCTACATTATGCATCTTGTGTCTTCAGCCTTATTAAGTAATTTGGTGATTGGCTTTGACAGTGACTGGCTCATAAGGCTTTCCTTGTGCATATCAATGCAGATCAAAGGCTTGGTGCTTTGTAGCCCTTTCGTGTAGTTTTATAGCATTGGCTTTGCTGATCACTTTGGCAAACTAAGCTATTCCAGTTTTGCCAATTGTAGTAGCAGTATGAAGCTTTCTTTCTTCATAAGCTTTTTTTTTTTTTTGCAAGAGATGCACCTGTAGCCATTTATTTTTTTTATTTCCATAAATAGAAAGTTTGATTTGACACATTGCAAACTGGTTCTTCAGTAGGTAGCTGTATCTGTGCTCCAGGCTGTTTTGAAGATGATCTACCATTAGAACTATCAGATGGATGTTGGTATATTCTTCATCTTGGCTTTTTTTTAGTTTTCTGAGGAAAACTTGTTGAATTGTTTTTTGCCTTTTAATTTTTACTTTGATCTGATAAAAAAATACAGATTTAAATAAATCAAATGTTTTGTTAGGATAATGCAAATTACATCAAAACAAAACGGTTTTAAATTTATAAAACAAACAGTATAATCAATTTTTAAGATTTTTTTATGTTAATAAAAATGTTTAATAATTTTTGGGAAAATTAGGAAATTTGTGTATTATCAACAAAACATTTTACTTCAATAACTATAATTATGATAATATTTTATTGATAATTATGTATGAAATAAGAAATAAATAATTTATGAAAATTAGTCAATCTGCATACATTTTGTACAATTTTATCTAATAGAAAATATTCTGCAATTACTGGAATGCACGATGACATGAATGATTTTCAGATTTCGTGGATGATGACACTGCATGTGATAGTTGACAGCTTGGAGGGGTTAGGAGAATTTGTGGCAGGGGTGTTTGGATATCCCTTATCTAGTATTTTACTTACTCCTAATAATACCTTTTCAGCAGCCCTTTCACTTTTGCCTCCTCTTTTTTTTTCCCTTTCTAAATGTGTAGAAAAGGAATGAAGTTTTAGAAGTGGTCATATATTAACTAGAAAACGGGGGGGGGGAATCAACAACAAATAATAAAAGAAAACAATGCATTAGTTGTGAGAAACTTCTAGTATTTGGGTTGTTCTTTTATTAACCTTTTCACAGGTGTCTGATTAATTAATACTTTGATTTTTCTTTTCTAATGTTTAAAACAAGTATTCAGATCATTTCATGAGACATTTTATCAAGCAAGCCAGTTTCTCAGGAAACTAATTTTTCTTTCTGTGTGTGGCTTGAAAATTTTACTGACGTTTTTAGTTGATGTACTTAAGATGCTTTTATATTTGTGTATACACATGGTATTTTAAGATATGGTAGCCTAGAAAATATAAGTACAATTAATTGTATGTATGTGTCTGTGTGGGTTGAATATCAGGGAGGTGAAGGATCTAAACAGCAATTCAAAATTTTGTGGAAGCAGATTGATTTATGATTTTAAGACATGACTAAAAGTGTGTTAAACATAAGGTTCTGGCAAAGCTGGCAGATACCTTGAAAAGGTATTTTTTGGTTGTTTATATGTATACACAAACCATCATGATCAAAACAACTTTCTGTAGACTACAGAGGAATTTTTCCACTAAATATTTTTGGTTTTGTGTACAGGATAAACACTGTAGTAAATTAGATACAATCATGAATTCTCATTTTACCTGTTATCATTTGCTTAAACGGTGGTGTGCCCAAATCTTTCAACTTTAGCTGAAATAAGAGTTAATTTGTATATACATTCCCAGATTGCCTAGTTAAAATGGACACTAGACTAAAATGATAATGATTTATACTTCTATATTGCTTTAGTTTTCTTTCTAGCTACAAGACAATAATCTTCTTTCTTAGGTTTTTAAAAATAAGTGCTTCCTTAATTTAATTTATATCTGTTCTGTCTTCTGTAGAAAACTTTGAGAGAGACTATTGTAGTTATCCATGAAATTAGGTTTATTAAGTATAAAATCTTCAAATTTAACTCAGATTTAACCTTTTGTTGACTTGACTGGTTCCTGTTAAGGGCTTTATTTCTGAAATTTTTTCTTTCTACATAAACTAAAAGGAATTATATCAGTTTCGCACCATTCTGTTTGTGATGATGCTACAGTAGTAGTGATCTCTGCTCACAGAAAACAGTGCAGTATTTATAATCACAGAGCATGTGTGTGCACAAGATATTAATGTTGAGTTACAGTTCTAACGGTGACACCCTTTTTGGAGGGGGGGATGATTATTAATTAGTTATTAATTGCATGTACTCACTAGAATAGTTATTAAAAATGCATTAAATTAAATTGAAATAAAGTTTTACAGTTATAATTTGAAAATTAATTTCAAGTTTAAAAAGAACGAGAGAGGTGCCAAATTACTCTTTATTTGAATATGAATTAGATATATTTATGAACATTTTTTAAAAACAAAGTGAAAGATATACTTAAAAGATTAATGCCTTGCTTAATGAATTTCAGCAGTTTTAAGTAAATGTCATTAATTTATGTACAGATGAAACTTTGTACAATAAACTTCATTTGAGGTAAGTGGAAAAAGTTAAGTGCCATTGGCTGGGTGTTTGGAGTTTACCTAGAGAACTTTGGACTGTTGCACACATGAATGGACTTTTCTTTATTTTCTAAAATATTTAAACATTCATCAAAATGTTAATGATTTGTTGTTGTTCTCAGTAATTTCCAAGAGAATGCATCTTTCTCCAAGGAAACCGGAAGATAGATCTGATTCACAGGAGTATCTCAGATATTCTGGAAGTTAGTTAGGCAATATCATGAAATAAGAAATACACAAAATGTTGAACTATGGTTTAAAATGTGTTGAGTTCTTCCCATTTTTGTTACTGCCACATTAGAGATTCCTTTATGACTGCTACTGCATGTTCATTTTCTTCTTTTTTTTGTGGTTTAAATGTTATGGAGCTCTCTTCATTGGACATTGGCTCATTGTACATTTGTTTGTTTGTTACTCTTTCATGGTGAACCATAGCACACACAGGCCCCAAATTTTGGAAGTAGGTACTTTAGAATATGGGCAAGGTTTTAAGCCACTACAGGTTGGCTTAAGCCATTTTTTTCCCATGCAGCACCATTTGCCCTAGCTAGTGTATATTACAAGTTTTTAGCATCCCCTGTATAGCTTATTTCATTGTCCTGAATACCTTACCAACATAAGATACTTTGCTGTTGCTATAGAACTCTAATAAATTACAGCAACATAGTCACCTGATGCTAACTCTGACAAAATGTTTTTCTTTTAGCTGATCATGAACAAAATGTTTATAATAGATATTTTTCAGTAATTATTTTAAAAAATTAAAATACTTTGCATTTGTATTTTATTAACTTTATAAATAACATGAAAGTAACAAGGGAAAAATAATTTAAGATTGCACTTTTAATCTTGAAAGATAGTTAGAATAGTAGAATATTTCTACAGAATTCCTTTTTAAAAAGCACAATCACTTTTTGAATGATTTAGGTTTTGAATCTTTTTTTCTCAGCAGTTTTCTTAATGAAGCGTTAATTAAATGAAGTACTAAAAATCAAAACAGAATATAAAATTTTGTTTCTTTGGTAAAAGTTATGTTGAACCAACTTGATGCTGATCTTGGAGTGATGATTAACTAACTGCAGTTTTAAAACCATTCCATGAGTATGATACCATAGCAACTTCATTGCCCAAATCACTATTTTGTAATCCCTTTATTGGTGATATCTAGTTGTCAGAAATATTTCAGTATTGGAAATGTACCAGTTATGATTGAAAGAAAATATCAAATGACTCAAAATTAAAAGTGACTAAAAAGTAAAACAGTTCGATATCCTCCAAATATTTTTTCCACATGGCTTAAAAATGCCAATATCAAAGTTGCTTACCTGAACAATGTATATGCAAAGAATAGAAAGAAACCAGTAACTTGATTTAAAAAATAAAAAAAAAAAAAAAAAGAATTTCTGATTGGTCATACTTTAGTCAGTCGTTTAATATCAGGATGGCCAGAACAAAGCCTGCACTTCAAATTTTGTGTTATGGGAAAACCCTATGATAGAAGAAAAACTTTTTTGTTAATAAATTCTGATAAAATCTTGCCTACCAATCTGTTTAATTACACTAGGTAACAAAAGATTTAGTTAACTTGATCTTTTATTTTTTTACATTTTCCATGGCATTTTTGTATGATAAATACAGTTCTAGCATTGGTTTTTGGTATATTAGAAATAATTATACTATTATAGTTGATAGAATGGGTGCATAATACTGAAAACATCCTAGAAATTCCTAGATATGTTTAGTACTTTCTAGAATATTCTGGAACTTGGTAGAACATTCTAGCATTTTCATCCATAAACCAAGGTATATAAACCCTTATGCACACTCAGCCCAGTATGAAATAAAAGCATTTAACAGGTGATTTTTAAATTCTGTGATTAGATAAGAATGGCTGCAAATTGAAAGTGCAAGCTCTCTGCAGATTCATTTTGTTATGTTTGTGGATTCTATATTGGCCAAAAGCAAGTAAGACATAATCACATTGAACAATAAATTTTCACTGGCCTATGAATCATATTTTGGAATGAAAATTGGAGATCGAGAGAAAGCATGGGTACCTCATGTGGCTTGTGGAACATGCAGATCAGCGCTAGAAGGATAGCTAAGAGTAAATTGTAAAGTAATGCTATTTGCAATCTCTTGTATTTGGCAAGAGCCTAAGAATCACATAAATGGCTGTTACTTTTGTCTAGTGGATGTGTCTAGATTCAGGAAATTCAAAAACTGACATGATATTGTGTATCCAAATATTACATCATCCATTGCACCAGTTCCACAGTGATGACCTTCCAGTGCCATATCCAAAATCCAAATTCAAAGAAACAGATTCATCATCAGAAAGTTAAAATTCACCTGTAGATGAAAACTATGATTCTGACTTAAATTCAAAGAAGCCTCATTTTCCAAATCGGCAATAACTGGATGGCTTAGTATAAAATTTAGGTTTAACAAAATCTAATGCTGAACTTCTTATATCAATGCTGAAAGAATGGAATCTTTTGGATAGCAGTTGTAAATCTACATCTTCCAGAAAGAGGCATGAAAAATTGTCAAGATACTTCTTTGTGAATGGCAAATTGTGTTTCTGCAGTGACGTTAATAGCTTGTTTTACAAAATGGGTATTTTGCACAATCCTACTGAATGGCGTCTCTTCATTGACAGTTCGATGAGAAGTCTCAAAGCAGTCCTTCACAATGGAAACAAATATCCATCGATACCCATTGGCCATTCTGTACATATGAAGGAGGATTATGAAAATGTTAAGTTTTTGCTGGAGACAATTGACTACAAAAAATATAACTTGGATGTTTGTGGAGATTTTAAGATTAATTTTTTGAAAGGGCTGCGAGGAAGATTCACAAAATACCTATGCTTTCTCTGTCTTTGTGATAGCCATGCCACATCATAGCATTACAGAAGAAAAGTTTGGCCAGTCAAAAGTTCCTTCCTGGGTGTCTCAATGTTAAATACGAGCCCTTGCTGGGATCAGAAAAAATCTTCATGTCTCCACTGCACATAAAACTGAGGCTTGTGAAGTAGTTCATTAAAGCTCTTAACACAGAAAGTGAAGCATTCCAACACATTTGTGAATTGTTTCCAAATCTTTCAGAAGCAAAAGTAAAAGGTATGATTTTTGTTGGGCCACAAGTTCAGCAAATGCTCAAATCAGAAGAATTAGCAGAAAAGATATCAGAATAAGAAAAAAATGCATGGAAGGCATTTCATTTAGTTGTAATTTCCTGGGAAACAAGTGAAAACTATATACAATCGATTGAGGATTTAATCAATGAGTATGAAAAACTTGGATGCAGAATGTCTCTTAAGCTTCACATCCTTCATTCTCATCTAGATTTCTTCAAAGACAACATTGGAGATTTCAGTGAAGATCATGGTGAGAGATGTTACCAAGGTATCCTAACAATGGAAAAGAGATATCAGAGAAGATGTGATGTCAGAATGATGGGTGACTACTTAAATGCATAGAAGGAAAGCCCAAAAGGTTGTGCCATTTTGCTTTCTGCAACTACACTTTAGATTTTTACTCTACTTAAGAATTAAATAAATGTAATGATTAAACTTTTTTCATGAGTTAAAATGATTGTTTCTTTTGGGTTTGGAAAAAGTAAGTTAGTTGCCCCTGTATTTTCAGTAATGATGTGTTAAAATGCTTAAAGTAACATTGAATAAAAAATACTGACACTTTAGAAAAACCAGTGCTATGTTGGTCAATTTTGGTGAGCTGATTACTATTGAAAAATCAGGATAACTGAAAATGTTTTGAAAATTTGTTATACTGCGTTATTTTGATAAAAGAAAAAAAAAACTTTAAATGGTAATATCTGATTAGAATTTTAAATTTTAAGAAATTCACTTCCAAAGATGAGGCTCTTTAATTATTGAATATATTTTTTCTGTTAATCATTGTGTAGCTCTGTTTAGTAAGCGTCTTTTGCTTTGCATAAAAGTCATTGATAAACAATAATAATAATAATAATAAAAAGTTTGTTAAATTTGAATTGGTACTATTCTATACTGCGTGGCCAAATTTGATGTACTTGCCTGGTAAATTAAATTGTGAGGTGTTTTTTTTTCACATTTAAACTTGTGCTAAACCATATAAATCTCATTGTTTAATAAGTTTTTTTTTTTTTTTCAAATTAAGATAATTTTTGTTGCATGTTACTCAACTCTGAAAACTTAGCAAGCTAAGTGCTTGTAGAAAATAGCTCTATTGAACTGGAAGTAAGAGAGAGAGTGAGTTATTTAAAATTATCTTGATGTTGAGTAAATTGCTGTAAATTTTTAATGTTATGCTTCTAACCAAATAATATCAGTTTACTGAAAGTAAAATCTTCATGTGAGTATTTGTTAGAAATTTAACCCGACGACAAATATTTCTGATTAGTATTTGTACAACATCTGGATTAGTATAAGCTAGAAATGTTTACAAATGGGTACGTTTGAAGCAGTGATTCTAGTCTATATATATTGGGTTGATTTATGAATCAAAGCCACCAGTATGTAGATATTCTTCTCTCTCTCGATATTAATCTGCACCACTCTCATAATGTGTTTTTTTTTTTTCAGACTTGATTTTTAATGCAGTTAGTATGATGCTTTTTATTAAGTTACATAAGCAAACCCTCTTTCCTCCTCCTCATAATCAAGAAAATGATTTTTTTTTTAAATTTCATGTATTCATACCATGTACAAATCATAGCATTCATTATAAATCCCTGGAAACTGTCTCTTTTAATTTAGAAGGGTTGGAAATATTGCTGGAAAACATTGAATCTAACAGTGTTAAATACAGGTGCCTGTGCAGTGAACCTATGTTTTATGGATCAGAGAGAGTTACTTTTTTTTAAGTAGCAGTTCTTACTCATTATTAGCATTATTCTAATTTACTATCAGCCTTTTATTTTGAAATCTCAGAATTGTAATAACTGATGTATATTTTATCTTCAATTGTATCAGTCATTGTGATGTAATTTTCTGGGCTATACTTCTCATGAACTGCCATAGAAAGTCAAGATTGGCCTTGGGTGATAAGAATGGTATGCCTTGATGCAGACAGCAGTGTTAATCAAATAGTGAATGTATTGCCCAGAGCGCTAGTGTGTCAAAGGAAATTACAGCATAGAATTGCAAGGATGGCCAGCTTGAAGAAGGTAGGGACTGTTAGTGGAAAAAAATGAAAAAAAAAAAAATGGATAGATGTCTGTTGAAAAGGAGCAGAGTGACCAATGGCATGGCCTTGTGATGAGGTATTTGTTTGACAGCTAATATATTTTGGTTAAGTAAATAGTTAAGATACTGAGTCATTAGAATTGTCAGTAAATTGTACAGTAATTTCCTTTTTCTCTGGCAATGAACCAATAATGGCTGGGAAAGAAATAACACCTAACTGTGAAAAGGTTGTACAGTAAATCCTAGATTTAATGGACTAATATGGGGAAGGTGTGTCTGTTAATGCCGGGAGTCCATTAAATCTGGACATTTACATACACATGTGCAAAAGGTGCTCACAAGCAAAATTTTCACACAGCTCAATGTGGACTCTTTTTTGGGAAACCAGACAGTGTCTGTTGCTTCTGAAGTCTGTTGAATGAGGGTTTGTTAAATCAAGGTTTTATTGTATCTAGCTTCATATGACTGAAAAAGAATTATCTTGTCTTAGTAAGCTGCTATTTTGATTTACAATTACATTATTAAATGCTTATAGAACTGTGTCATCTCACAAATGACTATAGCAGAAATGAGACAGCTTATGTATTTTGTATGGTGTCTTGTGCCCAAGGTAAACTGAATGATGCAGGCAGTTAATAAGAAAGAATTTGCTTTATAACAGTTTTGGAAAACTAGGGAAATTTAGTTTAATTTGTGTAGTAATTGCACTATGAAATTGTTGGGATTTACATCTCACTTTTAGTTTGTCTCGGAAAGACTTTTTGCATAAATTGTATACCATGTTTTAACTCGGAGCTGAAATAGATCCTGTCTCTGGGCACCTGAGGCAAAAACATCAAAAATTTAAAAAAAATTAATATATTAAGCTGAGACATTGTTGCGTGTATTTATACATTCAAAGCAACAAATTGTAAAATTGATAGTTCCATTTCCTACGCCCATCTAATGGCAATATACTCTTTTTTGGTGCCAGTTTTTCCAAAAGATGGATCCATCCTTTGTTTGCAACAATTTCCTAAAATCCTCATCCAGAAACATGTCAGGGTCAACATCTATATTTTTGGGCCTATATTCTGTCCATCAAATGTACTATTCACAGTTAAATGTTTTTGACCAACCTGTATCAAGTTCATGAACATAATTTTTTTCTCTGCTAATGCTGCGCTCAAGGCAGTAATGCATCACTTCTACATTTTTGATCACTAAACCCATCAACATCACTTTCTTCCTTTAAAGACTATGAAATCATTTATTAGATGAATAAACATTGTCAAAATTTTCTATTATTTTCAGACTCAGAGTATCTGAGCTGTTGTAAACCTTTGAGTCATGCCCACACTGTGCACCATATTGTTGTCCTGTCCATTCATATTTTAGCCCAAAAGATCCTGTGGATTTTTATAAATTTTGACCAAAACTGGTCAGTCAGTGGCAGCCATCATTTGTGAAGAAACAACACCAAAGTGTTTTAGTGCTGATCAGCCAGTAGGTTTCCAGGAAATCCAGGATGCTTACACAAACCATGTGCTCAGAGACTGAAATACTAGTTTTGCAGGACAAATTTGTGGCAGACTGAAATATTCGTCTGATGGGATTAAAAGGTTAAAGCTTAGTGTCTTTTATTAATAACTGATAATGAAGTATGGCTTTATTATTTTTATTTCTTATCCTGGTTTGCAGCACATAGCCATTAAAACCAAAAAAAAAAAAAAAAAAGTAAGGACACATTTCATTAATAAATGGTTATAGGTTTTTAATGTACGGTATAAGCGGAATTCTTCTCATTTATAGGATTTCAGAAATCAAAAAAAAAAAAAACTGATCTGTATACACTTGCATGCATATGTAACTTCACTTTAACCAAGATATTAAAAAATAAATGTAGCAGTTAAACATTGAATATGCAAAAAGATAATTGTAAATAAGATAAGGTAAAACAAAAAAATGATTGTTCTGATTTGCTTTTATGTATAAATGAGTACATACGGTTATTCAGATTATTAAATTACTCAATATCATCTAGTAAATCATCCTTGTCCCCTTCACTGTCATCATTAGAGTGATCATCTCCATCCTTCTCATCGTCGCTTTGATCTGATTGCTCATCATCATTGATCTCTCATTTCTCGAAGACGCTCATCAATGACTTTAGTAATATCATCTGGTTATTGGATGAGCATTCATTGAGTTGAGGAAGGAAAAAAGTTTATCCATTCACTTGATAGACAATCACAAATACATGCAGACCAGTTTTAAGGTAAAGTAAATACCTTTCCCTTTAAAAACATTACAGAAAATGGCATGATGCCAAGATTGTCGCCCCTATTCATTTCAATTTGATAGTTTTGTTACTAGTCACCATATCTACCAACGTTCTTGGAATCCAGTCAGCGAAACACTAACAACTCGAAGAGAACCTGAAAATCCTCACAACAAATATGCAGGATGTGTTTTGAGGAATGAGGAATGATCAAATCATTGGCCACATTCCTAGAGAAATGTCTAAAACATGTTCGTATATTCTTTGCGCGAGTGAAAGTTGCGGGAAGAAGGGAGAATAAGTGGCGTATGGGGCTAGAAATTCCAATCTTATGTTATGTGAAAAGACCCAGAAAGCAAATGGAAAATTCTCAAATGTAAACAAATGAATATTTTCAAAAATGTAAATATAAATAAATCAAATCAAATAAATTGAAGTGTTTTCATTTTCTAAAAAATTAATTCAGACACCTGCTTACAAGCGTATTTGGGTTGCAATGGTAAGTGAGGTAATGGTACGATAAAAATTAATTTTTATAAATTATGTTAAACAATAGAAATTATTCCATTATTATTATCTTTTTTCTCTTAGGTAGAATTTGAATCCTTATTCCTGCTCTTGTCTGATATTGCACATCTTAATTTATCAGCCTTTATATAAAATTGCATGCATCTGCATTCATTCCTAAATGTGGCCTTCACTGCCTGTATGATATGCATATCATAAATGTTAGTTTTTCACTTAAGATAGCATTTACTCGCTCAATAATTTGCTTGTTGGAAGAAAATTATTTCCTCTTACCTATACATTTACATAATTTCTGGTCTTTGTAAAAGATAGGTTATTTTTAAATTTTTTTATAGTAGATATGGTGACTCCATCCTGAAGCTTTACTTTATAATTAGCTAAAGTTTGTGGATTGAGAATATGAGAAATCAAGAATATTGTTGTGGTGGCACTGGAATGAAAATATCTTCCACAGAGACGATAGGTGAAGATTTGACTCATGAGCTAGGTTAAATCTGTAATTTTGCTTGGGTATATTGATGAAAAATCCCTTCTATTAATTCTTAATTGGAAAATAACTCATCAGTTTTAATAAAAACCTGTTGCACTCTCTTTGTAAGCTTCTCCAGTTACCAGAGTTGCAGATGGTGGATTCACATCTTGGTAATGTGACTAGGGATCTGTATGCTTTCATAATACTGAGTGGGTTTTCTGGCTACTATTCAGTTTGGGAGGACACAAGCTAAGAAAAAGTAATTTGTGTGTGCACATGCTATTGCTTTTAAATATAGTCCAGAGCATTGTATGTCATAGATCATAATACATGTTTTTATGTTAAATGTTTTTCATGATTTTACTTAAAGAAAATAAGTTTTAAAGATGCACTGGGAAAACTATTATTTGTAAAATTCAAACAAATTTTAGGTAGAGAAAACTGTAAAAGACCAAAAGTTGTATGGCCATTTATGCAAATTGCTAATGAATTTGATAATTTGGTGCTTATATGCAGCCATAATATTAAATAGGTTAAGGCAACACTGGATTATATCATTCTATTATCAGAGAGTGCAGTATGAAAAGATGTTATACTTCAGTGTTTGTATTTATGAAGTTAGCAGTTGAAGTATTTTGGGGATATCCTAAAAATAATCATAAACAAGCTATAAGTTAAACCATAAGGCTAAACAAGATAATTCAATTCAGGATGCATTATCAAAAGCAAGTGTATAGCCAGAATTTTTTAGAAATCATCAATCATGAAAAATTATATTCTATGCTCTTCACAAAAAATAACAAGCATTTTCAAGCTGCTTTGTATGGTATATTTATACATACACCTGGCTAAAGAGGACCTCCATAGTGATTTAAACTCTTAAAACAAAAAAAAAACACTAGAAGCTGTGTTAAATTGTTGGGTGAAAATAAAATGTCTGAAATGAACATGCAAAGTGGTAACTCTGTGAGTCTAAAAATGATCAGACAAATTGACATTGGCAGAAATGGCTTAAATGATGTGTGGATCACCATGACCCTGATACAAGTGTGTATTCATCTTGATATGGATCATATCATCAGACTACCTACTTTGTTGTGGCTGTGCTATTCTTCAACCAGGGTCACTTTCTGCTAAGGAATGGACTGGATGTACTCGGTGACCACAAAGCATGCCTCTCTAGGATATCCAAACATTTAATCATACTTAAGTTTGAAGATCATGCAGGTTTTGTGTTGTGGACCTGAAGTGCAGCATTGACATGTATATTGAGCAAGGGTATTCTCATCCATAAAGATGAAGTTAGGATCTTACTGTTGGGCCAGAGGGATGACTACAGGCATAATTTTCTCATCCTTAATGTTGACAAGATTATTTTAGCCAACTTGAATGCCAGCCTATATCATCAAGCTGCCTCACAAATCATGCTGGGTGAGGGCATAGTTAGAAAATTAACCCCATACATCATTGATGCCTAGATGTAATCTAGATTTGCCGTTGAGAAGAACATGACAGTTCAACATCTATTGCATGCATAACTGTTGATGGCACTGTTAGAAGGATATGTGGTACTAGTATTTTGAATCTCACACCACTAGCATAAAACCTGTTGTGAACCATCTGAGTTCAAATTCTATTGTTGGAGTTCATTTTAGAGAGATCATGCTGTTGAAAAACTTTCTTCTGAGAAGGGTTACAAGATAAGAATTCTCACAGGGTTGTAATTCTTTGGCAATTTGAATGAGGTCTTTCCATAAACTGGGAATTTCGACTGTCCTCAGTGTCATTTCTAGGATACTGACATTGTTCTGAAAAGCAATGGTTTTTTTGGCATCATCCCTTGAAAAATTTTCATGATGGCCTAAACCATCTATTTTGGTAGTAAATGATGCCTAGGCATTTCTAAACTGACTTACACTACATATATGTCCAGTTTATAGAGAAAATAGTAATTGATCATGTACAAAAATGTATGTAGATTAAGTGAAAGAATTGATTTGCATTTATTCACACTTGGCAACAGAGGGCCAATAATATGTATGTATATATATAGTCTGTCTAATGGTAGTGTGAGTTTTATACTTTATTAATTGCCTGTGCAAACCACTACTACACCATTTAAAAGAAATTTGCAACCTTTTATTATTACATCAGCAGGAGATATCTCAATGAATGGAAAATCTTTAGAATGACATTAAATATTTATCTTCAAATGTTATACTGTGTTCATTTAGACTTGTGGCCAGAGGCAACGGAAGATCTTTAAAACTTTGGTGGAATGGGACAGGAACTGACAACATAGAGTATTTTTCTTTTAAATAAAATAAAAGAAACTGAACAAATAAATATTAATATTTGAAAAAAAACAAGAAGTTCAGAATGAAAGAAAGTGTTTATGGGTAGTTTGTTTGTTAAGACAATTGTTAAAATTAAAATAGTGTTGTTTGGGATAGTGCTTGCTGTTCGTGGTCATTGCTGTTCCAATGGAAGAAATAGTTCTGATTTAGCTATATTTAACTTTTGGTTGATATCTAATAAATGTGGGTTGTCGTGTGAATACAAAACTAACATATTGTAAGATTTTGTTTTTAATAGAGTGCAAAGTAGCTGTTTCTTGCAGTCAACTTGACGGATTTGACCTCTCTCATCCTGCTAAGACTACGTGTATAATTTGTCATATAATCAGGAAGATGTGCACCTATCTCATATTCATTCAGTTGCTACTGATAGTCATAAATTAATAATGATTAAAAAAAAAAACAACAAAAACTGAAGCTCCCAAGACACCAATGTCTGCTGGTTTGCAAGAAAGTCCAGGGATTACATTAATCTAAGTATCTCAGTTTAAAGTGAGAGTGAATAAAGTCTTAGCAGACATACAGGTTTATGATTAATTTGTTATCTGTATTAAGTTTTGTTTTGTTAGTGTTGAACTATTAGATTAGCTTTTAGTTTTATAGATTTGATTTGTAAAACATTTTTTTCTATTTTTATGTATTTATTTTCTTTGCTTGAAAATAGCGGGATAAATAGAATTTGGCAATTTTTTAATTGTAGAAAAGTTGTCTTACCCAGGTTTAAACTGACAGTGGACTTTAAAACTTACAAATGTGTTAAATACTTATAACTGTTAGGATGACTTTATGAGTAGGTAGCAGTTTAAAATAGAGTTATGTTAAATTTTTATTTTAAAAAAAAACTGCTGGCTATTTTATTGGCTGCTTTGGTCATTCAGGGTTTTAAAAAAGTTTTATATGTCATGTTGCTGGGACCAGTGTTGTCATGTGATTGTCTCGACTCCTGTAAAGCTTGCAGTGTTTCTTATTGCTGTGTATGTTAAATTATTTTCCACCAGATTATCTAACATGTTCTACCTATCGAAATGAACCAGCAAGGGCCGGTTTTTTTGGTTTTTTTTTTTTTGTATTGATGTATGCTTGATAACAGTGAAATGATTTTAATGGGAATCCTACAGGATTACAAAAATTACTAGCAAAAGCTTTGAAATTTCACTAATATGCATAGCAGATACTTAAAAAAAAAACTACAAACTTTACAGAACTAATAAAAGAAACTTAATGTATACCAGGGTTATATAACAAATTAAAATTTTTGCCTAGTAAGTCCTTTTGAATAATTTAATATTAGGCACAAATAGCCAAAATATTCACTTGAAATATTCAAATTCGAAGTTAGCTACTGAATTTATCTGTAGTTCATCTTTAGTTGCCCCCAGGCGCAGGTCTGAAGGAGCGCAAAATTTCCTCTGGCCTATAAATTATAATGTCAGTTAATAACTAGTCACCTCCGCCCGTGAAATTTCCACAGTAGTCGTTAAAGGTCTTTCAGCAAGCCGAAATTAACTATGACATACTTGAGAACTTCAATGACTAAGTAACTTGGCAATATTAAGTATTGAAAAGGACATATTCAATACCTTAAATTCCGATAGTTTAATTGATTCATTTGCAGCAGCAAAAGCACAAAAGGTTCATATATAATGTACCTAACAATGAATACCAGAATGCTACCTGTACAAGATCTAGTTAAGTATATGCACAGTTTTGTAAACTAACAGAACTTATTTGTAAACATAAGTAGTATTTTATCAGTCTGTTTCGTGATACATGTACACAACAAGTCACCGGATTCTGCATGGTTGAGAGATTACTCTGGCTGTGCGACTTTGAACGATACTGGATGAAATAAATATCAAAATGGTTTACAATTTAACAAATTATGTAAGTAAATCTAGTAGGCGATACCTCATTAGTTCCAGGTTTACAGTTGTGATATTGTGAGATGTTATATTGTGACTTTAAATTAGCTCTTTGTAAGGCGGTGATTAATTCTTTGTGATTGTCATTAAGTGGGTAATGAGTCACAAGCAAATAATCAAAACATTTCAGAGGTGGTAGGGGGGGGGCACCAAAAGGGTCTTTGCCCCCGGGTGCTGAGAACCCTTGCTACACCTCTGCAGAAGATAATCTCAACTGCATTTTGTTTCTAAGTGGGTATTTAATGGACAGTTGGTTTAGATTTAATCAACTACTTTGAATTAAATGCAGCTGCTGACAATTGTTTTTGTTTATAGTTTTCAAAAGTAAATTTTCTGTAAAGATTTAATTATGCAGATTTAATTGGTATTCAACAACTTTTGAATGAGTGTGGTAATTTTCTTTTCAAGGTTTAAAACAATTTTACTACATTCAGTTTCATCATTTGTGCCCACTGCCAACAAAATTTCTTACCCACTTAATGCATGTTCATACTGACATTTAGAATGTATTCACTGAACCAAAATATTCACCCAGACAACAATTATTACAACAAATTTGGAGTTTTTCATTCAGACATTGACTGTATTGCAATCTTATCTTTAAAACCAAAGTAGGGATTTTCACCAGTTGCTCAGAAATCCTACTTGTACAGATTATAACAGACTACATAGTGGTCATGTTTTCCTAAATGCTTATAGGATAGGAGTGGCCACCTTAAAGACATGGGTAAGCTGCAGTAGTCTTCAACAGTTTCAGCCATATCCCAGAGAATGTCCAAAATACACTCTAAGACCTACAAAGCTATTTGGGTTCCTAGCATTGTTGAAATGCTTTTCAAAAACATTAAAATAACAATACAGTTTATGAGGTTGAATTGCCATCTTTTTGGAGGACCATGAGAATAATACTCTGAAACATTAGGAGATAAGGTAAGCAGGCAAACATCAGACATTTAGGTTTATGAAATATCGTAGCCTTGCTACTTATGCACTGTAAACGAATACTTTACCGAAGCAGACAGCATCAGTGTTTTCAAGAACAGATTAGACGCTCATATAGGACATCTTTTTCAGAAAAATAAATTTAATAAACCCTCTCTGTCTGACCTTTTATTTCTATTTTTGTAATGAATTTATACTGGTAAAAATTGCATACAGGTGAAATCTTTTTGGAAGAAGCTGAGAACAAATAGAATGGAGTCATGTGCTGCAGGTTTTTTTTTAGCTAAACCCTTCTATACAAATCTGGATCAGTATCGATAAGAAATGTCTGAATGAAACCTGGTTGGACACCGTTATGCCATGGTTTTTGGTGGTGGTGTGTGAGTGTGTGTGTGAGAGAGAGAGAAGTGAGGTTCCACAAATGGGGCTGGAAGATGAAGTCTTCTGTTGTGCGAGGAAAATCCCCATGACAGAGTGAAGCTTTGTTAGGCTGATCACTTCCTCAGCCAAAAAGCCTCGGATCCAAAAAAAATCAATCCTGAGAGCCTAATATTCCCCAGCCATAGGATGTATTGACCCAGGCAAAAAACAGATCTCTTGCTCTTGCCCCTGCAGGCAGGAGACTTTCCATCTTGCTTCCACTGCAAGTACTGATCTCCCGCCATCCAGGCCCTGGGTTGCCAGCTTCTGGATTCCTACTGGGAAGCGAAATTCCACCACAAGTTGAATGGAAAAAAACCAATAACCCAGGTCTACATTTTGCTCTTTTTTTCTCTCTTTGTGGTGAATGCGTGAGTGGTGCATGTGAAAGTTCATGTATGCATGTGTATCTCCGAGGAGAAGGGATTGGGGTTGATGGCCAAAGCCGTGTAGGGGCCAAAGCCCGGTGTGGAGCAAGCTCCCGTTAAGGCCTAAAAGGCCGCTTAGCCATAGCCAGGTTTCATTTGAACGTCCCTATTACACAATAAATAACATAAGAAAGAATAGGTCAGTAAACACTATTTTGCTGTTTGCTAAATTTGCTAAACAAACGTCAGTGCAGCTGCAATTTGTTTGTTATTTAAAGATGGCAAATTGCCGTACCTTCCTAATGATTGAACACTGACTTAATGAATTTAACATAACGTGAACTTCAATGCAGGCTGCTAATCTTAATAAAAGGAATAAACAGTTACTAATTACTTGACATGTTGGTAGATATTTTTTAAAATAATTTATGAGAAGTTTATTTAGATAATTTGTGACATCTGAAATAAATTTAGTCAACACAAAATTGATTAAGTCATAGAACATCTTAAATAGGTGTTCACATCAAGTAGGATGCATTCACATTTTCTTTCTTTTGGAAATTGTATTTGAAATTATTTTCTTTTAGAAATTATGTAAACTTTTGCTTGAACTTGTTTATCAACTGTTAAACAATTTAAAACGCTAGTTTTTTATGTTAAAAATACCTTCAGATAGTATATGTATCAGCTGATATGTTAGTATAAATCTTTGTTTAATATAGCAATTCACTACAGCAGCAAGTTCATAAAGTTCATAGTTACATAAGCTACCTGATCTTTTATTTACTGGAATGTAATTTTCTCTATTAAACTCAAAGGGCAGCTATTTGTGTTCTAGTGAAAGTTTAGAAGTTTTCTTTTTTATGTAAATATTTTACTGTATGACTCAACACCAAGAATGAAAGAAAAATTATCATTTTTGTGCTTTATTCTAGTCAATGATTAGTGATTAGGGCAGTGTAACAGATCATTTGATTTAGTGTACACTGAATTATGGGTATTCACAGATAAGTGTTCATTTTTCTTTTTTTTTTCCTAATTTTTATTTTTACAATATTGTAAGAGATTTATTTCTTTTTAAACTTTTGAAAATTTCAACGTAAAAACTGCATTGTGTTTAAATGCTATACACTCAGATGTAAAATTTTGATGCCATCTTTACAAGAATGCTGGTGACTCAAACAAACCACTAGGCAGTGGTGAATATGTTCATTGCTGATAGAAAACTGGCAAAACATATTTACTACATCACATGTTAACACTGTGCTTTTTTATGTTCAGCTATCAAAACTAGACATAAAAAATGTGTACTTTTGGTTTTATCAACTTTTGCCATAGTGGTTTTTGCTCAGTTATATTCACTATAAAAGACTTTAGTGTAGTTAGGTTAATATTTATATAATGCTGGTCTGTAGGCTGGGAACATTGTCGATCCTTCCACCATTTCACAGAGATAGCTATTTCACAACCAGAGGGAGGCCCCCCCCATATGATGTACTAAAAGAGAAAAACAAAATCTTGTTTATGTTCCACCCTAGTTTTTTATTAGTAACATGGCATTTTTAGAACCAAATGGAAGATAAAAGGTAAACAAACGTTTTGTTTTTCTTTAACACCCAGAGTTTTTGGATATATGATAAGTTTTAGAAAGGTGGTTTTCCTTTTTTCAAAAATTTTTTTTTTTACAGGAATTATGTTTTAAATGAAGGCTATGTGTAGTCATTCCAAATTATTGTTTTGTTTTTGTGTGTGTTTTTAATCTATTAGAAACGATCTTAAGAGTTACATTAACTTTTTGTCCTTAAATCTCTTTTGTAGATAACTGCTTATCTTGGAAAGAGAGATTTTATTGACCACCTAACACACACAGACCCAATTGGTAAGTTATACTATTGTTACTATGGAAGCAAGTGGTGTATGTTCTGCCATAGATTAAAAACAACGAAGCATTGAGATACAAGCAGGTTGCCTGCAACAATATTGCCCCAGTGTGAAGTTACTGAGATACTTTGCTTCTGTGTGCTGCTAAAAGGCTCCACAAAACTTATACTCTGCTTTTTGTGTCTATGTGATTAGATAGCATGACATAGAGCAGTAAACCTGCCTACACATGGGATGTTCTCATGTTACATTTTTCTAACTTTGTAACCAGGCTTTGTATGTATGTTCTGCTGCTTTTTGGCAAGTACAGTATGTAATGGAAAATGTCTGCAGTGAGATCTAAGTATAATTAATGTTCTTTTTAGCTGATCACAGTATAACTTTTTGAATATGCTTATTAACTAAGCATCACAGTTGTTTTAACTGTATGTCTTGAGAACAAACCACTACAGTTTGAATGTGTTAGTCTTTGGAATGCAGAAATATTTATAAAAAAAATAAGCATTCAGAACTCTAAAGTGATCTATATTTAATGTTTTGTGTCTCAAAGAAATTTCATTGCTGTTGGCTAACAAGAAGCATAATTTAAATTTATTATTAAAAGAAAGATTGAAGATTGAAATTTAAGAATTGCATATGTTATATGAAGGAAATTTTTTTATAGTTGTACTTTTTAATAAATTTAATGAAAGTAAAGAAAAGTTTAATGCTTAGCTTTAATACTAGAGCTTTTACTTTAATATGAAATTTAAAAATAGCATCTGGATATGAGCTTTTTTATTAGGTTGTTACAAATGTTTTGTCGGTTATTTTATCGCAACAATGAGACTTTATATCGTTGCTTGAACGTGAAGTTTATTAATCAAAGTTACTTCCGTTACAATCAATACACTTCTGCCAATGAGTTACAAGTCCATTTATACCATTTTGAAAAAAAATCTGGATTTCTGGAGTTGATAGACTGTTGGAAGGCAGTTTCAATTGCTGCTTGGTTGGAGAAGGATTTCATGTGGAGGAAGCTGTCGAGGTGTTTGAAAAGGTGGTAGTCTGTGGGAGAAAGGTTTGGTGAATAGGCTGGGGGAGGGAGAACTTCATACCCCAACGTGTTCAGTTTCTGAGGAGTCACTTTTGCAATATGAGGATGAGTATTGTTGTGGAGCAGGATTGGGCCTCTTTGATTCACCAATACTGGCTGTCGTTAGGAGAGTTTCTGATGAACAACGTTTAATTTATGAGAGAACCTTCAGCTGTGATAGTTTTGCCAGGTTGCAAGAAGTTATAGTGGATGACACCAGTTGCAGTCCATCAGTCAGTGACCATGACCTTCTTTGGGTGGAGGCTGGGTTTTGGGATGTGGTTAGGCGCCTTGTATCTGTCGAGCCACTGCGCTGATCGTTTGTGATTGTTATAAAGGATACATTTTTCGTCACACATAATAATTTGGTCAAGAAATGGGTCATTTTTGTTTCTTATGACAACGAAGAACAGATCTCCAATCGACGATTTTGTTGTTGTTCATCCAACTCGTGAGACGCCCACCTGTGAAGCCTTTTCATCTTACATCAAGATGCTGGGAAACAGTTGCAGTGCTTACATCAAACTCTCCAGCAATTTCTCGCAGTTTTTCTTGGATCAGCTTCAACTGAGGCGTTCAGACAGTCATCATCACAGCTGGAAGGACGTCTGCTACGTTCCTTATCTTTGAGGCTCACATCTAATCTAAACTTTGCAAACCATCATTGTACTGTGCGCTCATTTGCTGTGTCCTCGTCCCATGCTTGCTTAATGTTACGGGTTTCCTCACTTGCTTTGTGGCCTGGTTTGAACTCGTGAAGCAAAATGTCACGAAAAACTTTTGTATCCATGCTTCACTCAGAACCCTGAAACAAATATTCATTTTATGATTTTTGAAAAGGTAGGTTTTGTATAATGTATGCCAAAGCACATGCCACAAAACGATATAACTTATCTATATACACCTTCAAAAGCATGCAAAAAATGAACCCCAAATTAACATAATATTAAAACCGACAAAATTTTTGTAACAACTTAAGAGTTTATTAGCAAAGCTTTGTAAAAATTGTTCATGCAAAAACCTACTGGTATTATCAACATTTACTGTGTTATATAAGCAATTCTTTCTGTTAGTGTGGAATGAAGCTGAAATCTTTGCTAATAGATTACCCACCCAGTACCTACTCATTCCTCAAACCTAGAGTTTGATTTGACGATTACAACAGACAATAATCTTAGTGTACTTTACCTTTTGAAAGAAGCCACTGTAAATATAATTTTCTATTCATTGATTATACCAGTGCCTTAATGTCTACCTTGTTTGGCTTGTTTTCACCTTAGAGATTATAGTTTGCCTGTCTTATTAATTTTTATTTTTGCTTTCTAAATCAAGATATCCAGTGATAGCATAAAAATAAGGAGTTGGATTTCTGTTAGTTTAATTCTAGTTTAATGTGTGTGGAGTGACCCTTTTTTTTACTCCGTGCTTGATACAACAGGAAATGAAGTCCTGATGAGTTATTTTCTCAGATTCCTACATTTAGGTTTATATTCATTAACCAAATAGGCTGTAGTTACTTCAATTATAAGAATGGTTTTTTGTTTTGTTTTTGATATTGATTACAACAATGCTTGCTGTTAGGATTTTAACATGCAGATAATTAAATGAATCTCGCTTGTTTTCTGCTTTTCTGTTGGATTTGAAGCATTGCCAATTAGTGATAGATTACTTACTATACATATACTACCAACTTGATTTTGTTTTTTTTATAGTAACCTAAAGAAGCAGCATTTTCTTTTATCATCTAGGTAAACAAGAACAACAAAAAACTGAGCATTGTTTAGTTTTAACCTAATTGTTTGAAGCAAAATTTTTTAAAAAATCAGACATTTTAAATCTGAGATCTTCAGGGAAGTATCCCATATGAGCCATGTTTGTTTGTTTATTTTTAATACCGTCTTACTGTTAAAATTATTTAAATTTTAGTTTTGCATAAGCATGGTTTTTTTCTATTTGCTTTATTCTAATAAGTTTGTTTAGAATACTTAGTATTTAAATATTAAAATAGGAAAGACACTTGATCAATCAGTACATGAAATTGTAGAGAAAAATTTGGAAACTTTGATAAACCCAATTAAAACAACCAACAATTATATTATTTTGGAGTTATGCTTGACTGACATTTTAAAGTGCTGTGTAGCTTTTATGCATTTTTTCCTACAAATAGTGCATGAAGTTAGCCTTTAAATCTTCTTGAAGTACAAATTGAAGTGTATTGTGTTTGAATGTTTCCAGTACTTGAACAACTAGACTTGTCAAAAGCTAGTAACATAAACCACCTAGAAAACTGAAGCACAATTTTTTGTTGTTGTTGTTGCAGTGGTGATATTATTATTATTATTATTAACTTTTGTGGCTAGAAGAGAATTTATAGTGGATCTTTCTTTTATGTGAGCAATTAGATTACAAAATTTAAAATGTATTGCTGGTTTGGTTCCCTATTTTTAGCTTTTTATTCTGGAATCCTTATGATATAACAGAAACAAACATGCATGCATGCTGTTGCAACTATTGATTTTTTTGGGTTTGTACTTAATGAGGCAGTTACAATGATGTCACTTCTTAAGGAAAGGGATCTAGCACTTGTGCTGATGGTTTAGACACCCCTGCTTTGGTAAACCTTGATTATTTGGTTTAAATGTTTTGCTAGTTGGCTTTAAAAATTATATCAAAATTACACAACTCTTTTAGCACAGTTGTTGTGTTTTGCTAGGTGTAAGATTAAGGTGTGTGGCTGAAAGGCAAATAAATGATATTAAGTCTGTGTTTTCCAAACTGGGATGAACTCTGGAGAGGTGGGGGAGAGGCAGCTTTTTGGTGGGAGAGTTTCAAAATAATGTCAGAAGCAGAAGTTAGATACCATGATAGTCTAACAACCTTCCTAACAATTTTTTTTTTGCCCTTGTATTTATTTACTCACTTCTAACAAGCATTTTTTCATGATATCCTGTGAGAATAAAAATTGTTTTTCTATCATCTCATGAGATTGGTGTTGAATACAGAGGCCTGAGTCAGTGCTGAGGAACAATGTTGAAATGCGGCCATTGGTATTGCTAGTGTTGTTGGGGTATTTTGTCATTTGGTTGTGGCTGGTTGCTAATCGTCTATTGCTCCTTTAGACCTTTCATTCTTTTACTTACTTGAAAGGTTTTCCAGTTATTATACTTATTACTGAGTACCCTTGAACAGATGGAGAAATGCTTAAATGGTTACAAGAGGAAAGACAGAGAGTGTGAAGCAAGTTCAAATAAATACAGTGGGGCTAGATTAAATAATAGAATGGAATGTAAAAAAAGTAAAATCCAGAAAGTACAATAAGAAAATATCTGTCACTTGGATTCACAAGTACTTATGTTAATGGAGAGGAGAAGCCTCAATGTTTATTATGCATGACTGTTTTGGCTGCAGATAGCATGAAGCCTTATAAATTAGAGCAGCATCTTTAAACACTACATCCTGAATATATTGGTTAATCATTGGACTTTTTCCAGAGAAAAATAGAAGGATTTAATGCACAAAGGAAGCCTTTGTAAAAACAACAACTGTTGCATCAAAAGCTTTGTTTGCATTGTACAAAGTTGCATGTAGAATTGTAAGAAGTTTGGTGTTACCTGTTACTGTTGATAGGTTGAAATAATGCTCAGGAAATCAAGTGCCAAACAGTTGCACAGTATTCTATTTGCAAATAGCACAATTGGAAGAAGAATTTCAGATATAAGTGAAGACCTGTGCGATCAGTTGATTGAAAAACTTAAGTTAAAACTTCACACTTTTGGTTGCATGTAGATGAGACAACTGATGTAGTAAGATGTTCATTTGATTACTTATGTAAAATATGTTTCAGAAAATGAAATTAAAGAGCATATTTTGTTTGCAAACCCATTGATGGAAGAGCAACATCATTGGAAGTTTTTACTATTATTGACAAATATCTAAATGGAGCTGGTCAATGTAGTGATAATGTACAGGACTTTAGGTCACTGGTGGGAAAGAAGGCCTGACATGCTATCTGCATGCCCTACATGTTTCATAGGCAGGTACTTATATCTAGTAATATGAGTGAGGAGCTGAAGACTGTTCAAGATGTTGCTAGAATTGTCAATGACATTTTAAAAAAATAGTCCATTGAGAGGAAGGCTCTTTGCAAAGGTGTGTGAAGACATGGGGGCAGAACACACTGTTAATCATGCTGGCTCTCCTGTCCAAAGTACTTGTGTGTTTGAAATAAGAAATGAAATAGGCTTCTTCCTTAATGACAATAATAACAATGCAAGGTCCTCAAATAAATATTATGACCCAGAACAACAAGGTGAATATTTCATGAGAAAAATACTATTATGGAAAAGAATAATGTTTTTGACATTTCCTGCATTAGAAAAGTTTCTTCACAACAGTTAAATGGAAACAAACACTGAATTATTTATTGAACATTTTACAGGAGCAGTTTTCATTTTACTTTAAGGACATAAATGCCTCAAAACTTGAATGGATAACTAATCTATTTGCTGATAACAGTTTTTGATTGACAACTTCTGAACAAGAACAACTTGTAGACTTGTCAAGTGATGGTTTATTATGCCAGTCATTTGATCCAGAAAATCTTTAAGTTTTGGCTACATGTCAAAAAGGAGTATTCCTTGTCAGACAGGGCTTGAAAATTCTTCTACCTTTTGTGACATCGTATTTGTATGAAATGGGATTTTCTGCTGTAGCTGCCATGAAGACAATCTATCGCTCTCATTTGGTTATAGAAAAGGTACTGAGAGTTGCTGTTTCATCATCACATCAACTCCACAATTTGAGGAACTTTCTGCTGAAAAGCAAAAGCCCACACATCACACACAGAATAGTAAGTTATTTGTTTCATGATTTTAATAATTTTTTCATTTAATTAAAAAATTTCACAATTTAAAGTTTCTTGTTAATACTTTAAAAAAAAAGCTGATTAAAGACAAGCAAAAAAACAACTAAATTTTGCCATTATCACTTGCAAAAAATATTCAGTGGGAAGGGAAGGCTCCAACAGTAATTTTACTCAGCTTGGGAGGGGGCACAACTATATAAAGTTTGGAAACCACTGTATTAAGTGCTAACGCTGGTCATGTAATTATGTGAGATGTAAGCCGGGTTAGTATCTCTGTAATTTATGACAATTCTTGCTCAACATTTCAGACTTTTTTATTTCTCAGCAAAGTGTGTTGGTTTATTAGTAAGGAAAACTACTTATGATCTTGATAGCTTTCTAGGTCTAATAATCAGCACTTAGCACTGGCTTAATGTGTACCTGTTAATGGCTGCAAACTTTTGTCCAGTGAACTTACAACAGCAGGTTGTTAGAGATATGCATGTCCACCAAATGATGATAGGTCATTCTGTAACATTTTTTTTTTTTCAGGTTATGGGTAACTATTTTTGACACTGTCAAATCAAGAGTAACAATTCTAAGCAATGATTGCTATATTTGGCTCTGAGAGTAGTTCATAATTATAGCGAAAACTCAGTGATATCATAAACATCTCACCAAAATGTAAGAAAATATTTGCATTATTGTTGGATGAATTTATCATCTCTATCTTGGACTTGCAGTTAACCCTCTAAGATGTCAGGTTAGACTTCAATATTTTATGTGCATGGTCTTCTTAGATGAATTTCATTTCTGCTTATTCTTAACAAAGATGATTGAGTGAGAGTATTTAGAATGCTGAAGGGATGGCTGATGTGCAAAGTTATTGGAATCAAAGTAATCATAAGATGAATTGATCATAAGTTTTTGTAGATGAACTGGGATATTCTTATCCACATCCAAGATATCCTTAAGGTTTAGGATACAATTTTGACATGTGATATGTAGTATTCCTGGTACATGAACATGATTTGATGTTCCACTATGGCAGTGTACAACCACATGCTACCTTTAGCAATCACTAGATGTATCCTTCATTAAACACCTGTGAGAAGGCAAGTATGGACTAGATCCGTGTTTCTCAACTAGTATGCTGCTATGCGCGGCACATTAGTGACCAAGGCGTCCTGCATATTTATACTTTTCATGAGTAATTTTATCAAACTGTTTGAATGAGATTTACAAAGAATGAAGGGAGACCAATTTTCATGACATCACGTGTAAGTGGAAAAGGCCCCAAAATATGTTGATCCCATTGCGAATATTGTACGCAGTAGTGATGTAGTCCACATAGTGATGTCAGTATGCTCACGTTTTCTACATTGATCGAAAAGCAGACTCATAGTATTGGAACTGGAAGTTCAGAAAGTTTGGATTACTGCTCATAAGCTAATGCGCAATATACTGAGAGCTTTGTTCTTGTTGTTTCGTTGAGTTGTTGATTGATTGTGTTATTTGTACAAATTGTATTGCGAGATCTCTCTATCATTTTCTCAATACCCATAAAATGGATCAATTTATTACAAACAAAAGGAAATCAGATAGCGAACCAACTGATAAAGGTGAAGGTTCTCAAAACAATCACATCAAAGTAAGAGACAGGCAATATTATGAAAGTTATATTAAATATGGATTTTCTTCAGCTGGTGACCATTCATGTCTCTTGCTTAAGTGTGTTGTGTGTCGTGTAAGACTTTCAAATGAAGCCATGGTGAAGGTTTCAGACAGTGCAAAGAAGGCAAGTTATGTGGTAGCAGATGCGAAGAAACAACATACTATTGCAGAATTCTTAATTCTTCCAGCATGCAAAGAAATTAAGATTATGCAGAAGAAATTAGTAAAGTTCCGCTTTCAGATGACACTATTAGTTGACATATTGATAATATGTCAGGATGATATTGAATCATCCTTAAAAGTGAGATTAAGAGCTGACAAAAGGTTTTCTATTCAAGTGGATGAGTCAACTGAGATAAGCGGATTTGCTCAAGTTATTTCTATCATCAGATTTGTAGACACACATGATATAAAAGAGCACTTTTTCTTTTGCAAAGAGTTACATGAGGACTACAGGTGAAGAGATATTCAATGTAGTGAACAGTTTCATGGGGGGAGAAAATGGTCAAGACTCTTCAGTGGTCAAATTGTATTGGAGTTTGTACTGATGGAGCAGCATCTATGGTAGGAAAAATAAAAGGGTTTAGAGCTAAGGTTAGAGAGGAAAATCCTTCAACCACTGTAACACACTGCATGATCCACCGTGAAGCTCTTATGGCCAAATCACTACCAGTTGGACTGAATGAAGTAATAAAACAGGTTATTCAGATGGTTAACTTCATTAAGACCCCCCCCAATCACATCTATTTTCTGTTCTATGTTCAGAAATGAGATCAGAATACAAAACTCTATTGTTACTCAGAAGTTTGACGGCTGTCAAGAGGGAAGGCACTTACAAGAGTGTATGGTATGTGTCAAGAATTGAAAGGTGTTTTCACATGAGAACTCTTGTTTTCTTAAATTTCTATGTGACGAATACTGGTGTGCAAAATTTACATATCTTGCTGATATATTTGGCTTAATGAATATGTTAAATCTTGAAATGCAAGGCAGAGATGTAAATATCTTCACCCTCTCTGGTATGCTGAATGCCTTTAATGCTAAGATATGTTTGTGGAGAAGAAGACTGAGAAATGGTCATTTGGATATGTTTTTTTTCCCCAGTGTTGCACAGATAGATCCAGCAGTCAAAGTGGAAGAAATTATTGAACAGCATCTAGTATCACTTCAGGATTGCTTAAAACTTTATTTTCCATCGCCAGAAGTCATTAATTTGACTGGATCAAAAATCTGTTTTCAAAAGCATCATATGAAAGTGCTGAAAAGTTAGGAATTCAAGAACAGTCAGAATTGGCAGAAATAAGTGTGGACAGAAACTTAGAAATGACATTGGGGGAGTTCTGGTTGCTTGTGGAGAGGAAAAAACCCTGTTAATGGCTCTCAAGTAATGCATCTTATACTACCTTTTTGTTTGACACATCTGTGTGAGTTTACATTTTCAAGAGTAACTGTCATAAAGATCAACAAAAGGGAATGTTTGAGATCAGTCGATCAAGAGCTATGAGTAGCCACAAGCACTATAGAGCCTCAAATCAAGCTGTGTGCAATCAGGCAATCCCAAATATCCCACTAATTATAACGAATAATACACGTATAATCTAAATAAATGTTTGTATTGCTATATCTCTTGGTATGCGAAGTTATAGTGTGCTGTTGAGCCGACATGGCTGAGAACCACTGGACTAGAGTTTCAAGAAAATGTAACTTCTACCAGTGAACTTAAATAACTTTCAAACCTTCAACTGCCCTTAAGTAGGATTGATAACAGATTCTAGAAAACTGTGAATTAATTTGTCAACTTAAAGAAGGATAACCAAGCTTATTACTGATGCCCTAGCTATTTGATATCTCCATGTAACTCTGGCACTTATTGTCATTTTTAGTATATTCTGCAGTACATGGTAGATATTGTGATTGATTGGTACATATCGCATGGAATTTGTTTTTAAAACTGGTGCATTTTTCTCTCTTTCTGCTAAGTATATATTATAAATAATTTTTATCTATTGTTGTTTGAAGCCCAAATTAGTTTTAACTTAGATTTACTCTGTATAATAATAATAAGTTTTCTTTTCAGATGATCTTAATCCGTTTGGAAATTAAAATATATACTATATTACAAAGGTTGATTGGAATGTACTAAGTTATTTTCTCAGATTACTTCAGTAGACTCCCCCACCAGCAATGGTTTTTGTCATTGGGGACTTGAAGGCTCTTTTTCAATTACTGAGTTCTAGGTATCACTGAAGGGTTTTGGTTCCAAGCTCTCATAGTGTTGTCCTTGTTTTTTTGTTCAGTTTATGGTCTGTTTTCATTAATTATTTCCATGGTATTTGAGTATGTCATGCATGTACTGTAGTACTTGCCAAAAGGAGACTTCAAAAGGATTTATGATCAATGTCAAGTTTGTTTAATGGCGTCCAGAAGTGATTGCCAATCTTCACTACATCCTATAGAGAGACCATGGATGTTGATGGTTTAGTTCTTAAATTGACGTTGTAATGTTCAATAGATCTTCTTATATTTGTGGTTGGATTTCCTTAATGACTCTCTTGAGTTGTGTAGTCATATAGATGGATGAATGACAATTACTTGGCCTGGTTTAGTGAAGATGCAGTCAGATATATCTCTTTTCTTTCAGCCTTATACATTGGTTCTCTCATCACTGATCAATATCTTTGGATTGCCTTATTGATAAGCAGTTTGTAGATCTTGTGTCATTGAATATTTTCTTTTTCTTTGTAAATCAGCAGGCAGTAGATATGGCAACTCAATTGGAACCCTTGCAGCAATTTGTAACTGTGTACCAATGGTTTGGGGGCTTGATATCCATACATTGGTATGGGACATCTTTATGGAAATATCCCATGCCAATTCTTTGGACGGGCAGATTTTCTCATGTTTTTTATTCTTTGGTTCTCCAGGGAATAATGGCTCCAGTTTCATTGCCAAGATATGTTTGATGTATGATTTTATTGCATTCAACCTGTTTATTTCTGATTGAAGTAAGATGTTAGATCTGAACATCTGCAGAAGTCCCAAGCTTCTATCATGGACGATAATGTAGAATATTAGTACTATAGACAGGCATATGTAAACATTTACTGAGCGTCTTTACTATGGCTTTGTTAATCGTATTAGGAGAGTTGTTATTGCTTTCCCAAATGTTAGATGATAAATCCATCCCCTCAGCAGGTGCAGCTTGTTCACAGGTTTAACAGATTTCTGTAGCTTCAGGAACTGCTCTTATGTCTTGTTTTTTGAGATTAGTCCAAGAGCTAATTTTGATGCCAAGATATTTAAAGGCATTTTTGGGTCCAGTCATTTTATGGGCTCATTGTTGGTCTACATGCTTGCACTTTTGGTGTGATATGACTTCCCTAATGGTCATACTAGCACTGCTGTACACTTCTTGGGATTACTAATGCATCTATGAAAGAGGCTGCAAGGAAAAGATTATCTGCATATGCAGTATTAGATGTTATTGTGTTTTGACTGAAACCATGCAAATTATCTAGTTTGCAGAAAGATCATTGATAGCAATATCAAACATTAACAGCGAAACCAGGTCTTTCTGCCTGATATTTCACGGGATGTTGCTGGACCTTGTCATCTTTGTTTTCAATTGTTTGTATGGAGATGTATGAAATAAATTAGTTTTGGCAGGATGTTCGTGCTAGTGAGTGTTTTCCAAGTTGTTTATGGGAGACAGCGTCAAATGCTTTAGAAAAGTCGGCCAGACTAGCACCAGACTTTCATGATGCTGTTTTGAGTGCTAGAGCAGACTTGCCATTGGGAGGTTCTCACTGCAGCCGGCAGTCTGAAGCAAACCTTTATGAAAGTTGTAAATTGAGAAATTTCAGCAGTTTCTTTGCTAATATGTGTATAAATAGGTGATAGATGCCTGTTTCAGTGATGATTGGGTTCTAATCCAAAAGTGTTTCTGTCATACTTTAACTAAAATTTTTGAAAATGCTGTTCACTCCAAATGTGCTTTAAAAAAAAAAAAAGTGTATGTACGTAGGAAGATTAATTTTTTCTAGAAATTTGTCGCACACCAGCTAACCATCCTTGCAGAAGAAGTGGTGGCTTGGAAAGTTACATATTGAATGTGGAATCCATTGTTTTTACGCTCAGAATTGACTACATATTGTAAAAATATTCTGGAAGCCTCTTGATGTTAGTTTTCTACAGCAGAATAAGACTGAGCTGGAGCCATTCACCTTTCTCTTAGTGATGGCAACTGTTGAACATGTGTGATCTTTCTCAAATGAAGAGAGGTAAAGTGGTAGGGCATTGCACACCTTGTAAATAGTGCTCAGTTTGTAAGAATATGTTGCCAACTTGCTTTAAAGCATGGTGGACACTCACTAAGTTTTCAGACTCTTGCACGTGATTCTGGTCACTTCTGTGTAATACATGTTCAATTACGATATGTTTGACTTTACCCATTCAAAACAATCATCTTATTGTTATCTAACATTCACTGTTTCAGAAAAGAAAGACTTTTTAAAATGTGAAAAATAGCCATTGAAATAGAGGCTAGGTGTCTGAGATGCATTCTACTGAGCTATATGGTGGCACTGTTTCTACAGTGGTACTTTCTCAAATATCTGCTTGTTTCCCTTAAAATGGTTTTAAAAATGTTACACAAGCAAACTCTCCATCATTACTCTTTTCACATTTGTCAGCTTTACATTCTAAGAGAAACTGCATAAATGGTTAGATTTCATTTCATTTATTGTTTTATTTTAGTTGATATGATCTCAATTACATTATTTGGACAATGTTGGACTTTGATTGATTGTAAGAAGTTTCCTTGGCATGCATTCACAGCTCCATTCAGGTTTTATATTTTGAGGAAACCTTAGTATAATATAGAGCAGAAGTCTCCAAACTTTTCAGACCATGGCCGGATTGGATAATTACAAAGAAAAAAATGTCAATCAAACTTATGAATGATTAATAATCTCAAACCAAAGAAAGGGTTCTGCCAGAATCAGCAAATACTCAACTGCAGATAGGAAAAGAAGGCCATTTTTGTTCAATTGTATTTTCTTTAAGATTACAAATTTAATCAAAGTAAGAAAGAATATTGAGACACACTAACATAAATGAACACAAAGATCAGAACAAGTTTAATGGGAATGATGGAACTGAGTCTTTGATTTCAAAATGTCCCCGTACTTAGGTTTTAGGCTTGATGAGCCAATTATTAGGATGGAAGCCAAGTGTTCATCACATAAATTCGATCGATATTTCGATTTGATATACTTCATCTTTGAGAAGGTTTGCTCACAGAGATAGGGAGTACCAAAGACCGACAGCAATCCCATGGCGAATCGCCTCAAATTTGGAAAATGTTCAGGATGCAATGATTTATAAAACTTGATAAGATCTCCCTCCTTATACTTGCTTTGGAGCATTGCATCTGACTGAAGATCAATTATTTCTAACTGAAGCCGGTTTAGGAGAGTTTCAACAATGCAATCGAACGGGTTTTGAAACAACTTAATTTCCTCTGTTTTCTGATCACGATCAGAAAATTGTTGCAGAAATTGTGCTAATAAGTCTGTAATGACTTCTATAGCAAAACCAAAAGGAAATTCCACCTCTCCTTCATTCCGCAACTTGTCAGAGCATGGAAAATGAGCCAAGTTCTTAACAAGAAGCTGTCCTTCAAAGACTTTCAATTTTTTTCGGAAAGCCTGGACGTGCGTTAAGAGATCACAAATCAGATTTGTTTCACCTTGCAATTTAAGATTCAACTGGTTCATGTGGCCTGACAGGTCTGCAAAGAATGCCAATTTCGCAAGCCAGTCTGCGTTTGACAGAAACGGTTCTGGGTGTTTCTTCTCCATGAGAAATGAGTGAATTTCTTTTCTGAGTTGAAAAAAACGTGAAAGGGCTTTTCCGCAACTTAGCCACCGAATTGCTGTGTAATAAGACAAATCAATGTAATCAGAATCCGTTTCTCTTAGAAAATCACGAAATTGGCGATGCTTAAGTCCATGCGATTGGATGAAATTCACTGTTGATATGACAGGCTTTAGAATGCAGGACATATCCACATACTTTCCGCACAATGCCTGCTGTTGGATAATGCAACGCAGAAAAATGGGCTTTGAGGATCCATCAACCTCGCATACGTTTTTTATATGTCCAAGTAAACCCTTCTTCATTCCAGATATGTTCCTTCCAGCGTCAACAGTTACACAGTATAGTTTCTTCCACTCCAAGTTATATTCTACCATCGTTTTTTGCAATTCATTGAAGACGTCTTCTCCACAAACTGTGCTGTGCATACTGTGGACTGACGCCAATTCTTGAGTGACAAAATTCACTGTCAATGCCGCGAATGAATACTAAGAGTTGTGATGTGTCACATACATCAGTTGATTCATCAAGTGCGATGGAATAAAACTGAAAATTTCTTGCTTTATCTACAATTTGATGAACTATATTCCTTCCTATATCCTCAATTCTACAAACAACGGTATTTGGAGCAAGACTTAATTTTCGAACACATTTACTTTTTCTGGACATAACTCTTCCACTGCTTCCATTAAGCACTCTTTGATAAGAATCCCATCTGTGAATGGCTTCCCTCTTTTAGCCAATGCATAAGCTATTTTGTAGCTAGTTCTGGTTAAGAATTCATTTTCATTTGTCTTTTTCATAAAAAAATTTCGTTGGCCAAACAGACTGCGCTGCAAGGATTCATTTTTTCTATGCACTGTGCATCTGTGAATCGGGAATAGCTTCATTCATGCTTGTCTCATAGTGCCGACACACATTTTACTCCTTCAAACCTGCAACAGTTTCTCTGCATACAAGACACAAAGCCTTATTATCTGCTTGCACAAAGAGGTACTTTATGCCCCATTCTTCATTAAACAGACGGCATTCGATGTCCACTTTTCTTTGTTCCTTCCATACTTGAAGAATATGTCTGAAAAGTTTAAAAGCTTGAATTCTTACAACAGTCATTGTACTCTTCAAGAAGTGCACCAAGTTTCAGGATACGAACGCTGATTCTACACACAACTATGGTAAAGGACAATAGAACGGGACTAATTTAAGTCTCATAATCATGCATTCCCACTTGTATTTCTACTTACCGACCGATGTATGTACATTCTAAATTATGTTCATTTCATACAAATAAATTATTCATACATGTACGGTTCTTAAAACTAAGTAGGATCCTAAAATCAAGCGCTATTTGAGTAACCCTACTAGGTACGACTTGACCAGTATATGTTCGACTTAATCTCTTAGTTCAGCCTTTAGAGTGCATTTTTTTTTAAAATGCATTAAAGACTACTACAAACTTTCTGAGTATTTAAAAATTAGTGTTTTTCCTAAGTTATCCAAAAGAAATTTTATGAGCAAGCATGGAAAGGCCATATTTTATTAAGATATAAGTGGAGGATGACTGCTTGGAATTGGTGAAGTCGAGTCAAAAGCAAATTCATTTTTTTAGTAAAAGTTTCCTATTTCAGTTTCAAAGGAGTTGGTTAATAATAATAATAAATACCGTACCAAAATATAGTTTTATGTAGTTTGGGCAGATATGGTTTATTAAAAGTAAAGTAAGACAATTCTTTCTTTCAGAGCGAATAAACATACTATCAAATTTCTGTTATATTAAAAAAAAGTATATATTCACTTTCTTTTTGTTTTGTAATGAAAAACGCTATCTACAAAATAAGGAACTGTACCGGATGCTCTACTTCAATCATTTCTGAGGTAAAAATATTGTCTTAAAAATCACACTGATTTTGGATGCGAACTGTATTAAATATTTAAGTAGGTAACATTCAGAGAAATCAGCAAGACTTCTATATCGTACTACATGCAATAGCACAGCCGAAACTAATTCAAATAGAATAAGTAATTGGTGCAAAGACAAAATAGAGTCACTCACAGAATTAAACAAGAGTCGCTTTCTTTTGCCGGTTAGTTTCCAGATGTTGCGAGTGTTTGAACGGGCTGATAACTATTGACTGAGCTGCAGACGCAGTTTATAAACTAGCCACTGAGTAATGACAATGTTAACTGCATCAAAGCAGTTGTTAAGTTTACATCGGTGTGTGAAAGGGTCATCGATTCTCAACAAAGCATGTCTAGACAAGAAGGGCCTAAAGGTAACGCGCATGCGTCTAGCCGTCTATGTCTATAAACCTTTTTGAGCAAATAAAAATTAGATGTTTGTGTTTTTTCTACAGCCCGACCGCGTGGTTGGCGGAAAGTCGCCGCGGGCCGTAGTTTGGAGACCTCTGATATAGAGCATGTTTCTGCAAGCTACTTATATTAATAAAACAAAAATGTATGGGCAAATTGTTTCAGTGTTCTGATGACAGATGAATTTTTATCTTTCTCATTTTTAAGAGCTGGTTGTGCTACTAGTTTGTGCTTGGTTTTTCATTTTATAATTCCCCCTCATACAGAATATTATTTTTGTATGTACACTGCTTTTCAGTGGAGAGCTGCAAGAGGCACCTGCTAAGCAGATTACACGTTGTGTAGCATATCTCTTACCTGATTTTTTTAAGTGACTTTAGTTTTGGACCACTAAGATGTCTGCTTTGGGTACTTTCTTTGGAAATAAACTGCTTTGCAGATTATATCATCTATGGAAAAATTCTTTTATTTTCTGTTTTTAGATGGAGTAATTCTCGTAGATCCTGACTACCTGAAGGAGAGGAAGGTTTATGCCCATATTTTGGCAGCATTCCGCTATGGTCGTGAGGACCTTGATGTTCTTGGACTCACATTCAGGAAGGACTTGTTCATTGCATCCTCACAAGTCTATCCACCAGTCAAGGATCAGCAGAGACCTCTCACCAGACTCCAAGAGCGTTTAATAAAGAAGCTTGGACCAAATGCTTACCCTTTCTTTTTCGAGGTATGTACTACTAATCTTTCATCTCTTGCTCTGGCAGACAGATGTTGTGATTTTTAATTATTTAATTACTGTATACAATTGTGCAAGCAGCAGAAACGTTTAGGTTGTTAAGTAAAGGTGCTCTTTTACAATATTATTAGAAAACTTGGAGAAAGAGCCAGAAGTTAGTTTACATTAATTGCATTGCTTCATTTTGTGAAAGAACATTTATGAAGATGAGAGACATTGATCCCCAGTTGAGACACAGTGGGATTTAGTTTCTCATGTAAAAATAATTTCTGATGCAGAAGTAAATCATTTTTTGTTTAGGAAAATTCTGTTCATTGTAATTATATCCACTATAGAAAGCTGCTTATTAATGTTTTTAACATGAGACAGACAGAGAGATATATGCATACCCAAAAGTGGACAAATACATAGATTTTATTCTTCTGGCAGAATTTAATACAGGAATAGTATTTAATTATTAGATAAACCAACAACTTTTTATAAATCTGCAGAAAACCCTTTTCATTGCCAGAATTGCTATTTGAAAATAAACAATGGAATTGATTATACCTTCTTAAAAGTAATTGAGATGTACATTGTGAAAGTAGTATTAAAAAAATTTTTTTTGTCAGATTCTTGTTCCATGTAGATGAATGATGAAAGTTTTTCTATGTTTTAAAAAACACCCCAAAAATTTTTGAGCTATTTATCCTCAAAGGGAAGTGTTTTTTTTTTTTTTTTCTAAATCAGTGTTGGAATTAATGATTTTCTGATTTGTCAGAAGGTTCCAAACTGATATGTGATGTGATTCCACTTTAAGACTTGGATGAAAGGATCAAAGCCATGTCTTTAAAGTCATTGTCCTATGCATTTTTATATTTTGTGCAGTCAACAATTAATGCAATGAAACTGGTTATTCTAATTATTCCAACTTAGTTGTTCCAAAAATCTGAAATAAGACAACCTTAGTCATGGCATCTCGATGTTTAAAGATTTATTTGGTTTAAGATTTATCATTTATTTAGTCTGTTAAAATAATACTCTTTAGTCAAAACGATATCAGAAAGAATGGTTTTATTGAAATCTATTTTTTAAATACACTATAGGTGTATTTCCACAAGAACTCACTACATTAAGAATATTTGGTACAGAAAAAAAAAAGGCTCTATGAATAAAGCAGGGATTAATTAGTCTAAAATAGTTGTGTAATGATTTTGCTATCACTGTATTTTATTAATTAATGTTGGTAATCTATTTCTAATTTTCACATATGTATATGTGATTTTAATATTTAGTTAGTGACAAGAATTCACATTTGAATCATTGAAGGAAAAATAGAAAATGACTAGTTATTAATCTAAACCTCTCTCTCTCTCTATTATCATTATGATTGTTTTAATATTCTGCTTACACCTCTACTTATCTATTAACCATTTGCATTTGGTTACACTTGACATGCAAAGTATATAATCTGAAATGATTCAAAATTTAGATTTTAAAAAAAGAAACATACAAAGGGAGATTTTTTTTTTTTTTTTTTGGTTTCATACTTTTTACTATAATTTTCTTTTTTATAGTCACCAAGAATTTTAAATATTTCAAGTTATTAATTATCTTATAAGCAGTAAAACTGATAAATTTATCAGATTTTCCTTTCTCTCAAACCCACAATAGTTTCTATTTGAAGTATGTAAAATCTCAAGTGCCATTTGTTCATTTTACTATGTTTTTACTATTATAACTATTGGTTACTATTCTTGAGTTTCCTAAAGAATTTTTTCACATTGGAAAAGTTCCTATTTTCACAGTAAAATGAGTTTCTCACAGACATGCCACCATATTAGCTAAAGGATTATTTACTGTTGATGGACTGACTGACTAAATTTTTCTAGCATTTACAGCAGCTTGAAATTTCAGAATTTGAAGTTTAAAAAGTTGTAACTTTTTAAAATTAATCAAGTGTTATAGTTGTATATGGTTTGTAGTATTAGCTACTCAATTGTTTATTAGCACTGAAGCATCTGAATGAGGTTTGTTTTCTAAAGTTTATATTCAACAGCATCAGTGATAACTTTTCATTTAAGTTTTACTCAGAACACTTTCTCATCATGTTAGGTAATTTTAATTATGTACGCTTGTAGTGAGTGAATGTAAATCTGCCTTTGCCATATTGGTATAGTTGCTGTTTTACATTTAAGAGTATGAATATTATCAGGCTTTTTAAAATAAATTTATTGGCATGTGCACATGTAAAACTTTCTAAATTAACCTTTTCTAAGATCAATGTTCTTTGGTTCATTTTATGAAGACGAACTTAAAAAGATTATTAATAAAGAATAAAATATTTCTGGCTTTTCTCATTTAACATTTTTTTCTGTTTCATTATAGTTTTTTCAATTAGTGAGGCAATAATCATAACTACAGTATGTGGGTGATAATGTTATGCTTAGTCTGTCTACTATATATCATAACACATCACATGTCTTTGCACTGGATGCGTGTTAAAAATGGAAAAAATTTTTCGCTTGAGTGGGACTTCAAAAATAAATTATTATTTTTTTATTATGTAAAAAAAAAAAAAAATTCATTTGCGCATTATAGAAACCTTATATCAAGGGCTTTGTCAGAGAGGAAGTGGTATGGATTTTAGTGTTTTTCTCAACACGGAACTGTGTGTTTACTGATCAAGAGTAAAGTGATATAGGGGGATGGGTGTATTTTCCCTAAAATGCTGATTTATCACTAATTAGTTACTGCATATCCATGCAATATTTATTGGAAATCCAGTCTGCATGGTTTCCAAAAGTGCATGGAATTTGTGGAGCATGTTTACTTGAAGCTTCTTAATTACAAACTCTCGAGAGAAAACATAGCTGATACAACCCTGGACACGTATCTTGAGAGGAAATGAGTTTAAAATAAATTTTTTTATTTTATTTTTTTAAAGGAAATGTAGCTACAGATTAGACTAAAGTGATGCAAATATACATTACAAATGTAAACAACAAGAGGGTGAAATGGCCTTTTTTTGTATTCCATATGCCACACTCGAGATAACTTTTGTAAATAGAAGTGATTTTTTTGAAAGATGACAAAACAAGAATTAATCCATTTTATTTAAATACTTCATGTATTTTAAAATTTCAAAATAATGATAGAGATGGTTTAAATGTAAATCTCTTTGATAAGATATTGTTTTTATGTCTGCTTAAAAGATGTTTTGATTTTATTTTCCTAGTCTTAAAATTAAAATAACTTTTTCCTTATACAGTATATAATATATTAAGATTAAATTTATTTTTCTTTTTTACATCATCGATTTTAAAAGCTTCACTTGGCAAACAATACATTTTCTATTATAAAGTTTTCAGTGTTATCAACCCTCCGTATACCATCTGGGTCCATTTATATCTCACTACCCCTTTAAATCTGTATTACTCAACACAGGTTGAACCACGTATGTATGTTTGTGTATCTGTCTACCTACATCCCAATGCGAATTGATGGGCAAGGAAACAAACAAACGTGCTACTGCCTAATTAATGTGATATAGTATTCAGCTGTATTGGAGGGTATCATGAAAATGCTGAAATGTATTTTATTGAAACAAAATTCGTATTTTGATCAGTTTGACTGTAGTTTATTCTGATATTTAAAATTTATTGTAAAACCTATATTGACCTGCATTGATGATGCTATTTTTTCATACATTAAATACCCTCATAGGAGGAAACTCTGGTAAGGGAGCATGTGTGGCATGTCTGTCTGCCAGGAAGCA